>JAHZTW010000002.1:72506886-72522958 GCA_020283515.1 Alliaria petiolata | reverse complement strand
GAGTGTGGCCAACACTTTTCGATGATGATGAACTGTATGCATGCTCACTCTGATTACTATC
Organism: Alliaria petiolata; assembly: GCA_020283515.1. Taxonomy (NCBI): domain Eukaryota; kingdom Viridiplantae; phylum Streptophyta; class Magnoliopsida; order Brassicales; family Brassicaceae; genus Alliaria; species Alliaria petiolata. Next base: position 72,522,897 of record JAHZTW010000002.1, on the reverse strand, counting down.
ATCCCTATTTCGAGCTGCGGAAATCAGCTGAAGAACAATTGAGGAGGGACCTCGAAGCCTTTCTAATTGGGTGAGATTGAGAGGAGCAGGATTTAGGAGGATTTTTTTAAAGGTTTTTTTTTCTTTTTAATTTACTTACGAAGATAAAATTGCTCCGGAAAAAAAACTTATATTATGATCCGATCAACCATTGATTGGTTAGTTTCTTAATTACCTAATTAATCTGTCCCTTTGTGTGCGAATAAGTCGATTAATCGAGATCAATTCTTCTTGTGTGTGGGAGTTCCTATCTGAATGGAATACTCTTCTTTCTTAATAAATAATTCAAATTAATAATGACAACCACGTAGGGTTTTTGAGGGGCTAATTTAAGCCACTACGGTCTTTATCTCTTTGATTGAGTTTCCACATGTTTATATCATGTGGACAAGAATTATTTAATATTAACATTTAATAACTCTACTTGCGTTGCATTTTCAAAAAAGAGACGATGGATATTTTTAGTGGATGAGAAGATCCATAACTGTTGAAGAAGATCAGAGTAGGGTGAGAATTGACTACATTGCTGAATGAATCAATGAGAAGCATGTTGATGTCCTTTTAAGCACTTTTCACGTAGTTTTATTGTCCTTTTAAGCACTTTTCATGGCTAAGTAGTTAATAAGAAGCATGTTGATGTCTCAAAAATTTATAAGCAAGTCAAACGAATCTAAATGTAAAAATAACAGAGAATCTTACGAGAGAAGATGGGGTCACAGAGGAGCATTGCGGATCTGGTGGCGAAAGATTAAAGCTAATTTGGTGATGGGTATGCGTGTGGATCTTTAGGGATGGAGTAATTTTGGTATTCCCAAACGAGCATTTGCAGCTTCAAACAACAATAACTTGGGAGTTTATGGGATTTGGTGTCAATATCAAACATGTCCCTGAGATCATCGAGAGCAATATAATATAATCGGTATGATCGATGGTGGAGTCTGGCCTGAATCTGGGAGTTTCGCAGACGATGTTTTTCACTAGCCTGTGATACAAGCACAACAGAAAGGACTCCATCAATCTTTGAAATTACGCCCCAATGACATTGATTTGCTTACTCTATTGCGTATTAACCAGATTCAGATTATAATCCAAATGTCTTAATCTCTGAAGAATAAAACTTTTAAGCTTATTAAAATGAACTGTATTACCTCACCACTTATTAGCAACGGATTTCTGCCTTCATCAATGTAGAGACTAGTGTTTTCCCTTCAACGGATATCGTTGGGTTTTTGAGGGGTGTAAGCATGGGAAAAAATATATATATAGCATATGACGTCTAAGAGCATCTTTATCAGAAAATTTTTGAGAGGTTCTTCGGTTTAAAGAAAAAAGAAAAAAAAAATGAAAAATAGGTGGCAGAGAGAGAAAGGGAGAGACGATCTCTGCAGAGGAGCACAGGAAACGGTTCTTCCTTCCGCCACGTGTCACGTTATGATTGGTTATTATTTTTTATTTTTATTTTATTTTTAAAAAATCGTTTAAAAAAAAAAAATTAAATAATAAAAAATATTAAAGAACCCCCGAGGGAGATGTCCAATAATGATGCTTTTAATTCTTCTCTACACATGTATGCATGCCTTTGTCTTGTGACGGTGTTTCTCTTCTTTTATTGGAAATCTTCCTTTTCCTCTAAAACTCTTGTTTTCCTTTTTTTATTTTTCCTCTGAATATTCCCTTTTGCTCTCTTGGGCAAGACTCAAATCCCTTGTATAAATAATTATCAATCTTTGGCCGCCGAGAACCCATAAGACTAAAACCCTCAAAGCGAAACTTGCACCAAATCGTTCTCTCCTCAAAAAACTATTTCAACCTCTCGTCTTCCTCTGTTATGGGGAATTCCGATTCCAGTTCGCGAGATTGGTTTCCAGATAGTTTCGGAGTAGATTTCGAAGAAGAGTTCCAAGAGTTCATGAACGGAGGTGGTTGCAAAGAATCACACACGGCTTATCAAGATTGCGCCGAGGAAGCCGAGAAGAAGAATGGATCTGTCCGCACTAAGTGTTACCCGATGCTGGAGAAGTGTATGGAGGCTCATTCGGAGTACTATCGACCCATCCTCGCAGCGCAAAAAGCCGCTGATGAAGCTTTCCAAGCCAGGCTCGTGCCGTCAGCAGCTGGTGGGAGAGACGTTATGGAATGCAAAGGAGACGTAGGAGTGGAAGAGGAATTAAAGAAGTTTTGCGAGCTCGTGGAAGGAGGTGATTGTAAAGAATCATTTACGGCTGCACTAGGTTGCTTGGAGGAGGCTGAGAAGAACAACAAGGGATTAGATGACGAAACTAATAAGTGTGACCAACACATGACGAGGCTGATGCACTGTGTGCATTCTCACTCTGTTTATCATCATCCCCTTTTGGCAATCCCGAAAGCTGCTACAGCACAGCTACGCAGGGACCTCAAAGCCTTTTTATATGCTGATTTGAGAGAGGAGGAGGATTTAGGTCAACCTTTATAGGGTTTCTTTAATTATTTACCAAAATAAAATTGCTCCGAGAAAAAAACTTAGATGTATTATACTATATATGTGATCAGTCCACCTTTAGAGATAATTTGCACTAAAGGTCACTACTACTTTGTTGATGCCCATGAATGTTTCATTCAACAAGTCTTTTTAATTTTGTGCTTTTTGCTAAGCTTCACTGTGATTTTCTGCTTCTGAGACATAATTGATCACATCTTTTTTTCTTTTAGTAAATGCTTCTGTGTGTTTGTGTGGAGGGATGAAACACTCCACAACTTCATGTCTATTTTCAACACACCACAAGTTTCTCACATCCTTTTTCTTCTCTGCACATATGCATATGCCTATATGTAGGAGGAGTCTTTTGTCTTTGTGGCGGTGTTTCTTCTTCTTGGATATCTTCCTTTTCCTCGAAAACTATTGTTTTCCTTTTTTATTCTCTCTCTGAATATTTTACTTTTGCTCGCTTAGTCTCTCCCTCAGCTTCCTAACTATCTTGTCAACGGGCAAAGATCCCACTAGACCCACCGGTTCTAGCGACCCATCATCATCGGAACACTCGTCCTCAAAGTCATCATCGTCTACGTCACTATACACCTCGGGACGGTCCTCGTCATCTACGTAATCCTCTGCACCATCATTGCTCGGCAAGACTAAGGCTGTGTAAGTGTGTTCCGCAGCCTGTGAAGTGCCTTCNCGATCTTGTGGTGGCTAAAGACGGTTCGAGTCGTTACACAAGTATTCAAGAAGCGGTAAACGCAGCAGCCAAACTTCCTCGGAGTAACAAGAGACTTGTGAAATACGTTAGATCCGGCGTTTACCGAGAAAACGTGGAAATCAAGAAATCGATCAAGAACGTGATGGTCATCGCGGAGACGGCATCGATTCTACCATCGTCAACGGGAATAGGAACGTTAAAGATGGCACGACAACGTTTCGGTCCGCAACTTTTGGTACGTCGTCCGTGCTATATATGGTTGAGAAATGTCAAAAAATACTTTTTAAATGTAATATTTATTTAAACTATATCATTTTTTTTCCTTTTTGCTAAACAACTATATCAATTGCTTAGTTAAAAAAAACTATATCAATTGTTTACACATTTATACATAAATAGTATTTATATAAATAGTACTATAAATAGTTATAATTTTACATTTACTTAAGCTGTTTAGCTGATCTCACTTGTATATGTTTGTGAAATATGTTTTTTCTACCTTTTTTGTCAGCTGAAACATTCTTGGTTTATTGTTTTGTTACTGAATAATCATTTTGATAATGGATAATAAACTAATTAATCATTTTGATAATGGATAATAAACCATAATGATATCACAAAAGGGAAAATATAAGAAGCAAAGTTAATCATGTCGCTTATAGAAATAGAAAAAGCAAGATTGTAAGAAAACTGCAGTTTGTGTTCTTGCATTGAAGATCAATAAAAAGTAACTCCAACGATTATAATGAAATTTATATATAAGTTGAAAAAGACATACAGTACCAAGATTTTACATTTACTTAAGCTGTTTTAGACCATGTGCAATGGTGGTTCTTAAATGGGTTCTTAGAATAAAAAAAAATTAAAATTGTATGAATAGTGAAGACTTGATTCTTAATTAAGAATCAATTCTTAGTTGCTTTCTTCCTTTCTCTCTCTTGCCATTCTTTCTCTCTCTTTCTTTTTATAATTAAATATTACCTAAGAACCACTTCTTAAGTTTTACCCATTGCACATGCTCTTAGATCTACTGCATGTATCAAGAAAGGTGAAAAGTAACCAAATTGGTGAAGTGATCCATCTTATTACATTTTCAAATCTATCCACTTTTAATATTTAATTTGTTGGAGTTCACTTTCTGTACTTGATTTGAAATATAAACTGATAGATATATGTATAATTAAAGTTGAGTATATTGTTGCATGAATGAATTTCAACATCAGTTTCGTAGTCTCTTTGTTATGCATGACGTCCTTAATTCGTCTCTGCGCATGCCTTTGTCTTGTGAGGGTGTTTCTCTTCTTATTGGAAATCTTCCTTTTCCTCTAAAACTCTTGTTTTCCTTTTTAATTTTCCCCTCTGAATATTTCCTTTTGCTCTCTTAGGCAAGACTCAAATCCCTTGTATAAATAATACTTTATCAATCTTTGGCCGCCGATAAACTAAAACCCTCAAAGCGAAACTTGCACCAAATCGCTCTATCCTTAGAAAACTATTTCAACCTATCTGTCTTCCTCTGTTATGGGTAATTCCGATTCCAATTCTCGGAACGACCAAGTCCCGCCGGGAGATTCGTCAACTAATTCCCAAGTAGATCTCCTAGAAGTGTTCATGGAAGGAGGTGGCTGCAAAGAATCATTCACGGCTTATCAAGACTGCGCCGACGAGGCTGAGAAGAAGAAGGAATGTGTCAGCACTAAGTGTGTCCCGATGCTAAGGAAGTGTATGGAGGCTCGTTCGGAGTACTTTCATCCGGTCCTAGCAGCGATGAAAGCTGCATCAGAACTGAGTATGAAAAATTTCCAAGCCTTGTACATGCCGTCAACTGTTGGGAGAGAATTCTCAGGAGAAGCAGAGGCGGTAGAGGAATTAGAGAATGTCTGCTCGTTCATGGAAGGAGGTGGTTGTAAAGAATCATTTACGGCTCTTCTAGATTGCAAGAAGAACAACGAAGCTGAGTGTGGCCAACACTTTTCGATGCTGATGAACTGTATGCATGCTCACTCTGATTACTATCATCCCTATTTCGAGCTGCAGAAATCAGCTGAAGAACAATTGAGGAGGGACCTCGAAGCCTTTCTAATTGGGTGATTGAGAGGAGCAGGATTTAGGAGGATTTTTTAAAGGTTTTTTTAAGTTTTTTTTTTTTTTTTAATTTATACTATGATCCGATCAACCATTGATGGTTAGTTTCTTAATTACCTAATTAATCTGCCACTTTGTGCGCGAATAAGTCACTATGATCTTTTATCTCTTTGATTGAGTTTCCACATGTTTATATCATGTGGACAAGAATTATTTAATTAACATTTAATAAACTACTAGCGTTGCATTTTCAAAAAAGACACGATGGATATTTTTTGTGGATGAGAAGATCCATAACTGTTCAAGAAGATCAGACTAGGGTGAGAGAATTGACTACATTGCTAAATGAATCAATGAGAAGCATGTTATTGTCCTTTTAAGCACTTTTCACGTAGTTTTATTGTCCTTTTAAGCACTTTTCATGGCAAGTAGTTAATAAGAAGCATGTTGATGTCTCAAAAATTAAAAACTAATAAGCAAGTTCAACGAATCTAAATGTAAAGATAACAGAGAATCTTACGAGAGAAGATGGGGTCACAGAGGAGCATTGCGGATCTGGTGGCGAAAGATTAAAGCTAATTTGGTGATGGGTATGCGTGTGGATCTTTAGGGATGGAGTAATTTTGGTATTCCCAAACGAGCATTTGCAGCTTCAAACAACAATAACTTGGGAGTTTATGGGATTTGGTGTCAATATCAAACATGTCCCTGAGATCATCGAGAGCAATATAATATAATCGGTATGATCGATGGTGGAGTCTGGCCTGAATCTGGGAGTTTCGCAGACGATGTTTTTCACTAGCCTGTGATACAAGCACAACAGAAAGGACTCCATCAATCTTTGAAATTACGCCCCAATGACATTGATTTGCTTACTCTATTGCGTATTAACCAGATTCAGATTATAATCCAAATGTCTTAATCTCTGAAGAATAAAACTTTTAAGCTTATTAAAATGAACTGTATTACCTCACCACTTATTAGCAACGGATTTCTGCCTTCATCAATGTAGAGACTAGTGTTTTCCCTTCAACGGATATCGTTGGGTTTTTGAGGGGTGTAAGCATGGGAAAAAATATATATATAGCATATGACGTCTAAGAGCATCTTTATCAGAAAATTTTTGAGAGGTTCTTCGGTTTAAAGAAAAAAGAAAAAAAAAATGAAAAATAGGTGGCAGAGAGAGAAAGGGAGAGACGATCTCTGCAGAGGAGCACAGGAAACGGTTCTTCCTTCCGCCACGTGTCACGTTATGATTGGTTATTATTTTTTATTTTTATTTTATTTTTAAAAAATCGTTTAAAAAAAAAAAATTAAATAATAAAAAATATTAAAGAACCCCCGAGGGAGATGTCCAATAATGATGCTTTTAATTCTTCTCTACACATGTATGCATGCCTTTGTCTTGTGACGGTGTTTCTCTTCTTTTATTGGAAATCTTCCTTTTCCTCTAAAACTCTTGTTTTCCTTTTTTTATTTTTCCTCTGAATATTCCCTTTTGCTCTCTTGGGCAAGACTCAAATCCCTTGTATAAATAATTATCAATCTTTGGCCGCCGAGAACCCATAAGACTAAAACCCTCAAAGCGAAACTTGCACCAAATCGTTCTCTCCTCAAAAAACTATTTCAACCTCTCGTCTTCCTCTGTTATGGGGAATTCCGATTCCAGTTCGCGAGATTGGTTTCCAGATAGTTTCGGAGTAGATTTCGAAGAAGAGTTCCAAGAGTTCATGAACGGAGGTGGTTGCAAAGAATCACACACGGCTTATCAAGATTGCGCCGAGGAAGCCGAGAAGAAGAATGGATCTGTCCGCACTAAGTGTTACCCGATGCTGGAGAAGTGTATGGAGGCTCATTCGGAGTACTATCGACCCATCCTCGCAGCGCAAAAAGCCGCTGATGAAGCTTTCCAAGCCAGGCTCGTGCCGTCAGCAGCTGGTGGGAGAGACGTTATGGAATGCAAAGGAGACGTAGGAGTGGAAGAGGAATTAAAGAAGTTTTGCGAGCTCGTGGAAGGAGGTGATTGTAAAGAATCATTTACGGCTGCACTAGGTTGCTTGGAGGAGGCTGAGAAGAACAACAAGGGATTAGATGACGAAACTAATAAGTGTGACCAACACATGACGAGGCTGATGCACTGTGTGCATTCTCACTCTGTTTATCATCATCCCCTTTTGGCAATCCCGAAAGCTGCTACAGCACAGCTACGCAGGGACCTCAAAGCCTTTTTATATGCTGATTTGAGAGAGGAGGAGGATTTAGGTCAACCTTTATAGGGTTTCTTTAATTATTTACCAAAATAAAATTGCTCCGAGAAAAAAACTTAGATGTATTATACTATATATGTGATCAGTCCACCTTTAGAGATAATTTGCACTAAAGGTCACTACTACTTTGTTGATGCCCATGAATGTTTCATTCAACAAGTCTTTTTAATTTTGTGCTTTTTGCTAAGCTTCACTGTGATTTTCTGCTTCTGAGACATAATTGATCACATCTTTTNTTTACTTCAGTGAATGCCAAAAGTAACAAAGGAGGAAAAAACAGAACTAAAGGTTTAACGATAAGATACACTTACACAACTTGCATATGGGCCTAAGAGACTTGCCCTTCACCCTGAACTCATGAGCTTCATCTTTGGTCAATCCTTCAGGAATTTCTTGAATGAGCTTTGGATAAACAGGAGCTGCTGGTTTCCACAGCATCAACGGGTACTGCGGACGTGTGCGGTAGTTGTAATTTCTACCCCTGAAGAGATACACAACACCTCCGACTCTGTGAATGATCTCTCCTCCTGTCTTTTCCTAGATAAGAGGAAAAGAAAAGAGTGCGTAAAGTATAAAATGCTGATCCAACAGTTCGAAAGTAAACATATAAATATGGTATCTTTTGTTACTCTCTCATGTCACAAAACTGAACAAAAAATATTAAACAACCGTGATTATGGTCATGAAAAGGAACAAACTTGATTCTTTGTCGCTTCTGGTATGATTTGGATTCACATGGAAGTCTATATTTGCCTGTTATGAACTCTTTCTGCAGATTCTTAAATTCCAACAAGTTTCCTGTATATCTCTCCTCTTAAACAAACGAATACCATTTACACTCTCCCAGATACAAATCATAATAGCTACAAAACAATCTAGCGAAAACCCAGTGGAGTCATATCTACTGAAGTTCGATCACACAAACAACCTATCTTTTTGTTTCGATATATCGTACAAGGTTCAGGTATTACTGCTAAGCCAAATACTTTGATCAGAGTCTAAGCAAATACCTCAAGAACACGACACACGTTATCCATATCCACGGTGGGAACTCCTTTGCAGCGAACCTTGCAAACACGCCGTCTCTTCCAATGGGAGTGTATCAGTTCCAACATGTTATGTGTAAATCCATCTCTTCCTGTTAACACACACATAATCCCAGTAAGTTAAAAAGATGTGTATAAGAGACAGAGATAGAAGCACACAAGGAACTAACTCCTGCGGAAAGATAAGAAATGAACAGAAAGCTTGTCAGATACATAGCGAAAATGTTGGATGATGAAGCCTGAGAAACTACACAGTGAATATGAGACCCAAAGAACGAGAGAAAACATGAAACCAAGCATAATGTTGAAAAGTAACCGGATACAATTTTTCTAAAAATGCAACCAGAGAGATATCAAAGATCATGGAAAATGGAGAGTATAAGAGGAACTCCTAAGACAAGTTAACATGCAACTTCAAATTGTTTGATATGAAATGTTTCGAATTTCGACATTTGTGATCGACCAAAAGTGATTGCAATGCGCAATGTATAGCTGCAAAAAAAAAAAAACCTGAAGGATTCATAGACCTTAAGCTTAGCGCCTATTTTCTTATAATCACTTGGTTCAAGTCCTGGGCAGTCGACTTTCACCAAGGGACTCAGTTCGAAGGCATCCCTAACATCTTTGACCAGCGACACGTAGACTCCATTTTTAGCTGCAATTCAAAACCGAGACGACAATAGCGAATATTTAGCCAAGTGTCTCACTTCTTCTTGATCACTATGTGCCACTTTACTTCAGTGAATGCCAAAAGTAACAAAAGAGGAAAAAACAGAACTAAAGGTTTAACGATAAGATATACTTACACAACTTGCATATGGGCCTAAGAGACTTGCCCTTCACCCTGAACTCATGAGCTTCATCTTTGGTCAATCCTTCAGGAATCTCTTGAATGAGCTTTGGATAAACAGGAGCTGCTGGTTTCCACAGCATCAACGGGTACTGCGGACGTGTGCGGTAATTGTAATTTCTGCCCCTGAAGAGATATATGACACCTCCGACTCTGTGAATGATCTCTCCTCCTGTCTTTTCCTAGATAAGAGGAAAAGAAAAAAGACAACGGAAAGTATAAAAATCTGGAAGAGTCGGTCCATCACTAATCCAACAGTTCGAAAGTAGACATATAAAGTTGGTATCTTTGGTTACTCTCTCAAGTCACAAAACTGAATACAAGTATCAAACAACTGTGGTTACTGGTTAGGGTCATGAATAGGAACAAAATTGATTCTTTGTCGCTGCTGGTATGACTTGGATTTCACATGAAAGTTTATGTTAGGTTACCAACTCTTTCTGTATATCTCCTTTTAAACAAACGAACCAGAATCAAATCAAACACATATACTACTTACACTCTCCCAGATACAAATTCAAAATAGCTACAAAACATTCTGGCAAACCCAGTAGAGTAATTTCTAATCAGATTAACCAACCTATCTTTTTGCCTGTTTTGGATATTTCCCACAAGGTTCTAGTACTACTGCTAAGCCAGAAACTAATCGTTACTGGAAATACTTTGATCAGAGTCTAAGCAAATACCTCAAGAACACGACACACGTTATCCATATCCACGGTGGGAACTCCTTTGCAGCGAACCTTGCAAACNAGAGTTGATAATACCTGAGGTATCAAGTTCATCTGCTATGTTGGTCTCAGAGAGGATTGGAGTTAAAGGATTGTCTAGAAACCGCGACTTCCAATCTCGTCCTCTCCACATGAGTATTTGCTCATCGTCAAAAGATAGAAGCACACAAGGAACTAACTCCTGCGGAAAGATGAGAAATGAAGAGAAAGCTTGTCAGATACATAGAGAAATGTTGGATGATGAAGCCTGAGAAACTACACAGTGAATATGAGACCCAAAGAACGAGAGAGAAGCCTGAGAAACCAAGCATAATGTTGAAAAGTACCCGGATACAATTTTTCTAAAAATGCAATCAGAGAGATATTAAAGAGCATGGAAAATGGAGAGTATAAGAGGAACTCCTTAAGCCAAGTGAACATGCAACTTCAAATTGCTTGATATGAAATGTTTCGAATTTCGACATTTGAGATCGACCAAAAGTGATTGCAATGTGCAATGTATGGCTGCAAAAAAAAAAAAAAAAACCTGAAGGATTCATAGACCTTAAGCTTAGCGCCTATTTTCTTATAATCACTTGGCTCAAGTCCTGGGCATTCGACTTTCACCAAGGGACTCAGTTCGAAGGCATCCCTAACATCTTTGACCAGCGACACGTAGACTCCATTTTTAGCTGCAATGCAAAACCGAGACGACAATAGCAAATATTTAGCCAAGTGTCTCACTTCTTCTTGATCACTTTGTGCCACTTTACTTCAGTGAATGCCAAAAGTAACAAATGAGGAATAAACTGAACTAAAGGTTTAACTATATGATATACTTACACAACTTGCATATGGGCCTAAGAGACTTGCCCTTCACCCTTAACTCATGAGCTTCATCTTTGGTCAATCCTTCAGGAATTTCTTGAATGAGCTTTGGATAAACAGGAGCTGCTGGTTTCCACAGCATCAACGGGTACTGCGGACGTGTGCGGTAGTTGTAATTTCTACCCCTGAAGAGATACACTACACCTCCGACTCTGTGAATGATCTCTCCTCCTGTCTTTTCCTAGATAAGAGGAAAAGAAAAGAGTGCGTAAAGTATAAAATGCTGATCCAACAGTTCGAAAGTAAACATATAAATATGGTATCTTTTGTTACTCTCTCATGTCACAAAACTGAACAAAAAATATTAAACAACCGTGATTATGGTCATGAAAAGGAACAAACTTGATTCTTTGTCGCTTCTGGTATGATTTGGATTCACATGTAAGTCTATATTTGCCTGTTATGAACTCTTTTTGCAGATTCTTAAATTCCAACAAGTTTCCTGTATATCTCTCCTCTTAAACAAACGAATACCATTTACACTCTCCCAGATACAAATCATAATAGCTACAAAACAATCTAGCGAAAACCCAGTGGAGTCATATCTACTGAAGTTCGATCACACAAACAACCTATCTTTTTGTTTCGATATATCGTACAAGGTTCAGGTATTACTGCTAAGCCAAATACTTTGATCAGAGTCTAAGCAAATACCTCAAGAACACGACACACGTTATCCATATCCACGGTGGGAACTCCTTTGCAGCNAAGACGGGAGGACTCTCGCCGATTACAACATCCAGAAGGAATCGACGCTTCACTTGGTTCTCCGTCTGAGAGGAGGAGCGAAGAAGAGGAAGAAGAAGGTCTTCACGAAGCCGAAGAAGATTCATCACAAGCACAAGAAAGTGAAGCTCGCGGTTCTGCAGTTCTACAAGGTCGATGGGACCGGAAAGGTTCAGAGGCTGAGGAAGGAGTGTCCTTCGGTTAGCTGCGGACCGGGAACGTTCATGGGGAGCCATTTCGATAGGCATTACTGTGGAAAGTGCGGAACCACTTACGTCTTCAAGAAGCCTGATGAAGAGTGATGATTATTATTAGGTCTTGATTTTGCCTCTTTTCTTAATTTTTGTTTTTATGAAATTATCAGTGATTTTAATATGGAACTACATTTTGAGATGGTTTTTGATTGAGAGGTTTAATATTTAGCTGATTTTGTCTTATTCAGTTAGTCATTTGTGTGAGTTTTATAGGTTGTTAAAAATCATTTCCTCGATTTTGTTTGATAATGCTTGGTACTGATCTGGAAAATGGAACATAACTGGCTGTAGAGATAGGATGTTGCGCCGAACCAATCATGGACTTGATAATCTTGCGTAGCGATGTATATAGCTTCTTTAGTTTTAGCTCTTCTGCACAATGGATTAATTTTTTCCAAGGCATAACTACCACCCATAATCGTGTCTTAAGGTTGTGATAACTTGCTTAAGTATAATCGGCTAATGATTATCAGATCAAGAGGGTGGTTCTCTGTTTTTGACCTTAATGTGTTGCCTTGATCCGTAAGTCTCGATATTTATAAACTTTAAAAAAAAAAAACAAATGTCAAAGTTGCAAAAAAAATTATTTCTTTGCGTTTTGATAGAAAGTAGGAAAAGCAGAAAGCCGATAACATTCTAAACTAAAGTATGCTAAATGCAAAGCTAGCGTTGTCGTACGTCAAAACCTGGTCGTAAACTTAACCTGAGCAATACTCGTTAAAGGGCTTTGTCAAAACAGATCGAAGTTTGTTGACTTTGTATCTGTGTTGATAAGCAAAAATGGGCCGAAACTTGTCCAGTACGGGGTTTTGGGTCATCGCATGGGATTCTTCCCACAAACAAAGAAAAAGAACAAATGGTTAGGAAATTGAGTAAATATTTAAATGTCAAGTCTTTATCTTGTGGTTGAACACAAACATAGGAGATGAGAGTAAGTGCGACAGAGAGAGAGCAATAAAGAGAGGGACAGTGGAAATAACATGAGGAGAGAGAGAGAGAGAGCACTGAAACTTGAAGAGATTGTGTGTGTGAGAGAGGGAGAGAGAGAAAGAAGACTTTGGGTAAAATGGTCAAGAAACAGTTAGCAATAGTGAGAAGAAGAAGGACAAAATCCTAAGATTCCGAGTTACTAAAAGTGATGAGTCTCCTAGAAACACCCGCACTAGTCTCAACTCACTGCACTTTCACTCTCAATCTCACTTCAACCTAAAACTCCAAAAGACTGTTGAGTTTGTTTGAAATTTCAATAAATCCCATTTAAAGAGACAACTACACATGAGACAAAGAGGCATTTCTTTCTTAACCTCACTTGTTTTTTTCTTCTTTCAAACTTGCAAACCAATCCACACACCACGTCATTTATTACCTATCTGCTCTTGTGCAGCGTGGTTTTCCATTTTGACATGTTCATTGTAACACTGAACACTCTTCACCATTGGTTATATAATATACCTTTTGTTATTCTATAGCTCGTCCTAGTTTAATCTTACAATAACCCACTTATCTTGCACCATTATATTTATACCGTTTATTTTTCATGGATGTGTAAAAGGTAAAATATAACAAAGCTTATATGTTTTGCGTTTATGGATTCATAATGTGTTTTTTTAGTTGTTTTGAGAACTAAATCTCTCTCTTAATGGTAAACTATCAAAATGTCATGTATCACGTTGGTATATGTATGTGACCTAAGAATATACTTCTATATATATATATAGCTGCAACTGGAATCTTGATTAAAGAAAATTCTTGGGAAAAAAATTAAAGAAAAGTCAAGTGAATTGTTGTCACTAGAACTCGCCGACAAAAAAAAAATGGTCATTAGAACTCCACCATCAGCAGCAATACATATATTCTATACATTATTTATTTTCTTTAAAAAAGAAAATGTAGTTTTACTAAGGAGTTAGGAATGTGATTAATAGAAAGAATGAGAAACATTTACTACTCACAGCTCATCGAGACGATGAAGATTCCAATTATTATTAGAAGTGAGATAGAGACGCACATAAGAGGAATTAAGAAGTGCATTTTAGTATATAACCAAAGTATTTTTCATATGAAAGATATACTATTTGCATTAATGATATTAACAATACCTAGCTATCTCTCTATCTATATATACACACACAACCACACACATATATCTCCTATCATTCATCGTACACACTCTCTCTCTCTCTATGACAAGAATCCCCAACATGACAACACTCAACCATCTGTTTGATCTGCCGGGGCAGATTTGCCATGTTCAGTGTGGTTTTTGCACCACTATTTTGCTGGTATAACTTAACTTCTTCTCTCCATCTCTCTCTCTCTCTCTCTATATATATATACGTAGACGATCATTTGATGAATATACATGTTTTGCAGGTGAGTGTGCCCTTCACGAGCCTGTCAATGGTGGTGACTGTGAGATGTGGGCATTGCACAAGCCTCCTCTCTGTCAATTTGATGAAGGCTTCCTTCATTCCTCTCCACCTCCTCACTTCCCTCTCTCATCCCGATGAGGTTCCCGTGACATATCTATTATGCACATGGTCTCTACATATATATAAACATGGATGATCACTCTAATTCTTATTTTATGTAATTGAAGGCCGGGAAAGAGGAGGTTAATGCGGCTACAACAGATGGTGTGGAAGAAGAAACATGGAAGGTGAATCCGGAGAAGGAGAACAGTCCAACGACTTTGGTTACGTCTTCAGACAATGAGGATGAAGACAAAGATGATTCTCGTGTTTACCAAGTTGTCAACAAACGTACGTTTATATTTTTGAAAAAATTCAGCTTAATTTCGTTAATTTTGATTAGTCTAATTGATGTTTTTTTTTGAGTTTATAAACAGCACCTGGGAAAAGGCAACGAGCTCCATCAGCTTACAATTGCTTCATCAAGTAAGAAATCAATCCAAAACACTACCCTTATACATATAATATATATATATGTACATGTGTATATTCTTGCAAATTTTGAACTAGTTAAGATTCGAGTTTGTAAAATGGCTTCCTTTTTTGGGGGGTTTTGGATTTGAGCAGGGAAGAGATCAGGAGGTTAAAGTCTCAGAATCCAAGCATGGCTCATAAGGAAGCTTTCAGCTTAGCTGCCAAAAATGTACTTGAAGCTTAAATCCTAATTTAGTTTTTCTTTTCATCTCTTACTCAGTCTAATTGAGAGATCTAGCTGATAACTTTTTTTTGTGATTTCAATTTGTTTGATTTGGGGATTACGAAGTGGGCCCATTTCCCTCCAGTGCAAAACAAGAGAGCTGCCTCAGATCAATGTTTTTGCGAGGATGATAACAATACAGTACTACCATGCAATGCCCTCGAGGTAATTTAAGTAACTAATTATGTTTTTATAGCACTGTTATATTTTGCTTCAAAATCAATTATCAGGTAGTAGTACTTCACAAAATAAACTCCATGCATATTATCAGACCAACAATAAAATGTCATTTCCAAAGCAAACCAAATAAGCATTAACTAGATCCAAATAGCATCACTCTCAGTAAAAATTTCAGAACCCTAGCTAGAGTAATTACAAAAAAGGATATTTTTTTTTACTTTACTGATTATTAGAGTGAAATCAAGGAGAGGGGGTAGTGAGAATCATTGATACTCAACTACTACAATGTGTGGAATTTATGACCTAAACCCTTTTATAGTATCGAAGGCCACACTGCACACAGTCTACTTTTATAGAAACACATTCAACTAATTAAAGCAATCCAGCTGAATATGTATATTTTTCAATTAATTTGCTTTGAGATTTAATTGATTGTTGAAATGTTTGGAATGCAGGATCATGAAGAAAGCAATAATGGATTTCGAGAGAGAAAGGCTCAAAGGCATTCCATATGGGGAAAATCTCCATTTGAGTAATAACAATTTGGCTTGTGAGATGTGATGGTGACTATTTTCTTCTAGGGTTTGATTTTGTTGCTTTAGGGTTTGTCTTGTTGGAG
>JAHZTW010000002.1:72267897-72505829 GCA_020283515.1 Alliaria petiolata | reverse complement strand
TCGTCCGATACGATCGACAATGTGAAGGCGAAGATCCAGGACAAGGAAGGGATCCCGCCGGATCAGCAGCGCCTGATCTTCGCCGGGAAGCAATTGGAAGACGGGAGGACTCTCGCCGATTACAACATCCAGAAGGAATCGACGCTTCACTTGGTTCTCCGTCTGAGAGGAGGAGCGAAGAAGAGGAAGAAGAAGGTCTTCACGAAGCCGAAGAAGATTCATCACAAGCACAAGAAAGTGAAGCTCGCGGTTCTGCAGTTCTACAAGGTCGATGGGACCGGAAAGGTTCAGAGGCTGAGGAAGGAGTGTCCTTCGGTTAGCTGCGGACCGGGAACGTTCATGGGGAGCCATTTCGATAGGCATTACTGTGGAAAGTGCGGAACCACTTACGTCTTCAAGAAGCCTGATGAAGAGTGATGATTATTATTAGGTCTTGATTTTGCCTCTTTTCTTAATTTTTGTTTTTATGAAATTATCAGTGATTTTAATATGGAACTACATTTTGAGATGGTTTTTGATTGAGAGGTTTAATATTTAGCTGATTTTGTCTTATTCAGTTAGTCATTTGTGTGAGTTTTATAGGTTGTTAAAAATCATTTCCTCGATTTTGTTTGATAATGCTTGGTACTGATCTGGAAAATGGAACATAACTGGCTGTAGAGATAGGATGTTGCGCCGAACCAATCATGGACTTGATAATCTTGCGTAGCGATGTATATAGCTTCTTTAGTTTTAGCTCTTCTGCACAATGGATTAATTTTTTCCAAGGCATAACTACCACCCATAATCGTGTCTTAAGGTTGTGATAACTTGCTTAAGTATAATCGGCTAATGATTATCAGATCAAGAGGGTGGTTCTCTGTTTTTGACCTTAATGTGTTGCCTTGATCCGTAAGTCTCGATATTTATAAACTTTAAAAAAAAAAAACAAATGTCAAAGTTGCAAAAAAAATTATTTCTTTGCGTTTTGATAGAAAGTAGGAAAAGCAGAAAGCCGATAACATTCTAAACTAAAGTATGCTAAATGCAAAGCTAGCGTTGTCGTACGTCAAAACCTGGTCGTAAACTTAACCTGAGCAATACTCGTTAAAGGGCTTTGTCAAAACAGATCGAAGTTTGTTGACTTTGTATCTGTGTTGATAAGCAAAAATGGGCCGAAACTTGTCCAGTACGGGGTTTTGGGTCATCGCATGGGATTCTTCCCACAAACAAAGAAAAAGAACAAATGGTTAGGAAATTGAGTAAATATTTAAATGTCAAGTCTTTATCTTGTGGTTGAACACAAACATAGGAGATGAGAGTAAGTGCGACAGAGAGAGAGCAATAAAGAGAGGGACAGTGGAAATAACATGAGGAGAGAGAGAGAGAGAGCACTGAAACTTGAAGAGATTGTGTGTGTGAGAGAGGGAGAGAGAGAGAGAAGACTTTGGGTAAAATGGTCAAGAAACAGTTAGCAATAGTGAGAAGAAGAAGGACAAAATCCTAAGATTCCGAGTTACTAAAAGTGATGAGTCTCCTAGAAACACCCGCACTAGTCTCAACTCACTGCACTTTCACTCTCAATCTCACTTCAACCTAAAACTCCAAAAGACTGTTGAGTTTGTTTGAAATTTCAATAAATCCCATTTAAAGAGACAACTACACATGAGACAAAGAGGCATTTCTTTCTTAACCTCACTTGTTTTTTTCTTCTTTCAAACTTGCAAACCAATCCACACACCACGTCATTTATTACCTATCTGCTCTTGTGCAGCGTGGTTTTCCATTTTGACATGTTCATTGTAACACTGAACACTCTTCACCATTGGTTATATAATATACCTTTTGTTATTCTATAGCTCGTCCTAGTTTAATCTTACAATAACCCACTTATCTTGCACCATTATATTTATACCGTTTATTTTTCATGGATGTGTAAAAGGTAAAATATAACAAAGCTTATATGTTTTGCGTTTATGGATTCATAATGTGTTTTTTTAGTTGTTTTGAGAACTAAATCTCTCTCTTAATGGTAAACTATCAAAATGTCATGTATCACGTTGGTATATGTATGTGACCTAAGAATATACTTCTATATATATATATAGCTGCAACTGGAATCTTGATTAAAGAAAATTCTTGGGAAAAAAATTAAAGAAAAGTCAAGTGAATTGTTGTCACTAGAACTCGCCGACAAAAAAAAAATGGTCATTAGAACTCCACCATCAGCAGCAATACATATATTCTATACATTATTTATTTTCTTTAAAAAAGAAAATGTAGTTTTACTAAGGAGTTAGGAATGTGATTAATAGAAAGAATGAGAAACATTTACTACTCACAGCTCATCGAGACGATGAAGATTCCAATTATTATTAGAAGTGAGATAGAGACGCACATAAGAGGAATTAAGAAGTGCATTTTAGTATATAACCAAAGTATTTTTCATATGAAAGATATACTATTTGCATTAATGATATTAACAATACCTAGCTATCTCTCTATCTATATATACACACACAACCACACACATATATCTCCTATCATTCATCGTACACACTCTCTCTCTCTCTATGACAAGAATCCCCAACATGACAACACTCAACCATCTGTTTGATCTGCCGGGGCAGATTTGCCATGTTCAGTGTGGTTTTTGCACCACTATTTTGCTGGTATAACTTAACTTCTTCTCTCCATCTCTCTCTCTCTCTCTCTATATATATATACGTAGACGATCATTTGATGAATATACATGTTTTGCAGGTGAGTGTGCCCTTCACGAGCCTGTCAATGGTGGTGACTGTGAGATGTGGGCATTGCACAAGCCTCCTCTCTGTCAATTTGATGAAGGCTTCCTTCATTCCTCTCCACCTCCTCACTTCCCTCTCTCATCCCGATGAGGTTCCCGTGACATATCTATTATGCACATGGTCTCTACATATATATAAACATGGATGATCACTCTAATTCTTATTTTATGTAATTGAAGGCCGGGAAAGAGGAGGTTAATGCGGCTACAACAGATGGTGTGGAAGAAGAAACATGGAAGGTGAATCTGGAGAAGGAGAACAGTCCAACGACTTTGGTTACGTCTTCAGACAATGAGGATGAAGACAAAGATGATTCTCGTGTTTACCAAGTTGTCAACAAACGTACGTTTATATTTTTGAAAAAATTCAGCTTAATTTCGTTAATTTTGATTAGTCTAATCGATGTTTTTTTTTGAGTTTATAAACAGCACCTGGGAAAAGGCAACGAGCTCCATCAGCTTACAATTGCTTCATCAAGTAAGAAATCAATCCAAAACACTACCCTTATACATATAATATATATATATGTACATGTGTATATTCTTGCAAATTTTGAACTAGTTAAGATTCGAGTTTGTAAAATGGCTTCCTTTTTTGGGGGGTTTTGGATTTGAGCAGGGAAGAGATCAGGAGGTTAAAGTCTCAGAATCCAAGCATGGCTCATAAGGAAGCTTTCAGCTTAGCTGCCAAAAATGTACTTAAAGCTTCATTAATCTTAAAACTTGATAGAAAATTAAAAAAATTAAGTTTTTCTTTTCATCTCTTACTCAGTTTAATTGAGAGATCTAGCTGATAACTTTTTTTGTGATTTTAATTTGTTTGATTTGGGGATTATGAAGTGGGCCCATTTCCCTCCAGTGCAAAACAAGAGAGCTGCCTCAGATCAATGTTTTTGCGAGGATGATAACAATACAGTACTACCATGCAATGCCCTCGAGGTAATTTAAGTAACTAATTATGTTTTTATAGCACTGTTATATTTTGCTTCAAAATCAATTATCAGGTAGTAGTACTTCACAAAATAAACTCCATGCATATTATCAGACCAACAATAAAATGTCATTTCCAAAGCAAACCAAATAAGCATTAACTAGATCCAAATAGCATCACTCTCAGTAAAAATTTCAGAACCCTAGCTAGAGTAATTACCAAAAAGGATANGAGAGAGAGAGAGAAGACTTTGGGTAAAATGGTCAAGAAACAGTTAGCAATAGTGAGAAGAAGAAGGACAAAATCCTAAGATTCCGAGTTACTAAAAGTGATGAGTCTCCTAGAAACACCCGCACTAGTCTCAACTCACTGCACTTTCACTCTCAATCTCACTTCAACCTAAACTCCAAAAGACTGTTGAGATTGTTTGAAAATTCAATAACTCCCATTTAAAGAGACAACTACGCTTGAGACAAAGAGGCATTTCTTTCTTAACCTCAATTGATGTTTTTAAAAAAAAAATATTTCAAACTTGCAAACCAATCCACACACCACGTCATTTATTACCTATCTGCTCTTGTGCAGCGTTGGTTTTCCATTTTGACATGTTCATTGTAACACTATATATACTCTTCACCATTGGTTATATAATATATAAATATACCTTTTGTTATTCTATAGCTCGTCCTAGTTGAATCTTACAATAACCCACCTATCTTGCACCATTATATTTTTACCGTTTATTTTTCATGGATGTGTAAAAGGTAAAATATAAAAAAGCTTATATGTTTTGCGTTTATGGGTTCATAATGTGTTTTTGAGTTGTTTTGACAACTAAATCTCTCTCATAATGGTAAACTTTCAACTGGAAGTCTGGAACCGGATCTTGATTAAAGAAAAGTCTTGGGGAAAAAATGAAAAGTCAATTGAATTGTCACTAGAACTCGCCGACAAAAAAAAAAAAAATTGTCACTAGAACTACACCATCAGCAATACATATATTCTATACATTATTTATTTTCTTTAAAAAAGAAAATGTAGGTTACTAATGAGTTAGGAATGTGATTAATAGAAAGAATGAAAAACATTTACTACTCACAGCTCAGCGAGACGATGAAGATTCCAATTATTAGAAGTGAGATAGAGACGCACATAACAGGAATTAAGAAGTGCATTTTGGTATATAACCAAAGTATTTTTTCATATGAAAGATATAATATTTGCATTAATTAATGATATTAACAATACCTAGCTACCTCTCTATCTATATATATACACACACAACCACACACATATATCTCCTATCATTCATCGTACACACACTCTCTCTCTATGACAAGAATCCCCAACATGACAACACTCAACCATCTGTTTGATCTGCCGGGGCAGATTTGCCATGTTCAGTGTGGTTTTTGCACCACTATTTTGCTGGTATACCTTAACTTCTTCTCTCCATCTCTCTCCCTCTCTCTCTATATACGTAGACGATCATTTGATGTATATACATGTGTTTACAGGTGAGTGTGCCCTTCACGAGCCTGTCAATGGTGGTGACTGTGAGATGTGGGCATTGCACAAGTCTCCTCTCTGTCAATTTGATGAAGGCTTCCTTCATTCCTCTCCACCTCCTCGCTTCCCTCTCTCATCCCGATGAGGTTCCCGTGGCACATCTATTATGCATATGGTCTCTACATATATATAAACATGGATGATCGCCTAATTCTTATTTTATGTAAGTGAAGGCGGGGAAAGAGGAGGTTAATGCGGCTACAACAGATGGCGTGGAAGAAGAAACATGGAAGGTGAATCAGGAGAAGGAGAACAGTCCAACGACTTTGGTTACGTCTTCAGACAATGAGGATGAAGACAAAGATGATTCTCGTGTTTACCAAGTTGTCAACAAACGTACGTTTATATTTTTGAAAAATTTCAGCTTAATTTCGTTAATATTGATTAGTCTAATTGATGTTTTTTTTGAGTTTAAACAGCACCTGGGAAAAGACAACGAGCTCCATCAGCTTACAATTGCTTCATCAAGTAAGAAATCAATCCAAAACACTACCCTTATACATATAATATATGTACATGTGTATATTCTTGCAAATTTTGAACTAGTTAAAATTCGAGTTTGTAAAATGGCTTCCTTTTTTTGGGGGTTTTGGATTTGAGCAGGGAAGAGATCAGGAGGTTAAAGTCTCAGAATCCAAGCATGGCTCATAAGGAAGCTTTCAGCTTAGCTGCCAAAAATGTACTTAAAGCTTCATTAATCTTATAACTTGATAGAAAATTAAAAGAATTTAGTTTTTCTTTACTCAGCTTAATTGAGAGATCTAGCTGATAACTTTTTTTGTGATTTTAATTTGTTTGATTTGGGGATTATGAAGTGGGCCCATTTCCCTCCAGTGCAAAACAAGAGAGCTGCCTCAGATCAATGTTTTTGCGAGGATGATAACAATACAGTACTACCATGCAATGCCCTCGAGGTAATTTAAGTAACTAATTATGTTTTTATAGCACTGTTATATTTTGCTTCAAAATCAATTATCAGGTAGTAGTACTTCACAAAATAAACTCCATGCATATTATCAGACCAACAATAAAATGTCATTTCCAAAGCAAACCAAATAAGCATTAACTAGATCCAAATAGCATCACTCTCAGTAAAAATTTCAGAACCCTAGCTAGAGTAATTACAAAAAAGGATATTTTTTTTTACTTTACTGATTATTAGAGTGAAATCAAGGAGAGGGGGTAGTGAGAATCATTGATACTCAACTACTACAATGTGTGGAATTTATGACCTAAACCCTTTTATAGTATCGAAGGCCACACTGCACACAGTCTACTTTTATAGAAACACATTCAACTAATTAAAGCAATCCAGCTGAATATGTATATATATTATTCAATTAATTTTACTTTGAGATTTAATTGATTGTTGAAATGTTTGGAATTAATGCAGGACCATGAAGAAAGCAATAATGGATTTCGAGAGAGAAAGGCTCAAAGGCATTCCATTTGGGGAAAATCTCCATTTGAGTAATAACAATTTGGCTTGTGAGATGTGATGGTGACTATTTTCTTCTAGGGTTTGATTTTGTTGCTTTAGGGTTTGTCTTGTTGGAGTCTTGGAGAGAGAGAGAGGAGATAAAGAAGAATCTGAAACGTACGTAGGATTTGGGTGTTCGAGGGGAGAGTCTTGGGAATAAGCGATGTTTATTCAGTAGTAGTTTCGTACTTTTCATCTTTGAACTTTTGAAGAGACGTCACTGACTCTACGAAATCCCACTTTTGCATTCATGACTACTTATGCTAGTATATGATTGTTTTAACATTCCATGAAACATGCACTTTAGTAAGAATCTTTGTTAAGCTATCAATCGTAACAGTAATACTTATCGACTTCACTTAATGCTTATGTATGGTGGAGCAAGACAAAACTGCACGTACTACTAGTAATTCATAAATTGATTGATCTTAATTTAGATAATATGGAGTACATTAAGAATATATAAACATCAATGTTCATGAAATAAAAAGTTAAAAAAGCAATGTCCATGAGAAAATATATTGGGATTGCTCGACGACGGTAAAGGAGACCTTCATCTTGATTCTTGACTATGCATGTAGCTTGAACATGCGAGGTTAAGAAACCAGGTCAAGTCCTGTCCGATCTACTTCATATACGACAAATCTTAGTAGAGTTTTCTCCCATTGCCTATGGGTCTTGTAGAAGACCGACGAGTGGGCAATTTTACTATCATAAGTTTTGGGTATCTTGTTTCCGAATCCGATAGAATGCTTTCTTATACATATCACTCATTCACTCTAAACACCAATTTGAGTGGATTCAGATATACTAAAAATAGTAACAAAAATACTTTGAACCTAAGAACATTTAATTCGTTTTATCATATATTTTGATCATTTTTCAATATATTTTTTTGACTTGAACGCTGAAGAATCTTTAGAAGACACTTTCGATTTTGCGTGATCTCGACTTTTTAAATATTCATCTACTTTCTAACAATCGATCCTCACCTATTTAAAAAAATTATGTAAGAAATCCACAATTTTCTATCTTATCAAAAACAAAACAAAGGGAGAATGTTACAATTAAAAAGGATTAATTCTCTAAGATTAGATTATTATTTACTAGGGGAAGGCTCGCGCATTGCGCAAGGTTGTGTGATATTTTGACTGTTTTAACTTTAAAATTTACAATTTATTTTATTATATTTGTTAGTAAATGTTTGTAGGTAAAATAAATTATATTAAAAACTTAGCAGAATAATAAAATCTATAGAGAATGAGGGTTGGTCCTATTAGGGCGTTAAAGCTGTCACCATTCCGAGAAAGCAGTCACCATTCCGAGAAAGCACATGAGCATAATCAAAAAGAAGGTCTCAGAGAGTTGAATCTATATTGCAATAGTGGTGGTGGTTTGAGTTTCGATGGATTAGGAAATGAATGAGTTATCCATTAATCTAGAAAGATTTCACGAAAGCAAACAATGCATGATTTTCATTGCTAATAAATGTATATTTTTTGATGGGCCACAAAGAAAACCTAAAGAAATAAATATATTTTTGTGTATAAACAATGGCACAATCATCTCTTAAAAGTTAAAAAAATCTCCTAAAATAATGTGAATTAGGGACAATAACCAAAAAAATAAGAGAATGCCGATTGGATATGATAATAAATAAGAGATAAGCAGCAAAGAACATGCCTAGGGGAATCAGAACTTGTTCCTCCGGCTAAGCATCTATTGTTGCTATTGCATCCGAATTTGTGATGGCCGAAGATCCAAATACCATATGATGGCAGTAATGAAATTGGTATCCGATAAATTGATTTTCCTTTGATGAGATTCATGAACTGATCGGAAAGTAATAAAAAATGTTATGACCTTAATCAAGAACAACGATTACAAAATAAAGTACGATTATAGAGAACGATTCCTCAAACTGATGCGTCTTCTTATTATCGAATTAGGAAAAAGAGAGCCTCTTAGCATTTGAAAGATTGATGGAATAATAATATATATAGTGATTGAGAATAAAAAAAATAATAGAATACCGATTGGATATGATATATAAGAGATAAGTAGCAAAGATCATGTCTAGGGGAATCAGAACTTGTTCCTCCTGCTGAGCAGATATTGTTGCTATTGCATCCGAACTTGTGATGGCCGAAGATCCAAATATCATATGAAGGCAGCAATGAAGTTGGTATTCGGTAAATTTACTTTCCTTTGATGAGATTCATGAACTGATCGGAAAGTAATCAAAAGTGTTGTGACCTTAATCAAGAACAACGATTACAGAATAAAGTACAATTACAGAGAATGATTCCCCAAACTGATGTGCCTTCTTATTATCGAAGGAGGAAAAAGAGAGCCTCTTACCATTTGCAAGGTAAGTGGAATAATAAAATATATAGTGAATGAGAATTTTTTTTTATTCATCGTAAACATATAAAATATCAAATTATTTCTCTTTGACAATAAGAACATGTTGTTTTGTAGTATAACTAATCTGAAATATATTTGTGGTAAAATTTGTGAATTGATGATTGTAAAAAGGACGTGTGATTCTATTTTATGCATATTTATATAGAATAGTGTATTGTTTATTACTAATACTATTCATCATGTTAAGAAATTTATGTTCACTTTTTTCTGAAGCGAATCTTTTGATATAGATATAAAATTCTATATTTTTCAGTTTGATTTCAATTTTTAATGAATTATTTATAAAGAAATGTAAGAGAAATAAGATTGAAAAGAGAAAAAAATGTTTCACAAAATAAGAAAGAGAAAGAATGAAAGAGGAGAAGACACATAAACAAATGATAAAATTGTATATATTGTTTTTTCTATAGTTATGTAATTAATTATAGTTTTTTGGGTTATTCATCCATATAACTCTATCATTAAATTAAGAACAATAAAATAAAAAGATAAAAAATTAAGTACATATCAATATTTATGTGTATTTTTTTTTTAAATGTTGGTGACACATGTCAATGTTTGGAATGCCACGTGGCAGCATTTCAAAGCTCATTTAAAAAACAAAATCTTACTATATTATAATATATATATCTCATTAAATTAAGAACAACAAAATAATGAGATAATAAAATTAAGTGTTATAATTATGAAGGACACCCATCAATTTTTTATGTATTTATGTTTTTTTTTTTTTTAAATGTTGGTGACACATGTTAATGTTTGAAATGCCACATGACAGCATTTAAAAACTCATTTAAAAAAAAAACCTTACTTTATTAGAATAGATTTCAAAATACAAAACCTTCTCAAGGTTTACTTCCACCGGTTTACTCTTAATAATTTTTAAAATAAAAAAAAAGATTTTATATTAGCAAGTACAAGTGATGTTTGCACGTTTTCCCAATCTAATAAGAGGGGCAATTTCGTACATATATATTCCTATCGGTAGGTGGGGTCCGTTGGCAACGCGGCACAAACAACAACTAATTTGTTTGCCGGAAATCGAAACTTCTTTTTAAAGACCAAAAAAATCCCCCAATCAAAATACGCCACGTCATCATCCTCCCCTGTCACCGATTGGATAACGACCACCTCAGACGGTGTCGGAGACGTTTCATTCTCCGACGCTAGTGGCATTTTCGTAGATAAATTCGTAATCGGTGGGCGTTCCATTTCACAGGCGCGTGTGCTTATATTAAAGAAGTCCAACGCCAAAAAAAACTCGATTATTCGCCGCAAGAAGAAACCAAAACGCAATTTTGTTTCCTCTTTCCTCAATCCAGAAGTCGAAAAAACAAAAAATCTTCAAGCTCGATTTTGTGGGTTTTCGATTCTCTTCAATCGAATTTCGAGAAATCCAGGTAAAAATTAGATCTCCAGTCATCAAATCGCGAACTGGGTCAACTCTTTTTTTTTTTCATTTTGTATATCGATGATTTCGTTGCTTATCGCATCTTTGATTACCTTGGATTGGTAATATTGTCTTGTTCGATTATGTTTCGAGAATTGAATCGGTTTTTTTTTAATATGTTTCACTTGATGAAAGGTTGGAGATGGGTTCTGAAGGACCAAAAGCAATTACAATCCATGTGACTGGGTTTAAGAAATTCCTTGGGGTTTCCGAGAATCCTACTGAGAAAATAGCTAATAATCTCAAAACTTATGTCGAGAAACGAGGCTTGCCTTCTGGATTGAGTCTTGGCAGCTGCACTGTTCTTGAGTCTGCAGGGGAAGGTGCAAAGTCTCACCTTTACGAGGTTTTGGAGTCTAGTGTCGTCTCTGGAGATAAGAACAGCAACGGAACTGTTGTTTGGGTGAGAGACTCTTACTAATTTCTTTGTGAACTGTGTCTTTTTTCTACTCTAATGTTTTCAGTCTAGTTTCTTTTCTCTACTTCCAATACTGATCCTTGAAGTCATCAGTTTCATATTCTGTTCATGGATTTTAAACAAATTCTAGCCTTAGATCGTCGTTGAAAATGTGGTTCTGCTGTGTAGAGGCTAAGAATTGACTCTATTCATGTTCTTGACTGTTTGTTACATTTAGTTCCTGCTGTGTTTTGGAGCTAAAGATTGTTGATATCTTTCGAAATTTAGATTCTCGAAGACCTTATATCTTAAAACTTGTTTTCTTCTTGGTATTTGAGTGTTTCTTCTAATGGTTTTGGCGCTTCTTTAGCTTCATCTCGGGGTGAACAGTGGAGCAGCAAAGTTTGCTATTGAAAGACAAGCAGTGAACGAAGCTCATTTCCGTTGTCCTGACCAATTGGGCTGGCAACCACAGGTAAAACGATTCGCTTTCCATTAACCAAGAAACAGATGCAAATCCGAGAAGACACTAACTTGAGCCTCACAGAAACTAATGTACCCTTTTTTTAACATTTCCTTTACTCAGCGGCTTCCTATAGTTGTTGAAGATGGAAGCATTTCAAAGGCCAAAGAGGTATTCTTTTATACACACACACTTACACAGCAAAGCCCACGGTTTTTCTCTTCTCTTGCAACATTCTAATTTGTTTCTTTTTCTTTTTTTTGGTTTCTGTGAAGACTTCATGTTCGACAGAGTCGATTTTCAAGTTATTGAAGAGTAAAGGCTTCGATGTCATTCAATCAGACGACGCGGGGAGGTTCGTGTGCAACTATGTCTACTATCATTCCCTCAGGTTTGCAGAGCAAAAAGGGCACAAGTCTCTGTTCGTTCACGTTCCTCTGTTCTCCAAGATCGACGAAGCCACTCAGATGCAATTCGTGGTCTCTCTCTTGGAGGCAATCGCAGCTACTTGCTAGCGTTTATCTACTAAGGCCACTGTTGTAAGTATCATCTATGTATATCCTTCTACGAAGCATTGTGTTATTCTGTTTGGGGATTGTAGCTTGCGATAAAAAAAGACGATTGCTTTGTGCTCTGAAACTTTCTGAGTCTAGTAAAGCATGATTAAGAAAGAAGGAGCCTTTGTGATCTCTGTGTAATAAAAATTTCTCTTATTCAAAATGTCAAAGGTTGGATTTTTATGTTACTTTCTATGGATATTTTCTTGCTTTTTCTTTTGCTCAGTTGTACAAATTTTTGAATTCCTTAAATTACTTTCTGGAAAATAAGAAAAAGGAAAAAGTAAAAGCCGGTTTCTTTGTGAAGACATTGATACTTGTTGAGCAAGGAGCCAAAAAAGGATTAGATTTTTGACTTTCTATATTGAATCAAATGCGAATGTATAGTGGCTGTGAGAGAGATATTACTGTGTCGGAGACATGCGAGGAGCTCAAGCGTTAAACTTTCTTCGCAGAACGACGACGCTAGCTCAACATTTCTGTACTGCACCGCCGCTTACGGCGGCGGCTCGTTTGGAGCTGGGTTCGTTTCTTGAAGAAAACCCTAACGACCTCGTTTATACCCAAAACCGCAGGATTGATGAATTGATTAAATCCGGAAACCTGGTATCCGCACACGAAGTGTTCGATGGAATGTCCTTACGAGATGTCGTCACTTATAATCTGCTCATCTCAGGGAATAGCCGAAATGGGTGTTCTAGAAGAGCTATCGAGCTCTACGCGGAGATGGTCTCTCACGGTCTTAGAGAGAGCGCTTCCACGTTTCCTTCTGTTCTTAGTGTATGTAGTAGCGGTGAATGGTTCTGTAGAGAAGGGATTCAAGTTCACTGCAGGGTGATTTCGCTCGGGTTTGGGTGTAATATGTTCGTCAGGTCTGCACTTGTGGGTCTCTATGCTTCGTTGCGGCTTGTAAACGTTGCTCTGAAGCTGTTTGATGAAATGCCTGAGAGGAATATAGCTGTATGTAATTCGCTGTTGAGATGTTTTTGCGAGACACGAGATTCCAAGGGGTTGTTTGGAGTGTACCGTAGGATGGAACTTGAAGGTGTTACTGAAAATGGGTTAACTTATTGTTATATGATCCGTGGTTGCTCTAATGATCGGTTGTTATGTGAAGGTAAGCAATTGCATTCCCTAGTGCTTAAAGCTGGATGGGACATTTCTAATATATTTGTGGCTAATGCTCTTGTGGACTTTTACTCTGCTTGCTGCGATATATCCGGTTCTAAGAAGTCATTCGATGCTGTCCCCGAAAAGGATGTAATATCGTGGAACTCGATTGTTTCTGTGTGTGCGGATTACGGGTCTGTGCTTGAGTCTCTGGATCTGTTTAGAAAGATGCAGTTTTGGGGGAAGAGACCTTCGATACGGTCATTCATGTCGTTTCTGAATTTCTGTAGCAGAAACAGCGATGTTCAGTCCGGGAAGCAGATCCATTGCTATGTCCTCAAAATGGGTATCGACGTTTCAAGTCTTCATGTCCAGTCTGCTCTAATTGACATGTACGGAAAATGCAATGACATTGAGAGTTCTGTGTCGGTTTACCAGAGTTTGCCTTGCCTAACTCTGGAGTGCTGTAACTCGCTGATGACTTCTCTGATGCACTGTGGCATCACTAAAGATATCATCGAGATGTTTGGTTTGATGATTGATGAAGGAACTGGAATCGACGAAGTCACTCTTTCTACTGTCCTCAAGGCGTTATCACTCTCTGTACCACCAGTTTTACATAGCTGCACGCTTGTACATTGCTGTGCCATCAAAGCCGGCTATGCATCTGATGTTGCAGTCTCGTGCTCTCTAATTGACGCGTATTCAAAGAGCGGTGAGAATGAAGTATCTCGGAAGGTGTTTGATGAGCTTGATTCACCTAACATCTTCTGCTGGACTTCGATCATCAATGGCTATGCTAGGAACGGCATGGGAAGAGACTGTGTTGAGATGCTGAGAGAAATGGATCAAAATAATCTTATACCAGACGAAGTTACAATCTTGTCTGTACTATCAGGTTGCAGTCATTCTGGGCTTGTTGAAGAAGGCGAGCTGTTTTTTGACTCACTGGAATCGAAGTACGGGATTTCTCCAGGAAGGAAACTCTATGCGTGCATGGTGGATTTGTTAGGGCGTGCTGGTTTGGTGGAAAAAGCCGAAAGGCTGCTTCTTCAGGCGCGTGGAGATGCAGACTGCATCGCGTGGAGCTCATTACTTCAGAGCTGCAGGATTCATGGAAATGAATCAATAGGAAGAAGAGCAGCAGAAGTTTTGATGGATCTTGAACCTGATAATTTCGCTGTTTACTTTCATTTTTCAAAATTTTACTTTGAGAACGGTGATTTTGAAATCTCCAGGCAAATCAGAGAGACTGCTGCTTCACGAGAGCTCATGAGGGAGATCGGTTACAGTTCAGTCGTTGTGAGAAACTGATAAGAAAAAAACTGCAGTACAGTGTTTTGCTTCAGCTTCATGAAAAAGAAGAGCAAAGTTCACATCTTTTTTTTACATATCTGAAATTGGTTCTTTCACTTGAAGCCATCACACATGATTGACACTCTACAGGGACAAAACAAGAGGATAAGATTCTTTATTTGCCAGGTTGGTGGAACAAACTCATTGACCTCTTCTATTTCTGTCATTTGATATACTACAGAATGTCTGCTTTTCGTTCTTCAGAACTAAATCTTGTCCAAATATCTTAAAATAGCATCTTGAGGTAAGAAAAGTTGAAAGATTTTCAGGCTTTCTTTCTCATTTTGTTTTTTTAATTTCAGATCTCATGGGACCAACATTCATCAAGAACAAGTTGACCACGAAGGTTTTGTGTGTAGAGGTTTTGGAGTAAAGCAAAGAAGTGGGAAAGCACATGACTTGTGCTTTAAGCGTAGATATTGTTGAAAAACAAGGCCTTCTCTTCATGTACTTTTAAGCCAAGCCAATAAACCCCATTAATTAGTATGCATATAAATTCAACCAAAAACCAATCATCTCTGCAAAGAAAACTCATTAGTGAGAGTAGTGGATATAATAAAAAAGGAATCTTCTCTTGGTGTTTTGATTGAGGCATATGATGGATAAGCTCTTCATTCTTTGCCTTCTGGGTTTATTAATGATAACTGCATATGGAGCTACAGGGAAAATGGTGTACACTGACCTCGACATCCTTGAGGAGCTTGGGAGTTTTGACATACCGGAAGATGATGACGATGATGATTATGATACAAAGCTCTTTGATTTGCCGTCATTTACAAGCCGAAGTTCTGGTAAAAATTTGGTGAATGTGGAGACATTTGGTGCAGTTGGAGATGGAGTTTCTGATGATACCCAGGTGCGTTTGAGATCATTTTTGCTTATTCCATGATAATGACATGTTCTATAGGAAAAAACAAAATTTCCCAAAACTTAAAATCATGGAGAAAACAAAACTTATAGACAGTTGTGTACATTGTGGACTTGACCTATAGTTTTTGGCAGGGTTTAATTTGATAATATTGCGCAACTAATCTGTGCAATGCTCTTCTCAAATCAGGCATTCATAAGCGCATGGAGCAAGGCCTGCTCCACTCCAAAATCCGTGTTACTGGTTCCACAAGGACGGACTTATTTAGTAAATGCAACAAAGTTCAATGGTCCATGTGAACAAAAGTTGGTCATTCAGGTCAGTTTAACAATTTAAGTCCTAAATTTTTGTTATCTTCAGCTGCAAAACAGAAACTAGACCATTATTATATATATATATATATATATATACACAACGATCTGTGTGTGTCTCTTACGCAATTCAGAAACTTGTTTTTTTGTTTTCTCACAGATCGATGGAACAATAGTAGCACCAGACGAGCCTAGCAACTGGGACCCAAAGTTCCAAAGAATTTGGCTCGAGTTTTCGAAACTCAAAGGGGTCGTGTTCCAAGGGAATGGAGTAATAGATGGTTCTGGCAGCAAATGGTGGGATGCTTCTTGCAAGAAAAACAAGTCTAATGTAAAGATCTTCTAAACCCAAAATTAGCTTTCTTTTGTAGATGTCTCTTAGTTTTCTATCGGAATCTTACGCATCTTTCTTGCTCTCTTGCAGCCATGTAAAAGTGCACCAACGGTAAGAAACCATTGCCTTCATTATTTAACCAGTTTTGTTTCTTATTAATGGCTTCTTGTTTAGTTTGATTCAACTAGCTTTTTTTGTTTTCCCTGCAGGCACTTACTATAGAATCTAGTTCAGGTGTGAAAGTAACTGGCCTGACGATCCAGAACAGCCAGCAGATGAATTTCATCATCGCAAGGTCAAATTCAGTACGAGTCTCCAAAGTTATGGTCTCTTCTCCAGGAGATAGTCCCAACACCGATGGTATCCATATCACTGGATCTACCAATGTTGTCCTTCAAGACTGTAAAATCGGCACAGGTTTTTCTCTTAAACCAAAATCTTTACTACGCAAACGAAACATTCTTAAAACTCCATCTATGGATGTAATACTAACCTCTTTAAGATTGGATTAAACAGGGGATGATTGTGTCTCGATTGTGAATGCAAGCTCGAATATAAAGATGAAGAAGATCTATTGTGGACCTGGACATGGAATCAGGTAACATCATCAAGTTTCTAGATAACATCTGTTTCAAATCAAATTATAATTTCTTTGGAAATTTCTCGCAGCATTGGAAGTCTTGGGAACAATAACTCAACAGGCATTGTTACAAACGTTGTGTTGGACACTGCGTTCTTAAAAGAGACAACTAATGGACTCAGAATCAAAACATATCAGGTAATAAAGAAGAAAAGCTTCAATGTTTACTCTTCTAAACCTCTATTTAAGTTCGATTCGATCCACATCAATTTTGTGTATTTCATTGTGTACTTGGAACAGGGAGGTTCTGGTTACGTTCAAGGTGTTCGATTCGCAAACGTAGAGATGCAAGATGTCTCTAACCCGATACTTATTGATCAGTTCTACTGCGATAATCCAACTTCCTGTCAAAACCAGGTTTCTATACATCCTCTTTGATTATTATTCTATAAAAACAAAACTCAAAGATGAAAAGTCACTCAAGATATGTTTCCTTTCTCTTTTGTGGTATAATGTTAGACCTCGGCGGTTAAAATCAGCCAGATAATGTACCGGAACATAACCGGGACAACCAAAAGCGCAAAAGCCATCAAATTTGCTTGCAGCGACACAGTCCCTTGCAGCCACATTGTCCTCAACAATGTGAATCTTGAAGGCAAAGACGGTCAAGTCGAAGCCTACTGTAACTCAGCCGAAGGTTTTGGGTATGGAGTGATTCATCCGTCGGCGGATTGTCTGTACTCGCACGACGACAAGGGCTTGGACCAGAGTCACAAGTCGGGATCTGTTTTGGTAACCGAGGAAGCCGAGACTGGCCATGACGAGCTCTAATGATGGTGATGTTCCAAGTGTTGTTGTAGTGAGGGGATGATATGTTGTAATATAGTTTTCTGAAGCATATGATAGAGTAACATGTTTGTTTGTTCTTAACAGCATTTCTCCACCTTTTGTATCATACAAGTCATATGCACGTTTTCTTTTTAAACATTGAAAGTTGAAAGTTAAATGAAATTTAAGTACGTATTGATATTGAAAATAAACTATATAACGTCTAAACATGATAAATATGCCTTGTTTAATTTGCTCGTTACATTTGTATATGAAAAGCATTTATGAATGTCACCTATTCAAATTAAAACATGATTAAGGTTGAATAAAAAAGAATGCTTTTAACTTTTACGTGTGAAAGTTTAAACATTTTTGTTAGTGAAATTGAAATACAAAAAGGAAAACAAAATTGACTTTTTAGGATTAGAGAGGAACACATCACATGGGGACACCAAAGGACGTAAATTGAGATTGAATTGTTTGATATGTTTGGCACGTGCGAAAAACTCTTCCCTTTTTTTTTTTTCACAATTATTATTTTCTAGTAATTATCCCAATTTGTGCGTAGCTGTAAACATCAATGACCAATGCCAACCCATTTATCTACTCTTTGAATACAACTCAACAACTACATAATAAGCCTAAGATCTAGTCTTTGGCTTGCAATTTGCAAACTATTACTTTATTGTGATGTGAAACTAGAATTTGAATTTGTAATCAAATGACCAGTTTATATGCTATATTATTATTATTTTTTTTCCTTTCATATGATATTTTATTATTATAATTGACTGTTTTGTCTATATCCAGAGGAACGCAAATAAAGAAATATTTGCCTAAAAACCAAGAAATAACCAAACCAATATGGTATTGGACCCGGAGAATCTAAGACGTGCGAGAATAATGAGTTTGTTTACCATTTAAAAACAAATAATGTTTCATTCCATTCCTTATTGCAAATTATTGTGAACAAAGAAAAAGAAAAAACGAGTGCAAGTTGTGAAGATCAAGCTGAAAGTGGTTGGTTTTCTCTCTGCTCTCTAAAAGTCATATTGAAGAGATCTCTTTGGTGAGAGAGGAGAAAGCTTCTGAAGGTAAAGTCACAAAACTCTCCATTTTTTTCTGAAATTTCATTTGTCAAAATCTTATTCTGACTCATATTGCATTTGCTTTCAAGTTCTACTTCTGATTCAAAAATTGTCATTGTAAGTGATAATCTCTAAAGGTTTATGACTTTTATAATTACTCTTTTTGATATTCAAGGTCATGTTCTGTATCCATGGACAGCCAAACTTTTGCTCCAATGTGTGTTTAATTTTATTTCATAGATCATTTTTTCACACGAGGCTTTAAACCATTGTTTTATTCTTGTTTTTTCATCTCTATATCTTCAGCTTTTGAAACTAAAAACATTCACAAATCCAACCCTACCTACATCATGTCCTTTTATTTTATTGTCTATATATCTCGAAAAACGAAGTCAAAAACATTTTGTTTTATCAGTCTTTGAGATGATATCACGCCATCAGAGAGAATTAACAAAGTTTTTGAAGCAGAGGAGGAATGTTCAATATTAAAAAAATTAGGAGCAAAAGTCAACATCACTTTTACAAAATATATAACGAGTACAACTGTAACATTTACTTCGACTTTATCTACCAGATTGAGCAAGTTGATGCAATTGACTAAAGATGCATGATGCATCCCAACCCAAATCATAGCTTATAGTTTTAATTATATAAGACCAATCATTTTTTTTTTCTCTTTAATTTGTCTAGATTATAATTAGAAAAGAAAATGATGAGAATGTGATGCTAGTAGCTATTATTTATTTTTAAAAATGAAGGAATAAAAACAAGATCTGGTCCCTGACATTGTTATGAATCATCAAACTCTCAGGACACAAACCAAGATCTCTGCTAGAGGAAAAACCTTTCCCTCCATGTTCAGGTTTTGAGCTTCTTCAGAGCTGTGGAGAAAAAAAAAATGTCACCATTTATGAAGTTCTTTCTCTTTCTTTATGATTCCCTCCCACCTTCCTCTTGGTTTCTGGTAAATCGTTTCTCTCTCTGTGTTCACTTAATTATGATTCTTAATCATTTCACATTATATCTAAACCTTTTTTTGTTTGTTATGGTTTTGGGTTTTGAGGTCCAAAGACACAACTTAGCATCATCATCAGAGACAGACGAGGTTGTTAGAAGCGACATCGTTGGAGAAATTTTATACATTTGGAAGCAGACGAGAATCTTTTTCTTTATACCAATCTTGAAATTCTTAGTGACATTATGCCTGGTGATGTCATTTTTGCTGTTCATAGAAAGAGTTTATATGAGCGTAGTTGTAGTGGTTGTGAAGTTACTTAGAAGAACTCCTGAGAAAGTACACAAATGGGAAGCTATAAAAGATGATGATCTTGAGCTAGCCAACACAAACTACCCAATGGTTCTCATTCAGATCCCAATGTACAATGAAAAAGAGGTAAAAATCTCATATATTCCTTGTAACCAAACTAAATTAAACTCAATGTGCCTTCCTAATGAAGGAATCATATTCTTCGTTGTCACAGGTTTGTCAGTTATCTATAGGAGCAGCCTGCAGGCTATCTTGGCCTTTGGATCGAATGATAGTTCAAGTTCTTGATGATTCCACAGATCCAGCTAGTAAGGTCCTTTGTTCAATTTTTTTTCCTTTCTTCCCAAAAATCTTTTGGTTTATATATATGATTAGTTCTCTACATCTATGGATAGTTTTTTTGAGATATGAAATGATTTGGAAAAGACAGGAACTGGTGAATGCGGAATGCGATAAATGGGCGAGAAAAGGTATAAACATAATGTCAGAGATTCGAGACAACAGAATAGGATACAAAGCAGGAGCGTTAAAGGCAGGAATGATGCACAACTATGTGAAACAATGCGAATTCGTCGCCATTTTCGATGCTGATTTTCAGCCTGATCATGACTTCTTAGTTCGAACCATTCCTTTTCTTATCCACAACCATGAAATCTCCCTTGTTCAGTGCCGTTGGAAGTTTGGTAAATATCATCGAATCTTTTGGAAATTTTAATGGTAATTATGTTTTGGATTCAAATATGGAGGGGACTCATCAGTGTCATTTTGTATGTATGTAGTGAATGCGAACGAGTGCTTGATGACAAGAATGCAAGAGATGTCACTAAACTACCATTTCTTGGCTGAGCAAGAATCTGGTTCTTCAATCCATGCTTTCTTTGGATTCAATGGAACCGCGGGTGTTTGGAGAATCGCAGCTTTAAACGAAGCTGGAGGATGGAAAGACCGAACAACGGTAGAAGACATGGATTTAGCTGTAAGAGCTTGTCTTCATGGATGGAAATTTGTATATGTCCATGACGTTGAGGTACTACAAAAACAATTTTTTTTTAACTCAATCAAGTTTCTTCAAAAGATTTCATTCTCAAGACTTACAAATTCAGGTGAAAAATGAATTACCAAGCACATTCAAAGCATACCGGTTTCAGCAACATAGATGGTCTTGTGGACCAGCTAACCTATGGAGAAAGATGACAATGGAGATTCTGCAGAACAAGAAAGTTTCTGCGTGGAAGAAGTTGTATCTCATATACAATTTCTTCTTCATAAGGAAGATTGTAGTACACATCTTCACATTTGTCTTCTACTGTCTCATCTTACCAACAACCGTGCTGTTCCCTGAGCTCCAAGTTCCTAAATGGGCAACTGTTTATGTTCCTACTACAATCACTATCCTTAACGCTCTCGCTACACCTCGGTAATTAACATCTCTAACTTCTCTCTTTACTCCATTAAAACTCTGTTTTTATCATTTTCTTATTATGATAATTGTCAAGAGCAGATCACTCCATCTTCTTGTGTTTTGGATCTTATTCGAGAATGTGATGTCGATGCATCGCACAAAGGCGACATTCATCGGGTTACTAGAGGCAGGACGTGTTAACGAATGGGTTGTTACCGAGAAACTAGGCGATACTCTCAAGTCTAAGTTAATAGCTAAAGCTACAACTAAGCTTTATACCAGATTTGGACAAAGGTACCAAATTATAGAACACACACATATATACTTGAAGAAGCATTTTGAGTATTGTAACTAATATATAGTTTAAAACATTTTGCAGAATAAATTGGAGGGAACTCGTTGTTGGGTTATATATATTCCTCTGCGGATGCTACGATTTGGCCTATGGAGGATCATATTTCTATGTTTATCTGTTTTTACAGGCTTGTGCATTTTTTGTTGCTGGAGTTGGTTATATTGGCACTATTGTTCCCACCGTTTAGGCAGAGACTTTTGGATTTGAGAAACAATATTTTTTGCTATTGATTTTAGAACAATTATATAGGGGATTTGGATCTTGGTTGAACAAACAACTTTAACTCTTCCAATTTTCACAATTACTAGGAAATGTTTGTCTTGTTATGATCTAAAAACGTGGTTATGGTTTATACCATCAATCATTCGTAACATTTTATGGTCTAACCGATATGATCTGGTCTAAATCAAACCGAAAGAATCGATCGAAAAATACAAATAAAATTTGAATATGGCTTTTCAGATATGTATTTGATTAAAACCGAATTCGAACAGAAACCAAAAACGTAATAAGCATTCATAAACCAAAAATTCAAAAAAAAATCAAATAATGCAAACCGAAATCAGAATTGAACATCACACTATATGTCTCCTACAAAGAAAATTATGGGAAATATATTAGTCAACATCAATGAGCACTGATAATGACGTGGCGTTCTTTGATTGGTCAGATGCCATCCGCGGCCAATCACCCATCATCGCATGTAAACCGCGTAAGCTCATCAAGCCACCTCCACGAAAACATTCTGCAAATCGGTTCTTCGAAGGGTACTTTCGGTAATTTCGATGGCATATTCGTGAATTGACATTTTCATCCTTCGCCTCTATAAAGATCTTCTCCGTTTTAACATTACGGCGTCGCGCATTTAGCGTTGTTCTGAAGCTCTCTCTCTCTCTCTCTCAAATTCCCCTTCGTGTGTCCCTCGTTGTTACGCGATCTCTTTCTCTCTCAGATAGCTCCGAAACTTTCACGCAGAGGTACGCATGATTCTAGATCTATGCTAATGCATTCTCAATCCGAACACAAATTTGCGGGTTGTCCATTGTGTTCTTAGGTTGCAGTACCGTTTTTTCAGTTTCATGGTTTGGGAATCGGATCTCTTGCTTTTGATTTAGGTTTTATGCTGCTCATCATTTGGGTAATGCTCTGAGATTTCGATGTTTCGGTTGAAAACCATGATTCGATCTGCAACTGCGGCGTCTAAGTCTGGATCTATGAAAATTATCTTCGTGTTTTCACCTCTTCTCGCCGTAATTGCTTCATATAGTTTGACGATCTATACGATGAGAGCATTAGATTGCATCTGTTTGGATCTACCTTAATTCTAATTGTACATATGTTTGTTCAGAGAGTTTTTATAGTCAATATAAACGGAACTTGCAAGGTTTCACAGAGATTAGAAGTGGTTTGATATTTTGAAGTAGCGTTTTTCGGTTTTTTCTCTCGCGATCTAGAAGTACTTTCGCAATTTGCTAATGCATTATGTGTGATACGCCACTCTGATTCTGTGTGTCTTGTGGTTTGCTAGTGAAGCAGGATGGGTTTGTCTTTCGCCAAGCTTTTTAGCCGGCTCTTTGCCAAGAAGGAGATGCGAATTCTGATGGTTGGTCTTGACGCTGCTGGTAAGACCACCATTTTGTACAAGCTCAAGCTCGGAGAGATTGTCACTACCATCCCCACTATTGGTAAGTTTTAACATTCTTTTCGTAATTCAGTTTTCAAAAGCTTAGTTCCAACATGGCAACAAAGAGGTTTCTGATATAGAGTAGCTTAGCAATATGTATATGTAT
Organism: Alliaria petiolata; assembly: GCA_020283515.1. Classification (NCBI taxonomy): domain Eukaryota; kingdom Viridiplantae; phylum Streptophyta; class Magnoliopsida; order Brassicales; family Brassicaceae; genus Alliaria; species Alliaria petiolata. Next base: position 72,482,478 of record JAHZTW010000002.1, on the reverse strand, counting down.
TTTTAGCCAATTGTGCTCATACCATTCATACAACTTTTGCTTCAACCGGCCTTGATGATTACACTACAAATTTGTGGACACAGGGTTCAATGTTGAAACTGTGGAGTACAAGAACATCAGTTTCACAGTGTGGGATGTCGGGGGTCAGGACAAGGTATTATGATACTTTTAAAGCATTAAGAACCTCTATTTGCATCACAGCATGGATATCTTTTTCCTCCTGTATCATTGTTGATGGAGTTTTGTATCTCATAAACTGACATGGCATAAAACATGCAACTTCTTGTCAGATCCGTCCCTTGTGGAGGCACTACTTCCAGAACACCCAAGGTCTTATCTTTGTGGTGGACAGCAATGACAGAGACCGTGTTGTTGAGGCTAGGGATGAATTGCACAGAATGCTGAACGAGGTTTGTTTCTAGTGTTCTTTCTCTGCCTGTTGTACTGTAGTAAGACCGTGCAAGAAGTAAACTTACCAAGCACTCTTATCGGGTTTTTACAGGATGAGCTGCGTGATGCTGTCCTGCTCGTGTTTGCAAACAAGCAGGATCTTCCAAATGCCATGAACGCAGCTGAAATCACTGATAAGCTTGGTCTGCACTCTCTCCGTCAGCGTCACTGGTACAGAAACCATATAATTTTTCCTTTATACATGCTTCCCTCTTTTTGATTTAATTCTCTTGCATAGAATGTTGTTTCTTATGATATAATCTAAAGATGTGTATAAACACCCTCTTGATCGATTTATGTCTATCTCTCCAGGTACATTCAGAGCACATGTGCCACTTCAGGTGAGGGGCTTTACGAAGGTCTTGACTGGTTGTCCAACAACATTGCTGGCAAGGTAAAAAAATGGTCTCCAGCAACAATTTATTTGGTTTTCGTTTTTTTGTGGGTGCAAATTGTAATTTTTCTTGTGTTCCTGGTACTTGGTTTCGTGCAGGCGTAGAGGGAAAGGTCGTGGTCGAGTTGATTTTGCTGGGTAAATCTGGATGCAGGGGCAAACATTATCTGAATTTTTTTTTATCTCTGGTTTTCTTATTGTTCTGTTTTTTTTTTGGGGTATGTGGATTGATTTCGTGATTGTTGTTCTGATTTGTGTAAGGAGGTGTCTTTTGTACGTAGAACATAGAAACTACTACCTTTTATATAGTTTGGTAAAACTGTAATCGAAGGTTTAAGCTACGGTTCCGTGATTTTTTTGTTTGTTGTGTCACATTTTACGATTCCACAAGTTACAACTGCGGCTACTTTGATAATAGACAGACATCATGGGGATCGTACATAAATGTTATCGAGACCTTCACTTGTTAAATTGAAAATTTATTAAATTAAACAAAACTGGATTTGTTATTAGAAACAATACCTGATAATGAAAGCTGAAGAACATATCGGTCATATCTTGTTAAAAATGTACAGTATGGCTTTTGTTTTATAAACGGTTATGTGTATTATACACTCAAGTGTATGATAGGGATTTTAACGAATTGACTTGAAAATATAAGAAACAAAGTGGAAGAATTCGTTCGGCTTGTATCGTTCCTTCTTTTTCGATCTCATGGATGCATCAGATGTCTAGAGATTATCAGATGTACGTAAGAAGTATAGAGATTATCAGATGTCTCATGACTTATGACTCGTACGCAAATTTGTTGCACATCTTCCTATATATAACATGTTGCTGTTAGCCGACAACGTCGATACCGTGATTGGACGTTGCATCACGTTACGTGTTTTGGGACTATGGCCAATCAAGCGAAAACTCATATAAAAATATGATATTGTATCAATTTTACTGTGTGATCACAACTCAATAATATTTTATTCTATTAGAATTGTTGAGATGGCAAAGTAAACATTCTTACTGACTATACTTTACATTTTTGGTTCATTAAATGAAAAATATCGAAATTTTGATTTTAAAGATTAGTATTCTGCAATCTATAATAAAGTAGTTTTAGGAACAGTACTGTTTAATGTTTCTATCAAAACGGTGTATAAATGGATGGATACCGGATTTGGTGCGTTTCAAACACCTCGGATCATTTCACTCTGAACTGGTAGATCATCGACCAAAGTCTTGGTGGTCTTGACAGTGATCCTACGAATGCACCAAGAAAGCGGTGGCAGATTAAAAATAGAAGAAGGCTTAAAGATCTGGTCCAGTTTCACCTTCGACGCAATCCTTCCTTGCCCGCCGCTACATTTTCTGTATTCTTCTCGGCTCTTTGGCTTCATGTGCTGGCACAAGCGTTCTGAATCTACGTACATTGGCTCCACTTTATAGCTACCCTCGAACATTTCCATGAACTTCATTGCGTTTTTCTCTTTCCCATATTGTACCTGCCGACAACAAGCAAGAGAAACCCAAAATTAAGTTTTTTCCAAGTACTGAACAAAAAGATTGATAGAGACACGTTTCTTACAGAAAGGTCTCTTGGGTTTTCGATGAAATATAGACGTATTGGGATAGTTCCTGACAACGATAGGAAGTTCCATGACAAAGCTTTCTCAGCCTCCACGATCTGCCCTTTTCCATTATCCTCCGACGTAACTTTTCTTGATACGTTTTCCTTCGTAAATAAAAATCACACTATCTCAAATATTGATTTTTGTTTCGTTTTTGTCAAAACTTTTATATATTTTTTTATAATACATTACTCATTTGTATCGATCATATGATAAGTTAAAAAAACAAACCAGAAGTTCGCGGCCTTTGATCATTCTGGAGTATGGTTGGTTGTCTGGATTAGTTAAAACGTCGTAAGCTGCTTGAGGAGGCAATCCTAACGTAAATTACATTTGCATATGGCAAAGACCCCTTTCTAGATCATTTCTTGTTTCCACCTTCAAACGTGAGAAAGATTTGGGATCTTTTTTATTAGTTCTATAAAGGCAAAAAAAAATCAAAGTATTGAGATTTTTTTTTAGGTGATTTGGTCTTACCTTCACCTTAGCAGGGGGATCATGCCATTGTTTCTTTTTATTTGAATCTCTCCAAAGTTGTAATTGCTCGTTCATCTCATCTCTCCCCTCGTGAGTATTTGTCTCTGACATCGACTTAGATTTAACATTTCCAGATTTCTTGGACTCAGCCTACAACAACAAACATATATAAATTACATAATCATGTATAATCCATTTTCTATTATACTCAATCAACATAGTAATAAGTAGAATTGTTGACCCCAAAAAAGTAATTAGTAGAATTAAGAGGAAAACACTAGAAGAAAAGAAAATTCATTTTAGACGAAAATCCGAAAATGTTTTTCCTCATGAAATTTTTTTTCTATCATTTTTTTCTGATTGATGAAAATAAAGAAGAATGCAGAGGAAAACTCAATTTAGAAGGGAACATATTGTTTATGTGCCCTTTCTAGCTCATTTTTCAATTATAAACAAACTAGCCATATATAATAGTTTATGTTGATTTGAGTTTTAGGGTTCTCTAATTGATGGAAATAAGACTGGCCTTAAGAGGCTGTTAAGTGTTCTGATTGATCCAGCCACCAAATCCCGGAAATACACCCATTTCTCTCTGAAAATTTAGTCGACAAAGAGAAAATGAGGATCCAAAGAGAATGTCGGATTGATACATAAGAGAGAGTTGACTTACAGAGGAAAAGAAGTCAATGAGACAATATATTGTTTCAGGGACCTTAGATAAAATATGGATTTCTGAAAAGGGAGTGCACCTTACGTTTACGTACCGCCTAGAAAAAAAAAAAGAAATGAAATTGGGCAGCTCAATTTTCATGACTTCATTCTTGACGTACAAGCTATAACTGCATGTAGAATGTTTCTGCTGGGGCCCTACGTGAAATTCGAGCATCATGGATTTAGATCCGTAATTAATGGGCCTATAAGCCCCACTAGTATCTAAAATGTTACACACTGTCGTTTAACTAGGTGTTTTCTGTGAATAGTATTGTTAGGATATGTTTAAATGTAAATAACAGTAAAACTGTGTCAGTATTTTTAGTTGAAACTACTATAGGTTTGGTATCTTCGGGTTGAAAATAATAACATGACACTCAATTTTGAGATTACTAAAGTAGACTGCTATTCGAATTTATTATTATAATAATAACGTGTTTTTTGAACACTTTTTAATGTTCTCTATCAAAACGGTACAATCGATCGATACCAGAATTCAAACACCACGGATCTTGGCACCCATAGCTTGAAGATCTTGGAGCAGATTCTTGGTGGTCTTGATAATTGTCCCACGGATGTACCAAGAAACCGGTGGCAGATTAAAAGGAGAAGATGGCATAAAGGTCAGGTTCATTGTCACCTTGGACGCAATCTTTCCTTGCCCTCCGCTACATTCTCTGTAATCTTCCCGAGTCTTGGGCAGTCTGTGCTTCCACAAGCGTTGCGAATCTACGAATATTGGCTCCACTTTCCAGCTACCCTCAAAATCTTTCATGAACATCATTTTCTTTTTCATATACACTGCCTGCGCCCCCACCCAAATAAGAAAGACAAACCCCAAATTAATTTTTCCAAGAGTTGATGATCCTTAATTGTGAGTGATAGAGAGAAGTTTCTTACGGAAAGATCTTTTTGGCTTTCAGCGAAAACTAGAGTTATCGGGATAGCTAGAGACCACGAAAGGAAGTTCCATGCCACTTCTTTCTCCGACTCTACAACATACCTCGATCCATCGTTTGTCACAACTTTTCTTGATTTGTTATGCTTCATAAGAAAAGAAAAGAAAAAGATTACACTAGTGTTATAAATATTAATTCAAATCATTCAATGATATAAATTCAAAGAGGCAACCAGAAGTTCGCGTCCGTTAATGATTCTGGAGTATGGTTGGTTGTCCGGATTAGTTAAAACGTTGTAGGCTGCTTGAGGAGGCAATCCTAAAATCAATTCCATGTCCATAAATCAAAGACCCTCTACTATTTCCACCTTCAAACATAAGAAAATATAAGAAAAATTTGGGATCTTAATTTCTTATTAGTTCTATGAAGGCAAAAAAATCAAAGTACTGAGTTTTTGTTAGGTGATTTGGTATTACCTTCACCTTAGGAGGGGGATCATGCCATTGTTCTTTCTTACCTGCATCTCTCCAAAGTTTTAGTTGCTCCTTCATCTCATCTCTTTCCCCTTGAGTATTTATCTCTGGTATTGACTTAGATTTTACATTTCCAGATCTCTTGGACTCAGCCTATAACAACAAACATAATCATAATCTACTGATTATATTATATTGGTCTGACTTCCTCGGGTCCTCTGATTAATGGAAATGAAGCTTACATTCATAGGAGGTTTTTGAGTGTTCTGATTGCTCCAGCCACCAAATCCAGGAAATACACCCATTTCTATCTGAAAATTTAGACCACAGAGAGAAATGTTGATCCGAAAACAGTGTTTGAGATATAGATAGAGATACAACGAGAGAGTTGACTTATAGAGGAAAGGAAGTCAACGGGACAAAACCTGTATTGTATATATGGTTTCAGGGACAAAATATTAGATAAACGATGGATTCACATTATATTTAGACAGAAAAAATATAATATGAAATTAAAAGAATACCAAATATAATACGACACGATTACGTTTACGTACCACGAAAAAAATAAAAACTCGGCAGCTCAATTCTCGTGACTAAATTAGGGAAATTAAAAAATATATATATTAGCCATTTGAAATGCCGCATTTCCCTAGTTTAATTAGAAGTGATGATAAATATTAAAAACCACAAATATGTATTCTGTAGTAATGTGAAAATACTCCATAAACACGTATAACGAGATGCATGATGCATCCAAGCATTGCGATAACTTTTATGATATGAAACATGAACGCAAAATTGTAGAGATTTGGAGTATATGATATTTTATCATATGATAGACACAAAGTTGTAGAGACTGAGATAACCTTAATTAAAACTCATCCGGTCGCACACAACACACGTACATTGTCACCATAAACAACTGATTATATTTCATTGTTTTGTTTATTAAATAAAAAAATATCGAACCTTTATAGAACACTATATATAATTTCTACAAAAACGATATAACTGATCGATACCCGACCTGGGGGGTTTCAAACGCCTCGTCGGATCATGATACCCCGATCTTGAAGATCTTCAAGAAGATTCTTAGTGGTCTTGATGGTGATCCCACGAATGTACCAAGAAAGGGGTGGCAAATTAAAAAGAGAAGAAGGTTGAAAGTATTGGTCCATAATCACTTTCGATGCAATCCTTCCTTGTCCACCGCTACATTTTCTGTATTCTTCTCGACTTTTCAGTTTTCTTTGCTTGCACAAGCGTTCTGAATCTACGTATATTGGTTCCACTTTGTATTTACCCTCGAACACTTTCATGAACGTCATTTTATCTTTCATATATACTACCTGCCGATGATAAGCAAAAGAAATCCAAATTAAGTTTTCCCAAGACTGAATAAAAAAGATTGATTCTCATGAGAGAAGTTTTACAGAAAGATCTTTCTCGTCTTCTTCGAAAAATAGACTTATCGGGATGACTCGAGACCCCGAAAAGACGTTCCAGGCCACATCTTTCTCCGCCTCCACAACTTGCGTCGTTCCATCATTCGACACAATTTTTCTTGATATGTTATCCTTTATAAGAAAAATATATCACTCTTATATATATTTTTATGATACTCATAATTCGAATCATGCAATGACAAGTTAGAAGAAAGAAACCAGAAGTTCGCGGTCGTTAACGAGTCTGGAGTATGATTGGTTGTCTGGATTAGTTAAAACGTCGTAAGCTGCTTGAGGAGGCAGTCCTAATGTAAATTCCATTTGCATATGGCAGAGACCCTTTTCTGTTGTCACCTTTTAACATAAAATACATAAGAAAAAATTAGGTTGTTTTTTTTAGTAATTTTATCAGTTCCTCTAACGACAAGAAATCTTAGGCAATCTAAGTCATGTTTTGGAATATATATATATTTTTTTTTGGTTTTAGCTTTTCGAAACTCCCCATTATATTTACCCAAATAAACAATCTTAATTTATAAGAGATTTGTAAAAAAAATATAATTCCAAATAAACAATCTTAATTTATAAGAGATTTGTAAAAAAAAAAAGCAGTAAAATTAAAATTTTATTGTTGAAATATAATTTTTTTCATTTATCTAATTTTTTTTTTAAATATTGGATCCGACCCGGACCCGAACCGACCCGAGCAAGACCCGAACCGAACCGACCCGATTTTAGGCCGGGTCCAAAACGGGTCCTAACCTTTCCTACCCGAACTACCCGAACCCCGAACTACCCGATCCGATCCGACCCGAGGACCCGAATGCCCAAGACTATGAGGGATGATGTTTTTGCCGGCTCCTTCGTGAAATTGTAATAACATCGTGGACTTTAAGATCCGTAATTTATGGGCCTATACGCCCATTAGTACTAGTGATCATTCAAGCTTGAGTTACTACTGTTAGAGGCTGAAATTACAAATCTCTGTTTAGAAAACATTTGCGGCTAGAAATTATTGAGAAGGAATGTTTTTTTTCTTTTTTTCTTTAACGGAAAGAAGTCAAGATGCGATCAAAATCAAAAGGTGACCCCATTATACACAAGCACAAGAAACATTCAACTATAGAAAGAGACATAACCGAGGGAAAAATAAAAGAATGGCATGAAAGAACACAAAAGCGTGCTTTACGCTAATCCCTATGTTGTTTAAACTTTATACCATTTCCTCTCGTGGAGCCCCCCACCACAACATTTTAGATCCCTTTATCCCAATTACTCAAAACAAAATTATCACGAGACTGAACAAAATCTTATCTTGAACTTAAGTATGATATAAGAACGGGTGATCATAGCTCTTGAAATAAAGTCATCATTGTTCAACCGATCATCTTAATTACTGTTTAATTACAATGGATAGTAAACTAGTATTATAATCCACAAGAAGAAGGACCATGTATATAGACCACATATGTATTCCCCCAATATATTCATTGACTGGTTATTAAATTTGTTTATTGGTTTACATTAATGCATCAATTTCGTTGAATACATTGTTATGCTATTTAATTGGTATTTTATTTACATCACTCATTAATTAACATCAACATTACGAAAAGTGATATGGCGTTGAAATGGGGGCTTATACCATCTAAAGCCTATATGTATTGTCCTTCTTCCATAAACTTTTATGTTACTATTTTGGTATTCAATTTATATCTCTCAGTAATGAACACTCACATTTATTTAGCTTCTATATTGCGTAACTAAACTACACATCAATAAATACACTTGTTTAATATAAAGTGAGTATGAAATTAGCTATTCTTGTGTATTTTTTTATGTCATCTTAATACTTTTTGCAGTTCTATTACGTATATACATAATACATGCACACACACACACACACACATACACACTACATTATAAATTCTAAAGTATTTGTGTGTAAAATAGTGAGTAATGGGAATATAGAGGAGTCAATGATTGGTTAAGCTCAATCCATAAATCTCTTGATTTTTCTTGGAAAAGATGAAATTGTACAAAATCCCACTTTATCTTCTTACAAAGAAAACAGATTTGTTCCAAAGTGCACCCCTCTCCTTGCACTTACACATCACAACGAATCTCTTTAATTGTCTGTCTTTATAAAAAGAAAAGAAAGAGAAACAACAACGAATGTTCTCTCAATTTAAAACTTTGTTTTCAGACCCATTAGTCTTATTCCTTTCATTACCTGTCAGTACTTTTGTTGATACAGACCCACAAGATGCTACTACTAATACATTACCCCTAATCTCACATGGATTGAAGCATATTCACATTTCTTGTTTCACAAGTACCTTCTCAATAACCCTCCTTAATCTCTACTCAAGGAACTCCAAAGAAAAACTTCCCCAACATCTCACAACTCAAACATCCTTCTTATATCACTTCTTGATTTATCCTAAGACTCAAACAAAAACCAAAACCTAGGAGAGAAAATGGGAGATCAAGGAGTACAACAGATGCAACAGCCTGTTGTTGTGTATCCAAATGCATACACTAAGCAGTATCCATACCCATCTTCTTCATCATCATCATCGCCTTCTTCCTCCGGCTCACGCGGTTCCTTTGGGACGGTCTTCATAGTCCTAGCCGTGATCCTTGTCTTGTCGGTTCTGGCTTGCGTCTTCGGGAGGCTATGCAACCGGGAAAGCCGTGCGGCTAAGCAGCAGCATAGCAAGCATCCAAAGCATGAGAAAGGGTCGTCTAAGAAGAGTCGTGAGATTCGGCCTGTGGAGCGTGAGCCGAGGGAGAGAGGTGATTTGGAGTTTGGGTTGGATATTAAACGGCCTGGGCCAATTGAGAAACCCTCTGGAAGAGACGGAGAGGACATAGAATTCGGATTTGATAACAAGAGAGGAGAAAGAGGCGGAGGACGACCACCTCCTCCTCCGAGTATCAAACATGGAGTGAGGTTTAAGTTACCGGAAATTGGAGACCATCACGGTAAAGGCGAAATCAGACATGGAGGTCCTGACTTCGAGTTCCGACCAGGACACTAAATGATCTTAAGTATGTCTAAAAACAAACCTCTTTATGTTTATGTCTTCATTGCTCCCTTTACTTTTATTTCTTTTGTGCTTTTTCTTTTCTGAATTGATTTGTATGGGCATGGAACTTCGAGCTGAAGCTATCAAACTTCTTATAGTCTCTTGGTGTGATATATCTAAGGTACTAAATAAATCTGATGCATGTAGAGTTTTCTTTGTAAATTCTGTAAGAATCTTGGTAAAAGAATCAACAAATTTATGGAAGAACGTTTTAATCAGAAAACAGAGTTCTTCACTATCCTCCTCACTCAAACAAAAATCAAGGAACACAGAACGGAGAAAAAGTAAAACAAGATACTAATAACTCTTCCCAACTTTTCTGGGTTCTACTCTCTTATTTTTCTGAGGGCATTTGGCCATTAGAGAACAAAAACTAAAGGCACCTACCAAGAAATGCATCTCACAAAATAGACGAAAAGAATGGCTTTACAGAGCTCAAGAAAGAGGCAGAGGTATGTGTTACTTTCACCTATTGTATGATCAGAACCGTCGGTTATTAAAAGGCCGAGTCTCGGATTCATTCCCTGAGAAATCAGAGGAGCTTTTGACAGAGTAATCTCCACTGTACATCCCTGACTCACCGCTATCATCAAAACCAAACGCCATTTTCCTGAACTTCATGATCTCTTGGTTATATTGCCCTGAATCATAAGCTGTGCTTTGTCCAACTTTGATCCCGTTGCTAATATCTACCGAGTCTCCGTCACAGTCTAATGCTCTCACAACCTTATTTTACCAAACAAGATAAATTTTCAGATGTGACAAAATTGGAATCAAGAACTGAATAGAGCAAGAACTTGTTGCTATATAGGTAAGCTTTGGACTTTGGTTAGTCAGAATATTACCTGAACCATGCGTGGACGTTTTGGACCAGAATGTCTAACACATGCGGCGGCTGTCTCAATCATTCTGAAGACTTCATGCTCCACATAATGTTTTTCGAGCCGGCTATCAATGAGTTCGCTGTAATCTCCGGTCTCAATGGCTTTGAGAAGCAGCGGGCGTGCCTGTGAGTTCATGTATAAGTAATGCCTGAGTTAAGTAGAGACCATGTTTCATTGTAATTGAAAAATCTGTTTGAAGATTGGTTTTTTACCCATTCGACCAAACTCTCTTCTCCTAGAGGCTGATTCTGGTCAACTGGTTTCCGTCCCGTTACAAGCTCTAAGAGAACAACCCCAAACGAGAAAACATCAGATCTATCAGTCAGTTTTCCACTTGACGCATATTCTGGCGCTAGGTACCTGAAGATAAAACATGTTAGTCTTGATCCCTATAATACAACCAAATGATCAAGAAAGGTCCAGCTTTGGAGTAATGTTTGTGATGAATGCTTTACCCAAAAGTCCCCATAACCCGAGTTGATACGTGAGTTTGCGTTGTATCATTGAGTCTAGCAAGTCCAAAATCAGCAACCTAAACACCGGAAAAAACAATTAAAAACTAAGAACAAGTCTCATCAACCAAAGCTTTACAGAGTAATATGATGGATATAAAGTAAAGAGGGGTTTTCTTTATTGCCTGAGCTTCATATTCATCATCCAGCAGAATGTTTGCTGACTTAATGTCCCTGTGAATGATTTTCGGATGACCTGTAAAATCAAACAAGCATGTGATTCTGCCTTATGTTTTAAACTATGAAGTAATTAAACCGAAACACACAACGAAACAAATGTGAAGGCTTTGACTCTGTTTGCATCTGAAACTATTAGCGGTTTCTCAACAAATGGATGAGGAAAATTACTTACAGTCTTCGTGCAGATACGCTAACCCTTTCGCTGATCCTATAGCGATCCGGACTCTCTTCGACCACTCTAAAACCGGCAATCCCTTTCCTAATCAAGATAAAACTCGTGAAGTGAGTCAGTCTAACACACTAAGCTAAACACTTTGATCTTATAACAGAAATGGTTAAACCCACTCACCGTGCAAATGATGCTCCAACGTTTGATTCGAAACATACTCATAGATAAGCAATCTATGCTGGTCCGAAATGCAGTAACCGACCAGAGAGACCAAATGCCGATGGTGAACACGGCTGATGATCTCAACCTCCGCCTTGAACTCACGGTCACCTTGTCCGCTCCCAGCTTTAAGCTGCTTGACCGCAACAACTTTACCATCATGTAATGTACCTTTGTAGACGCATCCGAACCCGCCTTCACCGAGAATGTTATGACGAGCAAAGCCTTGAGTTATATCCGCAAGCTCTTCATAGCCGAAATGAGTCTGGCCAGTTCCGAGGATAGCAGAGTCAGGCGATTGCATTTGATGATGACCTCCTCTTTGGCTCCCGTAGCTGTTTCCCATAGAGGAATGTTGTTGCTGTGAGTTGTAGATTGAACCACCAGGACCAGAGTATCTTTTACTAGGATCTTGACCGTATAAGAATCCATCTACATCTCAATGCAAAGAAAAAAACAATGCTGGTTTATTAAAATTAATACAAGCTATAAGCATAGAGATATGATCAGAGAGATTAAAAGCTGAGATTTTTAAACCTGATTTTGCAGAGAAATTTGTGTGTGGCAAGTACTGTGATGGGCCATAGCTATCAATGTTTTTCTTCTTCTTCCTTCTCACTAAGAACACAAGTGCTATTAGCGCCATGATCGCGACACCGGCGACGGCCATACCGACCATAGTCTTCCCATGATAGCCACTTCCATTGCTGCTGTTTGTGGGAGGCGTTTCTTTGCTTGGGACTGTGAGAGATGGAGACACGACGGGTCCACCGGAACCACCGTTGGGTTTGGGTGGTGCTGTATGGAATGGGCTCGGCGGGGAGTTCGAATTAACCGGAGGAGAATCGGCTGGTGCTGATGGTTGGATTGGGGAAGGTTTGGTGGGATCTGATGGTGGAGCCGGTGGTGAATTTGTTGGCGGTGGAGACGGAGGAGTATCCGACGGTGGGTTTTCCGGATTTGTTGAAGACGATGGCGGAGGAGGCGATTGAACGTCTGTGGACGGAGGAGGGTTATCGGATTCGTTTGGTGGAGCTGGTGGTGTTTCTGAATCCGTCGGAGGAGGAGGAGATGGGGATTTAGTGGATTTTGGCGGCGGAGGAGAATTGTTTGAGTCTGCCGGTGGAGAATCAGCGGGTGGTGGCGGAGTGCCGGTCAACGGAGGAATAATCGAAGGCAGCGGAGGAAGCATTGAATCGGGAGGAGGAGGCGACGGTTCTGTGTCATTCGGCGGCGGCGGTGATGAGTCAGCCGGCGGGCNGCTGAGATTTTTTTAACCTGATTTTGCAGAGAAATTTGTGTGTGGCAAGTACTGTGATGGGCCATAGCTATCAATGTTTTTCTTCTTCTTCCTTCTCACTAAGAACACAACTGCTATTAGCGCCATGATCGCGACACCGGCGACGGCCATACCGACCATAGTCTTCCCTTGGTAGCCACTTCCATTGCTGCTGTTTGTTGGAGGCGTTTCTTTGCTTGGGGCTGTGAGAGATGGAGACGCGACGGGTCCACCGGAGCCACCGTTGGGTCTGGGTGGTGCTGTGTGGAACGGGCTCGGCGGGGAGTTCGAATTGACCGGAGGAGAATCGGCTGGTGCTGATGGTTGGATCGGGGAAGGTTTGGTGGGGTCTGATGGTGGGGCCGGTGGTGAATTTGTTGGTTCTGATGGTGGAGACGGAGGAGTTTCCGACGGTGGGTTTTCCGGATTTGTTGAAGACGATGGCGGAGGAGGCGATTGAACGTCTGTGGACGGAGGAGGGTTATCGGATTCGTTTGGTGGAGCTGGTGGTGTTTCTGAATCCGTCGGAGGAGGAGGAGATGTGGATTTAGTGGATTTTGTCGGCGGAGGAGAATTGTTTGAGTCTGCCGGTGGAGAATCTGCGGGTGGTGGCGGAGTGCCGGTTAACGGAGGAATAATCGAAGGCAGCGGAGGAAGCATTGAATCGGGAGGAGGAGGCGACGGTTCTGTGTCATTCGGCGGCGGCGGTGATGAGTCAGCCGGCGGGCTAGGAGGTGATGACGTAGTCGGCGGAGGAGCGGTTTTCTCCGGCGGCGGAGCAGAATCGGCTGGTGGCGAAGAACTCGGCGAACCGCCTGAGTCTGACATTTTTTTTATAATTCTTCTTCCGTTTTTTTATATCCAGAAATCAACAACAATCAAAATTGATCCCTAAAACCCAGAAATTTCGTCTGATACTACTAATCTCAATTGACGAAGAACACAATTATATCTCCTCCAAAATCCTTTTAAGGGAACATTTCTTCAATTAAATTGATTGAAATACCTCCCAGAAACAATTGAATTGAATAAATGATCAAACAAAGAAAGAAGACGCCAAATTTAAAGTTTGATTTTCACCTCAAAAGGAAATAAACTAGGGTTTATAAAATCCAGGAACTTTAAATCAGGTGGAGAGAGAGGAGAAAATGCGAGCTATTACAAAATAAAAGACGTTAATGGAAGGTGAACCTCCGTCTCTGTCTCTTGTCTCTCTCTCTCTCTCCCTCACTTTCTTTTCCCGGGAAAAAAAAAGAAAGAAGAAAAACTAAAAGGAATCTAACAAATCGATGATAAGTTGTAGGCACGTCTCGTGTGCCCCCTTTGATCTAAAAAAAAACTCTTTCTCTCTCTACGAGATTATTTGTTTCTGTGTGTGTTTTGTTTTTGTTTTTCCTTCGTATTGGCCCTTGTTTCTTTTGGGATGTGTCACTCCATGATTCCCGGGTTACCGCGCAAATTCAACGGACTTTCGAAGTGTAATCGGACTCTTTCGACCCGACCCGGTTACTCGTTGAGGTCTCTTGTAGCATGATGATGATGACGTCGGATTAGTCAAGGGGGAAAAGGACGAGTGAGGAATAATTCTTTAGCGGGCCTTTTAATTTGGATTATAAATGGGCCTTAATTAGGTACACATTACTGAAGCCCATTATTAATTAAGCCCGAATAGTTCTTTCAGTGTTTCCCTTCCTTGTTACGTGTTTGATGAGTAGAAGCTAATGAGGCATGTTCGCTTAATGATATGATTACTTTTGGTAAAGTTGACACGCTCGCTTAATGATATGATTACTTTTGGTGAAATTGACATAGCTTAGCGACTAAAAATTCGTTTTATCGTCATAGATTCAATGTCATATTTTGGCGGTTACCAATAAATTTTAAAACAGCGGTTTATTTTAATATTTTTAGTCTTAGTTATTTATTTGTGGCGCTAAATATACATCGTTTAGAGCCGACAATAACTAAATTCATTATTTCATCGTCGTTATTGATTGGCGTGAGTCATTAACTTGTCGCTATTTATTGTATTTTTATTGAACTTGTTCAATTCGGTATATGCCATCTTAATTTCAATATATAGTGGTGTAATAATAGACCCAAATATTCTCATTCGAGATATTTTTTCTATCAAATAAGTAAAACCAAACTTTAGCCAACTGAGCAAGGCATTGCTTTTTAAAGGAAAACCTATCACTTTAACCAAATTTATTACCCATATGGCCATATGACTAATATTAATCTGATCATTCTGTCCTTTTCCGATATTAGTTAACAATGTATTTACATTTCTTTTTCTTGTCTAAAATGTATTTACATAAGAAAAAAAAGAAATTCAATTTATTGCTTGTGTAGAAGATATCTTGAAACCAGTAGCACCTTACATATTTTTCAAGAAAGCCTACCATTAAACTCAAGCACAATTTTATGATTCGGATTCAAGTCAACCAAGATTTCAAATAATTTTCTTTTTTCAAAAGTTCAAAACAGTTAATTAAGGAAACTAAAACCCAACTTTATCCGAAAATATCTTGGATGGAGAACAAGATGACGTCATAAAGAAATAATCATAACCCGTGTAGGTGTAGGGGGATAACAGTGCCATTATTGCAACGCCCAGTGGTAAGTTACGTAATTTAGTATGTATAGGGGTAATACCGTCATTGTATATAGGATCGAGAAGAGGTGAAATAGAAAATGTCTTGTCGTGCAAGCAGAAAAGTAACGGCACCGCTAAAAACCGTTTATACGGAGAGAGACGACGACGACGACTCTGAGATGAGCTCCTAATAAATAAGACTCTGTTTTCTTCTACATTCTCCTTTTCCCTTTCCCCAAGAAAACTTCTCTCTCTCTCTTTTCTCTTTTTTTTTCTCACGTTTTTTTCTCTCGCACTTTCCACCCTCGGTGATGGCGGCGCAGGTCGAGATTGAGGACCAAGCGTCCGTCACCGAACTTGATAATGGCGAAATCTTCGATCCACTCTCCGACGACGCTGATTCCTCGGCCGGATCTTCCTCAACCGACTCAATGGTTCTTCTCGGCGAAGGAAACCCCGAGCACGACGTCATCAGGACGTGTTTGCTCTCCGGCATGGGTGCTCTGTCCAGCGACACGGCGATCGTGGCTGTGCGTAAGAAATCCTCGGAAGGGATCACGACGAGGGCGAGGTACGTCGCGTTTCGGATTTTCACGGAAGCCATGGCGAGGAAGAACGGCGGAGATCCCAATGTGAGATACGGCTGGTACGCTGGCTCCAGGGAGGAGATCGAAGGTATCATCTCGTACGGATTTAGCAGTCGCGAGGTCGGGAAACTCGAGGGCGACGACGGCTCTCACGGGGTCGGAATCCATCTTGCTCCTTCCAAGTGCTCTCTCTCTGCGTAAGTCTTCGATTTATTTTCACCATTGATTTCAGCTCAATTTGATTCACTAAACTTGAATCGCGAATTTCAATTAGTGCTGTTTTCTTATGTGGAAGATTGAATTGGGATGTATGGTGTGATGTAACCAGTGAAAGTATTTTTTGCAGGGCTTCAGCTGCAGAACAAGACGAGGAAGGTTTAAGGCATCTTCTCTTATGCCGTTTAATCCTCGGGAAGCCTGAGCTAATCGTCGCCGGCTCTAAACAGTCGTACCCGAGCTCGATTGAATTCGATTCTGGTGTGGATAATCTCCACAGTCCTAGAAAGTATGTCGTATGGAGCTCCGCCATGAACTCGTACATCTTACCGAGTTATATCGTCAGTTTCAGGTCTCCTCGTCTCAGAGGTATAAACACTTTCCGTCTAATGAATTTTCGAATTTCTCGGCTATATATAGTGTGTTGTAATCTGAGGATGGTTCGTTCGTATGTTTTGTTTCAGTTACAAGTAGAGGCGGTTTTCATGCAAGGCCGAGCTCGCCGTGGGTTAGTTTCGCCGCCCTGATGTCAATGCTGTCCAAGTCCATGGATCCTTCGAGAATGAACTTGATCATGAGAACTTACGATGATTTTCGGGTATGTTTCTACTTTGTCAGCTCAAGTAATCCACGATTCTCTTGCTCTTGAGATTTCATTACTTTGGATACAATGTGGGTTTTATTGTGCAGAAACGGAAGATCCAGAGAGACCAATTGGTTAGGAAGATGAGAGAAGTGGCTGGAGACAATCTTTTGGCTGAGATAATCAAGAATCACAGGGAGAGAAACAAGGTCAGGGTTTGAAAAAGGCACACAGAGATGATATACAGAGTAAGGCAAGTCTTTTGTTTAGTTAAAGAATCAATACTATTGTGCGTTTTTTTCCTCCTCTTTCTCATCTAATCAAAATTAATGGAAAGTGAAAAAGTCTTCTTATTCTTTCTTATCGAGAAAGGATTGTTAAGAACTTGTTTTTTTTTTGGGGTATATATATGGTGAAAAAGGGATCTTTTTATTGTCAAACTCCACATCACCATATATATACCTTTAGACGTGTGTTGTTCCAACTCATGCAAAGTTGTGGCCATTCATTTGATTTCATTAAACATAGAGAATTAAAGAAATGTCTTTTCCTTTCTAGAATATTATTATTGACCTTTTTTTTTTTTTTCTATTCCTTGCAGAGAAGCTTCGCACGTGTGATACGTAATAAGATAGAATAGAAGAACATACACGTTCTAGACAAAACTCAATCAAATGTGGAAATTATATGAGAGATTTTTAAAGCATTTTCTTCCTTTTGGAGGGGGTACAGTTTCTGTTAGCTATACAAAACAGAGAAAGTATAAAATCACAATCTTTTTAATTATAACATCCTCCGACTGATAAATCTCCTCCCGTAACTCCTCCTACGCGATCTCCATCTCTCCTTAATGTCCTCAACTTTGCTCTTCTCCAATACAACGCCGTTTTCTCCTTGATCACCATCATGGCCTCCTCCTCCTCGGAGCCTAGCAGCCTCAGCGAGGAGATCTTCGATCATGCTCTCAGTGGTCTTAATGGTGATCCCACGGATGTACCAAGAAAGCGGCGGTGGAGTAAGAATAGCAGAAGGCTGGAACATCTGATCCATTGTCACTTTTGATCCAATCCTTCCTCGTCCGTTGCTACAGCTTTCGTAATCTTCTCTGGTTTTTGGCTTCGAAGTGTCACACAAATGTTCATCTATAAACAACGGCTCCACTTTCCAACAACCCTCGAACACTTTCATGAACATTGTTTTCTCTTGCTTATAATTTGACTGCACACAACATGCAAGAGAGGGAAAAATAAAACAAATTGAATTGATGAAGACAGAACAAATAGACTGATTCTTGTAATATATATATCTTACGGTGAGATGTTTTCGGTTTTCTTGTACAATTAGATGTATAGGGAAAGTTCCCGCCCACCAAAGGAACTTCCAGGCCGCGGCTTGCTTCACCTCCACGGTCTGCACTGCTCCTTCCTCCATCAAAACTACTCTCGATATGCATTCCTATTTTAAGATTAAAAAAATTGTCTCTCAAGTATTACTGTAATATAATAATTCAAAACATACAAGACCAAGACCATGCAAGCACCTTGATGTTTTTGAAGTATCTTTTGTTGTCTGGATGAGTGAAAATGTTGTAGACTGATTCAGGAGGCAATCCTACGTTTACTTCTACGTTCAAATGGCAGAACGAGCCATTTTGTGTTTTCACCTGCATAACATCAAAATTCAAGATAACATCAAATTCTATTTATCATTTTTTTAATAAAGAGATCTTAATTGTCTAAATTCTACCAAATCTATATTTTGAGATTTTTCATCTTACCTGAACATTAGGAGGTTGATCTGTCCATGAAGGATTGTCTCTCCAGGCTTGTAATTGTTTCTCTAGCTTCTCCTCATATCTTTCCTCGTAATGAGTAGTCTCTATCTCTGGTGACACTGTCTTCATCAAGCTTAGCTCTTTGACATTCCTTAATCTCTTGAACTCAGCCTACAACAACAACAACAACAGAGATCATAATCTAACTAATTTCTATATTTGATTAAGCTTGTTGGGGGCCTTTCTTGAGATGGAAATGAAGGTTTGACCTTAAGAGGCTCTTGAATCGTTTGATTAATCCAGGCATTAAATCCAGGGAATACAACATTCTTTTCAAAAAATTTGACGAGCCCAGTACCGCTCTTCTCCTCTGATCTTGGAATTTCAGACCCATCCATTTTGTTTCTGTAAAATTCAGATCACAAAACAGAGCAAGATGGATATGGACAGATCAGAGAAAAAATAGAAAGTCAACGATATGGTTTGAGGGAAACTCATAGAGGAGAAGGTTTTGAGTAATTAAGAAAGGTGATTAATAATGATAATAAGAATCAGTTGTGTGGAGGTTGAGTGTACCTTACGGACCGGGAACTAAAGATCTGGGGACAGTTCTATTCTCGTGAGTTTCCTCTTTCAACGTTAAAGCATGTGCGGAGAATCGGCCGGACATTGCTATCGGCTCGTGTCTGTCACTTATCGCAACCGAATCCTAGATCAGTATCATCCTCTGCAACAAGATCAAAATTCGACTCTAGTTTGCAATTCAAACCCAGTAATTGATCTAATTTTTTGATTTTTTTTTGTTTTAATTAAAAGACTTAAGTGCGCAAAAGAGTCAAAGTCTGTAAATGTGTAAGTTGAATATATGTAATTTAAGAATTGATTTTTAATTTAAAAATGGCGGTGGGAGAGCGACGTGACATCCAATCATCATGGATCTGTAATTAATGGGCTTATGAGCCCATATGATTAGTGGTTATTACGTAAAAATAAAATGGAGACGGCTTAATTAAATCGGTTTGGGGTCTTTCGGTGAAGGACGGTTATAATAAAATAGTCCTTTGGAACCCATGAAACCCATGATAACTCTTTTGGAAACCGGAACAACCAATTTTTATTTATTTATAAAGTTGTTTAATATTTAATGACAACAAAAAAGTTGTTTGATATTACTACCACAGTATAACCGGTCCATACCGGATTGTGACCGGTTCATTCTATTCGGAGCACGATACCAATATTTTGAAAATCTTGGGGCAGATTATTGGTGCTTTTAATGGCAATCTCACGAATGTATAAATCAAGGAGCGTACGTACCAAGAAAGCGGTGGCAAATTAAGAAGAGGATATTGCTACATTTGTTTGTGTTCTTATATTTGTATAAGAATATATTAAATTTACAAAACACGTATCTGTGTAGGTTCATTGAGGCTACTGTTTCCCATGTTTGTTGCTTGATGTCTTTACCTAGTAATGTCGTTCAGCCGTTCGAAAATCGGAATCCGTCTTTTGAAGCGCTTTAAGAAGAGTTTTGGCGGTTTTGATGGTGATCCCACGGATGTACCAAGAAAACGGCGGTAGGTTAAAGAGAGGATATGGCTGAAAGTATTGATTCATTGTCACTCTCGACGCAATCTTTCCTTGCCCGCCGCTACATTTTTTATATTCTTCTTGACTCTTTGGTAACCTATGCTTGCACAAGCGTTCTTGATCTACGAATATTGGCTCTACTTTATAGTTACCTTCGAACACTTTCATGAACATTACTTTCTCTTTTTTGTATTTTGTCTGTCCACAATATATAAGCAAGACAAACCCGAGTTAGGTTTTCACCAATACAAAACAAAAGTGTTGATTATTGTGAGAGAAGCTTCTTACTGTATGATCTTTTTTGTTTTCATCGACAATTAGATTTATAGGGATAGGTATAGACCACCAAAGTAAGTCGCAAACCACAGATTTCTTCACATTTGCGATCTGCCTCGGTCCATCCTCCTTCAAAACCTTTATTGATTTGTTTTCCTTCATAAGAAAAATATCACAGTCTCTTAAGTATTGCTATATATAATTAATACCAGATTCGAATCATATAATGATGAGGTAAGAAAACCATAAGCCTGCGCCACTTCTTCACATCGAAAAACGGACCGCTTTGCGGATCAGTCAAAAGGTAGTAGACTCCATCAGGAGTCATTCCCGCTGTGAATTCCATGTTCATATGGCAAATACCATTTTTCGTTGTCACCTTCAAACATCAAAAATATAAGAGAATTTAAGGATCTTTTGTTCTTGATTTCTATCAATTCCTCTTAAGGCAAAAG
Source organism: Alliaria petiolata (assembly GCA_020283515.1). Lineage (NCBI taxonomy): Eukaryota > Viridiplantae > Streptophyta > Magnoliopsida > Brassicales > Brassicaceae > Alliaria > Alliaria petiolata. Next base: position 72,461,586 of record JAHZTW010000002.1, on the reverse strand, counting down.
ATTTTGAGCATTTTGATTTTCTTTAGTGATTTTCTCTTACCTTGACCTTAGGAGGGGCATCATACTCAGGATGCTTCTTCTCTGCATCATGCCAAAGTTTTGCTTGCTTCAGCTCTTCATTTTCNAATGCTTTTATTTCAACTTAAATCTGATTAGTTAATCTTACAAGATTACACTAACTTTGGTGTTACACAACTCTAGAACTCTAGATTGACCCCAAACGATTCTAACCTTTAACTAAAAGACCTTGACTAGATCTCACACCTTGTGAATCTAGAATTACAAAGAACACTCACCTATTAAGCTTACAAGAATTCTCTAAAAGCTTAAGCGCCGTATGATCAGAAGCGTATCAAGTGTTAACCCTATCACATGATGCCTTCTACTCCTTATATACTCGTTTCCTAAACCTAACTAGGAAAACTCGTGACTTGCACCCCACGTGCTTCTTTCCTTTTCTTCTTCCTTCGTATATACGCCTATATACGGAGTATCCTTTTATGTTGCTTCATGCCATGTCAGCATCTTCCTTTTAATTCAATCAGCTCCTTTGCGTTTATCCTGTCTTGCAGCATCCTGTCGTCCGGTGTAGACTTGTGGCCTCAGCTGCATCTTCGATCTTCCCCTTTTTGACTTGATTTGATGCTCGAGCACTTCATCTGAGATTACCTGTTTACACAGAATCCACATGACAAACATATACGCAACACACCAATACTCATATCCATTCAACACAAATGTTAAGCCTAGGCAAACCGAACATGCATACTTAATGACGATCAGAGTCTTAACCATACAAACCACACCATGACAACAAACCAAACAAAAAAAAAATGTGTCCGAAAACAGGAATCACCAAGAGTTCAACAAAACAAAGAAAATCCTACAGCCACCAACAAGTAACAAGCAAACAGAGAATTTCTCCCCCATCAACCCTGCACCGTTGGCGTCACATCCTCAACCTCATCATCAACATCCTCATCTCCCCCTGCTTGAGCACACAATCACCTCAAAAATACCATATACAAGAAATGCAGATGAGTGAGTAAAAGATTACTAACCAGACATCAATAACCTCTGAATGATCTTGACTGCTGCAGTCAGGACCTGACGATCTCCTGTAGAGAGTCGCGGTGTCCTATTGGGAGTTGCAGTAGATGGATGCCTGGGTTGGGTAGACCTTTCCTGATTGACTTGCTGAGATCTACGTGTCCTTGTGGGTTGAGTCCTGGTTGATTTGACTGACTGATCAGGTTCCTGCTTCACCCCAGCTATTACTCTCTTATACACCTTAATTTCTTCCACCTCTTCAGTTGGTGCAATTTCATCCAGGACTTGAGAGCAAATGATCTGATAAATAAGGCTAGGAAACGGCAGGTAAAATTTTGTAGCTCCAAATCTACTCTGGTAGATAATCTGATCAAATGCCATCTTCCCGAAATCAAACTGAATCTGATTGCAGACCTTGTACACCAGCTTTGCTCTTGTTGGATTTGGATACCCTAAGTTTTTTGTCGGAAGCCAGTTGAAGCAACAGATCCGGTACAGCAAACTTTTGTCCTGGGCAAACTGTGAAGACAACAAGCCTTTCCACTTTCTAACCTTGCCATTGGTCATAAACTCTGCAAGTTCATCGTCCGACAGCTCTTTCATCTCAGCGACTTTTGCACGTTCGGCCAGATCACCAAGGTTTAACCATGAGTTAATGCGATAGGCTGACAATTCAAATTCTCTGCCTCTGTCCCACACATACACATAATCTTCTCCTTGTTCGATCAGAGAGAGATGTGCCCAAAATTCCATTATTACATCCTTGACAAACGGCTCGATATGGACAAGTGTTCCAGCTAAACCAGATGCTACAATGAGTGACTCAATATCCTTTTGTTCTTCGCCAAACTCAATTACTCGTTCCTCTAATAGTGAGCGATTGATAAACGAGTTGTACCTGTCTTTTGCCTCTGTTGACAGAAATCTAGTTAGATCAAAGTCAATCTGACCCTTTCCTTTCCCAGATCTTGCCTTCTTACGGTGGTGCATCGATTCACCACTTCCTTCATCTTTTGCTGCAGATGCTTCTTTGTTGATTTGAGAAGTACACCTTTTGCGGAGTGAGAATCGTCGAGAGGTGGCCGACTGACCTTCCACCTTTTTACCCCTCCGGTTATTCTTAGAAACCTCCGATTGATTCACAGATTCATCCTGATGCAGAGCCTCAATAGACAGGTCTTGAGATTTTGGAATTTGACCCGATGAGTTAGACGTTTCCTTCTGTGGAGCAATCTGACCCTCGAACACGACTATAGCCAGAGGGTTATCTTCGACATGCACTCTCGTCTGTCTGTATTTCCCCATCTGGTGAGTTCCCCTCCACTGTATCCACCGCTCGTGCAGGCAGCGGGCTTCTTTGATCCGTATGAGCCGACGCAGAACTTGAACTGACCAGGCGGGAGAGTCCGGACAACAAAGCATTCATCGTTTGATGTGACAGAGAGCACAAGGGATTCTTCGCTTGAGAGAGAGATAAACCGTTCAGGAGAAAGCGAAAAGAAACTGTTTGGCTTCTTTCCCCATAAAACCCTAAACAAACTCCCTCCAAATTTGCAAATCGTTCCTTAGTAATGGGCCTCACCTTTTTTGTTTGGGCTTGATCCACATCAAGAACCTGTCACTTAATACTCACACAGAATCATCAGCCGAATTCTAAACATGATCTCTGTCATACTGTTTGATATTCGTGCATATAAACCAATCCAACACCAAGTTTAACACCACATATAATTTGACTCAAACGCTCATACACATTGTGAGGAACTCACATCAAGACTGATCATCATGAGCATAACTTATGGCAATATACTTAGAAACCATACCTCGGGTCTGTTGTGTGTGATTTTTACCAAACATCTACAAGTTAACCTAGAGCAAACAGCAGGAACATGCCAACAACCATTTATTCCCACCAGAGACACTCAGACTTGGTCTTGGTGACTAACTTTCACACCGACATGCCTTTCTTCCAGAAATATCAGTTTTCAACCTTGAGTCAGCAGCCAACTGATCAACCACATAATTCTGAGGAAGAAGCTTCTCCTGCTCTGTTGAACCATCATTTGATCCGTCAAAAATCAAGATCATCAGATTCAGCTACATAGTGGCCACCATATCTATGTAGACTCTATCTGGATCATTTCACTCATCATCAAATATATATATATATATTTTTTAATTTTTTTTTTTGTTTGATCCAGACGACCCATAGCAGAATAAACTTACTTTCATCTTGTCTTGTGGCTAATACAGCTTTCTGACTAACTAACCTATTCTGACAAATCTAGAATAGCATATCAGGCAGCCCTCTTTCACCAAGATCTACATAAATAGAAATCTGAGTCTCTTACAATTATCCTTCCTTTTGTACATGTTCATGTGACTGCTCCTATCTCAGGTCAACTCAAACCACACAACATATTAGATTTCGAAGACACCAATGGACTGTCTCAGATTTACGAATCTATTAAAGTCCAATGGTTTGGTAAATAAATTAGCCAATTGATGATCAATGCTCAGATGATCAACCTCAATGAGTTTCTCCTCAACAAGTTCATGAATGAAATGATGTCTGATATCTATATGTTTTGTACGTGAGTGTTGTACTGGATTCCTTGCAATATTTATAGCACTTTCTTTATCACAGTGTATTAACAGAGATTCAGAGGTCATACCATAGTCGACCATCATCTGTCGCATCCATAAGAGTTGAGTGCAACAGCTTCCCAATGCTATGTACTCTCCTTCAGCAGTGGACAACGACACGCTGTTCTGTTTCTTTCTATGCCATGAGATCAAGTTGTTTCCAAGAAAGAAACACCCACCACTTGTACTTCGTCGATCATCAAGACATCCAGCCCAATCAGCATCACAATATCCTCCCAAGTTCCTGTTGGTATCCTTGGAATTAAACAACCCCATATCCGCAGTGCCCTTGACATATTTGATGATTCGTTTAACAGCCTGGAGATGAGGCATTTTAGGTCTAGCTTGATATCTTGCGCAAATGCCCACATTCAGACACAAATCTGGACGGCTGGCTGTGAGGTACAGCAGACTTCCGATCATTCCTCGATATAATCTGGGATCAACGTCTTCACCATGTTCATCACGAGATAGCTTTGTAGTCGTTCCCATAAGAGTCCTTGCTGCTTTGCACGTCTCTAACCCAAACCGCGTCACCAGGTTTCTGGCATAGGTGCTCTGTGAGATGGTAATACCCTCCTCAGACTGTTTTACTTGAAGCCCCAGAAAGTACGACAGCTCTCCTACCATGCTCATTTCAAATTCACTTGTCATCATAGTCACAAACGCATCTACCAACCTCTGATTTGTACCTCCAAACACAATGTCATCCACGTAGATCTGGACAACCATAAGCCCGTTCTGGTTTTCCTGGATGAACAATGTCTTGTCTACACTGCCTCTCTGATACTTCTTGGAGATCAGAAATGTTGTCAGCCTTTCATACCACGCCCGGGGGGCTTGCTTTAACCCATACAGAGTTTTTTTCAGCTTGTACACATAGTACGGATATTCAGGATTTTCAAAGCCCTTAGGTTGTTCAACAAACACCTCCTCTTGTAATACTCCATTTAGGAACGCACTCTTTACATCCATCTGATGTAACTTGAAGCGCATGTGACAAGCCATTCCAATCAGAAGTCTGATGGACTCGAGTCTGGCAACATGTGCAAATGTCTCTTCGAAATCAACTCCTTCCACTTGCGAGTACCCTTGAGATACCAAGCGTGCCTTATTGCGAACCACTTCCCCATTTTCGTCGATCTTATTCTTGAAGATCCATTTGGTACCTACAACATTGCCAATGTTTGGTCTAGGAACAAGTGTCCACACTTGACTTCTCTCGAATTGTTCCAGTTCTTCTTGCATGGAGATGATCTAAAACTCATTTAGCAGTGCTTCTCTATGATCTCTTGGCTCGAATGTTGCAACAAAATATGCAAGATCTATCATTGCAAAATTTCCCTTAGCCATTTGCTTGTAATCATATTTCATCCCACGAGTCACCCTATCGCTGGGCACCAGCTTCTTGGCCTGGAGTTTGGATACCACCGGAGCTGAATCAAGTACTGGGGATTCCATTTGGATGGAATCATCAGCCCCTTTACTCTCAGATTTTGTCTCCGATTCATCCCTATCATCATTATCATTTCTGTCTGTAATGGTGTCGTTTACAACAGGTTCACTAGCTTCAGCTACAGTCACATCAAAACGCAATCCTGATCCCGATGCATCATCAAACACTACGTTGACTGCTTCTTGGACTTGTCTAGCCTTTTTGTTGTAAACTCTATAGGCTGTACTCGTGCCAGAGTATCCCAAGAAGATCCCATCATCACTTTTGGCGTCAAACTTACCCAAATGATCTTTATCATTCAATATGTAGCAAGTGCTTCCGAACACGTGAAAGTAGCTAACAGTTGGCGGTTTTCCTTTCCACAATTCGTAAGGTGACTTGAATGTACCTTTTGTGATGTATACCCGATTGATGACATAACATGCATTATTGACAGCATCTGCCCAGAAGTGTTTAGCAACTTGATTCCCAATCATCATGGCTCGTGCCATTTCTTGTAATGTTCGGTTCTTCCACTCAACCACACCATTCTATTGTGGGGTTCTTGGTGCTGAGTATTGGTGCACAATTCCTTGTTCAGCACAGATGCGGTCAAAAACTTCATTTTGAAACTCACCTCCATGGTCACTTCTGATGTATTTAATTCTAGTTTTCTTCTCGTTCATTAACTGAAGTGCCAGAATCTTGAACATTTGGAATGTTTCCGATTTTTCTCTCAGAAACTTGACCCACGTGTACCTCGTAAAATCGTCCACAAGTACAAACACATATTTTTTACCACCAATACTCTCTATTTGGACTGGCCCCATCAGATCCATATGGATCATGTCTAATGGTTGCTTAGATTGAATCTCCTGAATCCCTTTGTGTTGCACTTTGACTTGTTTCCCTTTCGCACACGGTCCACAGACAAAATCCGATTCGACATCTAGCTTTGGCATTCCACGAACAACTTCCTGCTCTCCCAATTTAATCATTGTTCTGACATTTATGTGCCCTAGTTTCTGATGCCATAACTGCATGTCATTAGGCTTTACTGCTGACATACACCGTTCGATTGGTTTCCACATGTAGCAATTATTACCAGATCAGATTCCACTCATCCTGATTACTCCTTGTTCATCAACTGCTTTACAATCTGTTTTGGTGAAAATAACTGACAACCCTCCATCACACAATTGGCTGATGCTGATCAGATTCGCCTTCAGACCTTCCACAAGATACACATTGACTAAATCTGGTGTGTTGGTACCTGATGTGTTACCTTTGCCTTTGATTTTTCCACGAGCTCCACCACCAAAAGTCACTTTCCCGGAACTCACTTTTTCAATCTTCTTGATGTTTTCTTGACTTCCAGTCATGTGTCTGGAACAGCCACTATCAAAATACCATGCCTTGGCTTCTGGGGTTTCACCATCAGCGGTGTATGCCACATATCCGTACAGATCCTCATTTCTTCTCCAAACTTGACTCTGATGATGATGATGTCCATGATAATTTTCCTGTCGCTGAGCCCTGGTTCTGGTCTGTATACGATCGTAACAGAATGCTTGAATATGTCCTGATTTTCCACAGTAATAACTTCCCGACCTATCATACACTTTTCTGAACTTTGTGGCATATGACTGATACCTTGGAGGAAACCAGTTTCCTTCATTCCTTCTCATAATAGGATTTTTTTTCAATATTTTGAATTGTTCTTCGACACCGTGAAATCCCAAGCCAGATGTCCTCCCTCTTCTGTTGCCATCAACATGCTGTAACCTATCATGTCCTTTTCATGGCCAGCTTCTATTTTAACCTGTCGACTTTCTCAGTACCTTTCACAAAACTGGTATGTCTGCCTGAAGATTCTCCAAACTGATAACCGAGACCCCAGCTGCCCTTGCCTGTTCTCCCCATTGACAGAACCTTGTCAAGACCTTCTGTACCTTTACTCAGCATCGTAATGTTCTTCAACTGTTCCTCAAGGCGTCCTTCCAATTCTCTGCGTTTCTCAGTTTCTTTATCAAGTTCTTCTTTAAGAAATTTCTCTGAGTCCAGACAATCCTATTTATTCATCTTTTCTGTCGCAAGTTCCAACTTCAAGGTTTCACAAACTTCTGTCATTTCTTCTTTTTCTTGAACTAGTCGCTTCTTTTCGTCTTGTAATTTTATCAGTGTCTCACAAAGAATTTTATTCTCATCATACAATATTTCTGCATCATCTATTTCTCTGTCCGACTCACCATCTGTGTCAGCGTCTTCATTGATGATGCCCAGGTAAGCAACAAAATTTTGCAGGTTGACATTATCCTCATCACTGTCATCCTCAGATTCTGATTCGAAGCTGACAAATTACCTCTCTTTCTTCTTGCCTGCCCCAACACAGTCAAATTTGGTGTGTCCAGATCCTTTGCACTCTGTACACTTGAGACTTTCTCGTTTTTTAATGGTTGGACATTCCGCATTGATGTGCCCAAAGCCTTCACATTCATGACACTGAATTTCTGTTCTTCGAGTACTCTTATCAGACTTCTGATCTCCATCAAATTTGTTGAAGTTCGAACCGAATTTCTTCTGTCCTTTCTCAAATTTCTTGAAATACTTCTTGACGATTAGAGCCACTTTATCTTCCAAGTCCTCGGTCTGGCCTGATTCCTTCACCACAAATGCAATTCCTTTGCCCTTCACAGATGTTTTGGCTTTTCGGTCAAGTTCGTATGCTTGCATTAACCCCACCACATGTTCGAATTTCATCTCATCTGAATTCTGAGACACTTCCAGAGCTGATCGATGTGCTTGAAACCTGTCCGGGAGACATCTCAAGAATTTCTTCACCAACTTTTTGTCTTTGTATACCTTTCCTAGGATAATTGCCTCATTCGCAATAGATTTCAGCTTTCCACTGAATGCTTCGACGGTTTCATCTTCCCCCATAGTGAGATTTTCAAACTGTGTTGCAAGCATATCAATTCGACTTCTCTTGACAGTGCTTCTTCCTTCATACGATGTCTGCAAGGTTTCCCAAGCTTCCTTTGCAGTGGTACATCCTTGTACCAACTGGAACTGATCTCTGGTGAGTGACGTCCAGATCAGTGACAGCGCCTTTGAGTTAAACTTTGACAAGTTTTTCTCTTCAATGGTCCATTCTCTCTTTGGTTTAGAATGTACCACACCTCCAGCATCAATAACACTTGGTGCCGTCCACCCTTCTTCTACCATAGTCCACGCATCTTCATATATCCCTTTGATCAAGGCTTTGATCTGAACCTTCCACCAACCAAAATTCTCTTTTTCCAGTAGCAGCGGTTTCATTGATCCGAACTGTTGAATGTTTTCCATACTTCTTCCCAGATCACACCTGATTAAAAGAACAAACAATCTTTAGCAGATGTGTGCTCTGATACCAATTGTAAGTGTGGAAAAACTAGCACCAACAGATTTCTGTGTCTTGGACAGCACCAAGACGAATGCTTTTATTTCAACTTAAATCTGATTAGTTAATCTTACAAGATTACACTAACTTTGGTGTTACACAACTCTAGAACTCTAGATTGACCCCAAACGATTCTAAGCTTTAACTAAAAGACCTTGACTAGATCTCACAACTTGTGAATCTAGAATTACAAAGAACACTCACCTATTAAGCTTACAAGAATTCTCTAAAATCTTAAGCGCCGTATGATCAGAAGCGTATCTAGTGTTGACCCTAACACATGATGCCTTCTACCCCTTATATACCCGTTTTCTAAACCTAACTAGGAAAACTCGTGACTTGCACCCCACGTGCTTCTTTCTTTTTCTTCTTCCTTCGTATATACGCCTATATACGGAGTATCCTTCTATGTTGCTTCATGCCATGTCAGCATCTTCCTTTTAATTCAATCAGCTCCTTTTCGTTTATCCTGTCTTGCAGCATCCTGTTGTCCGGTGTAAACTTGTGGCCTCAGCTGCATCTTCAACCTTCACACACATCAAAAATATAAGAAATTTTAAGGATATTTTGTTCATGATTCTACCAATTCCTCTTAAGGCAAAAGATTTTGAGCATTTTGATTTCGTTTAGTGATTTTCTCTTACCTTGACCTTAGGAGGGGCATCATACCATGGATGTTTCTTCTCTGCATCATGCCAAAGTTTTGCTTGCTTCAACTCTTCATTTTCGTCATGATATACCTTCTTCTTCGTAGCAGGGGCATTATTAGTGTCTTTCTCTGACAACGACTTAGATTCAACATTGTCAGATCTCTTGGATTCGTCCTACATCAACAAACAGAATCAAAATGTGCTTATATCTATTTTACTTCATCGGGTCCTCTGAATGATGGATATGAAGCTGACCTTAAGAGGCTGTTGACTGTTCTGATTGATCCAAACACTAAATCCAGGAAATACACCCATTTCTATTTGAAAGTTTAGTCCACATAAACTAATACTTACCTGATGGGAGAAAATGACGATCTAAAGCTTGTATATATTATGGTTTGTGGAATGTTAGTTACTTGGCTAAAATATCTACATTTTGAGAGAATGGTGTACGTACGTTGAGTTTTACGTATGGCGATCGAAAGAAGTGGGCAGCTCAATTCTCGTGAGTTATTGACGTACAAGCGAGACCTATCTGAGGAGAGAGGTGACCGAAGTTTTCGATAAATTGGAGAATGACGCTTCCTGTCACGGAATCCCATAAAAGTCCGATTTGTTTTTTATCAACAATGTTTATTCACAAATATTTTTAGGGTTATTTTCTCCAGACGCTTAAAGTTTGTGTATGGTTTTCCCTGAATATTTAAGTGTCACAGAGTTTTCTGTACATGCATTATTAGATGAGTGATGGGGAGAGAGAACTGATGCAGCCAGATATTGTTATTCATATTTTAAATTAGCTATTAGGTTGAGCAAAAAAAGTTTTTATTTTTCCTTATAAATGAATATAAGGATGTAACAATGTAATTTATGCTTGATTACTAGTGTTAGCCATGTTTGTTTTGTTAAGTAAATTAATAACTGAATTTATTTTATTTTTTATTGTTCATAATTATTTTTTTTTCTTTTCCTCATATTCGGATTCCTTGTATATTAATAAAATGACTTTACAACACTAAAAAATGAAGTGGTTCGATACTAGCACCACAGTATAATTAACCGGTTCATACCGTGTCTAAACTTTTGTGGATGTCGATAACATAATGTCTAAGATCTTCGAGCAAAGTCTTGGTGGTTTCGATGGTGATCCCACGGATAAACCAAGAAACAGGTGGCACGTTAAGAAGAGAAGAAGGCTGAAAGATCTGCTCCATTGTCACCTTTGACCCAATCCTTCCTTTACCGCCGCTACATTTTTTGTACTCTTCGTTACTAATCCGTGACCTAGACTTGCACAAGCGTTCCTGATCCGCGTATAGTGGTTCCACTTTCCAGCTACCCTCAAACACTTTCATGTACATCATTTTCTCCTTCTTATATTTTGCCTAAGCAAGATCGTCAAACCCAAACTTAGTTCACCCAAAACAGTTGGTTCTTGTGAGGGATATGGAGAAGCTTTCTTTACCGTAAGATTTTGATGGTTTTCGTCGATGATTAGATGTATTGGGATAGCTCCAGACCACCCAAGGAACTTCCATCTCAGAGTTTTTTCCACTTCCGTGATCTGCCTCGGTCCATCTTTCTTCAAAACCTTTGTTGCTTTGTTGTCCTTCGTAGGGATCAAAAATATCACACTCTCAATAATTGCTAATAATGAATACTAAATTCGAATCATACAACTAGATGAAAACAAACAAACCAGACGTTGGCGAAATTGCTTGTCGTAGATACGGAAGAAAAATACGTTTCTTGGATTAGTGAGCATCTCGTAGACTCCTTGAGGAGGCCATCCCAATGTGAATTCTATATTCAAATGGCAAATACCCTTTTCTGTTTTCACCTTCAATTCAAACATCAAAAATTGTAAGAATGTTTTAAGATCTTTTTTTCTTTCTTTATTCTAGCAATTTCTCTTAAGGACAAAAAAAATCTAAAGTATTGGGATTTTGTTTGCTGATTTGCTATATTATTGATCACCTTAATCTTAGCAGGAGCGTCATACCATGGATGCTTATTATTTGGAACTATCCAAAGTCCTACTTGCCTCTTCACCTCAGCTAAATCATAATATTTTGGATCGGTAGCATACAGTGGCATAGATCTAACAGGCTGACCAGATTTTTTGGCCTCGGACTACAACAACAACGTAATGTAAAAATGTAATGTCTTGCAAAAAAAAATGTAATGTCTACAATTAACCAATATATAACGTATTTTTATATTGTTCTCTTGATTTGCTATTACCTTCACCTTAGGGTCCTCAGCAGGATCCCAATACCATGGTTCCTGAATATTAGTTTCTTTTTCTGAAGCTGAACTAGATTTAATATTTTCAGGTCTCTTGGACTCGGCCTACAACAACAAATTAACATAATCATATTCTTATTTGTACCTATAAATAACCGATATTGTAGTTTATATTGATTTGACTTCCTCGGGGTGACCTCTGTTTGATGGAAATGAAAGCTGAACTTAAGAGGCTGTTGAGTGTTCTGATTGATCCAAACACCAAATCCAGTAAATACACCCATTTATATTCGAAGGTTTTAGTCCAACTATAATCACCTGATGAGAGCAAGAGTAAATGACGATCTAAAGCTTGTATTTAACATGGTTTGAGGTATCTTAGATACAATGTTTGCTTCTTGAGAGAATGGTGTACGTTAAGTTTTACGTACGGCAAAACAGTGAAATGGCCAGCTCAATTCTCGTGAGTTCTTCATGACGTACAGGCTACGAGATCTACCTGAGGAGAGAAAAGATTGAAACTTCTCATGCTTGTTCTAGAAGGACCCTTTGCAATACATTGTCAAATTTTAAGTCAATATAATAACAGAAATGAAGATTGCTTCATTAAATTATAGGGCCAATTGGCAGAATAAACAAGTTATATAGTCTACTTAGTTTAATAGCTTTGGATATTGTATTTTCTTAACAGGCTACTAAAATGTCATCTGACCTAATTGGATAATGCATTTTTCTCCTTAATCCTTTGTATATATTTACTATAATTAAATTTGATTGTTTGTTTGCAATTACTGTTTTGTTTTAAAATTAAATCCACAACTTGCATCTTGAACAATATTCTGTTGTTAGTTTAAACACATAATATTAATAAATAAAAAATGGAAGGTTTTCTTCTGTTTACCTTTAGCGTTTGTGTTTACAATTTGGAGAAAAAATATATTTAACAAAAATAACTTTTTCTAAACAAGTGGAAAGAAATTTAATATTTTTTCTTACTCTAAACACAAATAAAAATAACAAAAATTAACATTACAAAGATAATAATTTGGAAATTGATTTGTTCTTTAAGTTTGTTTTTGTCAGATATCTATTACTAATAAAAGTTAATGCCATAAGCCTCTAAGGGTGTCCACATAGGATTTAAAAGACTCAATTCTATTGATACACGTCATCGTATATAATTAATTACATTATCTATAATTAATTAATTAATCAAATTATGTATAATTTGGCTTCTATAACAAAGAATTGTCACTTTTAAAATAAAAAGAAAAATTTAATACCATTAGAGCAACATTACTTATTGTTTTCATAAATGTAACACTGGAAAAAGGAAAAAAAGGAAAACTCAATACCATTAGAGAAATTGCTTACTGTTTTTATATGTGTAACACTAAAATGGAAAAACAATAATATGAAAAAGATAAACTAATAAAAAATGGGTTTCTAATTTCCTATTAACATAAAACGAAATATATAATTATTTACATCATCTATAATTAATTAATTAATCAAATTATGTATAAATTTGCTTCTATAACAAAGAATAGTCACTTTTAAAATAAAAAGGAAAACTCAATACCATTAGAGCAACATTACTTACTGTTTTCGTAAATGTAACACTAAAATGGAAAAAAGGAAAAAACAGGAAAATTCAATACAATTAGAGCAATTACTTATTGTTTTTATATATGTATCACTAAAATGGAAAAACAATAATATGAATAAGCTAAACTTATAAAAAAGTGCATTTTTAATTTCCTATCAACATAAAACGAAAATTTCCCATTTAAGATATTGGTATTGCTTATAAATAAGCACATCGCTGAAATTTAATAGGTCATACAACTTGCTAAATCAAAAGAATTCTTAAAGAGATAGAGAAAAGTTATTGAAACAATGGTTGTTTCAGACGCTTCTTCTTCCGGCAAATCAAGTAATGAAACTCTATAATATAAAAAAAAAAATTGAAATCCAAAACTTTATAATTGAACCGTCAGCTAACCGAATAGGTTCCTATGAGCCAAACCTTGTCTAAAAGATTAAAAAAATTCTGGTAATTGATAACAAAACCAGCTACAGGGTGTCTACTCACAAGTTTCTAATCCAATTCACTCAGCAAACAGAGTTGGTTAAGTCCGATCAGCATGACCATACTATCGAGAGGCAAAAGTTTAGAATCCGTTCTTATGAAGAGTTTAAAAAAGCAGTTGACAAGAACGAAGACCTATACGGTGAAATTATTTCTTCTCTCCATGTACACATCTCTATTATAATATCATGTTCTAACACTATAATTACTCTGTTTAGATGCCATTGGAAAAGTGGTCCTCATCGACAATGAGAAGAACTTCAATGGTGTGGCTAAAAACAACACAGAAATTCACCTACAGGCTACAACTTAAAGAGTAAACATGTTTTTCTCTAGACTCACACAACTTATAATTTCAAATACTAACTTCATTCACTAACAATCCTTTATGGTTTTTTTAACAATCCTTTATGGCTATTTTTAATCAGCGGGTCAATTGTAACAATTTAGCAATTGATTTGGCTATGCGCGGTTTTATGTAATTTTTAAACTTCATCAAATGTTTAAAACTCTTTTTATGTATTTTTTTTTAAAAAAAATACTAAATATTAGTTTAACCTCATCAAATGTTTACTGTGAAATACCAAATTCAAAATCCTGATATAAAGCAATCTTAATACAAAGCAAAATTGAACACTATGCAAACAAATTAATCTTCCATGTCATTCAAGTAAAGATATAGCTAAAATGTATAATAAACACATCAAAAATAGTGTATTGGCAGTTTATATGCAGCAAAAAAAAAAGTAAGTAATATTTGAAAATACTACACAAGTAACTTTCCACTTAAAACACAACAAGTAGAAAAATCTAATTTTATATAGATAGATACTAACGATATTTGAACCCACACAAACAACACATGAGTAACACCTTCTAAAATTCCATTTAAATAATAAAGTATAGCAGTGTTATGAATCAAACGCAAATTGACAAACCTAGACAGGCTACTCAAAATCAAAACGTGAAGAGAACATATAGAAGTTAATCAATGATAAATCATTCAAAGACTACACACATCCTAAAAGTTTGAAAAAAAACCCATCTAATAGCATGTTGTAAATAAAAATCACATGAATAATAAAAATGAAGAAAAATATAAGATAAAACTTGTGGAAGAACTGGTGGAGAAGTAAGAAGCTGCCTTGCACGATCATTGCAACTTCCCAACCAAGTTATATGCAGTCTTTTGTTATTCGCGATATCTCACTCCCCTTCTTCGATTATCTCAAATACATTTGTACGAAGCTCAGTCTGCATATTAGCAACTGAATGATCAGTCATTTGTATGTTGTCGGAGTTATCCGGGTTTTAACAAACAACATTAAATTTATGAAAAAAGATGTTGAAAGATACAATATAAACATTAATTTTTTTTTCCGAGTTTTCTAAAATGTCAAACAATTCTTCTTCTAATCTTATTTATACACACATGACATATAACTAAAATATGTTGAAAAAACATATTAGTATTTTAGATAAATTAGTTATTTAATTAGGTAAAAATAAATTGAATATATTATTACTTTACATAGCAAAATTTATAATCTTATAAACAAATATAAGTTGGAGAAAATGACACACATCATATTTTAAATACATTTTTATAAAAAAGTATATTTAAATCCATTATGCGTTTGATCATTTTAAAATTACTAATCAAAACAAAATTAAACCAAATTATTAACACAGAAGCGCGGATAAAAAACCTAGTTTGAATATAATGATATGAGTCATATCATATCACATGGACACCTTTTTTGTCCTATCACATGGACACCTTTAAAGTATAAATATAAAATATCCACGTTCTTTAAGAAATTTACAAAAGATTCTCTCGATCATCATATAATTATTTTCACTAACAATAATCATACATCTTTGGTCAATGATAATTAGGAAGCCAAATGGGTTGGTCCATGGTATTGAACAATTTCAAGGACAATAATCATAATTTTTTTTTTCTTTTTCTTCTTTTTCTTCTTTTTTTAAAGAATGTCTCCAGTATATCCATTTCTCTTAAGATGAGCTAGAAATCGTTTACCCAAAAATAAGATGATATAGTCTGCTTCCATCTTAGTCGTATTCTCGGTAGTCTTTGGTAAGCAGTACAATACTATATTACATTCAAACACATTTGTGTCATTTTACTAGATAGTGTCATTCAAACACTAATTAAGCATTAGCGAGCTTGGCTATGTGCAACGGAGGGGTAGGCTTATCGCTGCAATAGTCACAAAAGCATTTAATTTCGGATGGATATTCGGCTCCTCGTTTGCATATGCCGCCTTTCGAACCCCTTTCATCCCTGCAAACGTGATAACATGCTGATGGGAAAAGCGGAAGCGTGCAAGCCACGTAAACAGGTAATTCGCGAAAGGCTGGAACGTACTCCTTAAGGCATTCGGCTGCTTTTATCTTTGGTGTTTCTGTATAAACAAATATCGAATCGTGTTAAATTTCGCAAGCATATGCTTCTATCAAATAGCATTCTCTGATCCGGAGACGTTATAACTTTCCCACTACATACAAATCATGAAAACGTATATATATATATATATATATATATATGTGTGTGTGTGTGTGTGTATATATTTTGACTTACCAAAGAGCACTACGAAGAGAACGAAGAAGAGGGCTAAGATGGAAACAGACTTCATTGCCTTTGCTTTTCAATTTACGCTTTGGAGTATTTTGTTGGTGAAAATGGTTCAGTACTTGCGGTGCTATTTATCAACCCGCTAGTTCATTAAATTATTGTTCACTATCTTAATATTAAAACATTACTGCCAAACGCGGATAATAATAATAATAAACGTGGAGTAGTATCATACGTATAATATATTATACGTTTTCTCAAGTTACACTATCACGTGAAGGCGCAGGGGCTCAAGTTGCCCCCAGCTAAATATCAAATAATTTACTGTAACTCTGTTTGTTGGCATTTAGAAACATAAATTAATCCTCAACTTGCATGCTGAACAAAATTCCGTAGTTAATGTCAACAGAAACACAATGAGAAACGGAAGGTTATTCTTTTGTTATACGTTTGGCGTTTGCGTTTACATTTCGTAAAAAAAGATTTTTACTAAACAATGTGAAATTTTTTTTTAGATTTTCTTACATGTAACGCAAATACAAATAACAAAAACTAACATCTAATACAAAGAGAGTAATTGATCTTAGTCAAGTCTTTGCCTTTCAATTTGTAGGATTCTCTTTCATTGAATGACAAAGGCAATATAGGATTCTCTTTGTAGCTTGACTAATATCACATTATTCTCTATGCCTATCAATTTGTAGGATTTTTTACCGAGATACCTTGATAGGCTTTGGCCATTTGCCTTTCAATTTTCACTTCAGTTTCAGTTGGGTATCCGCGTTAAAATATGCGAGAGGACTAAGTAGCCTTGGACATTCGGGTACCCATTTGGATTTGGGTCGGTTCTATTCGGGTATTTGTTATTTTGGTTTTACGCTATAAGTCTCATTTGAATATTTTTTTATTTTCGGATCGGGTTCGGTTCGTTCATGTAAGATTCGGATCAGTTTTGTATCAAGGATGAAGAACCGAATTTTACCCTAAAACATATCAGTTATAGATCGGTTCGAATTTTTAAACACAAAAGTAACCATAATTTAAGCTCAGTTCATGTATTTTTGGGTATTTGTAACCAAATAAACCAAAAATATCTGAAAATTATCCGATTGAATACCTAAAATAATTGAAACTGGTATCTAAAAATATCCAATTTACCCAAAATACCTGAAAAATATAAAAATATCTGAAAACCTATAAATATAATTGATATATTCAGTTTATAATTATAATATTTTATATTTTTATTATTACAAATCTAAATATAAATAATATTTATGTTGTATATAATTATATTCCGGATATTTTATATTCCGTTCGATTATCAGTTCGATTCAAGTTTGGTATCGGTTTTTCGGATATGACAGTGTGGCTATCATTCAGGTATTTACGCCGGTTCTGATGGAGTCTACGACATGATGACTGATCTACAAAGCGGTCCATTCTTAGATGTGGACAAGGAGCGCCAAATTATGTTTTTTTTTAATCATGATATTTGATTCGAATGTGGAATTAATTATAGCAATACATGAGACTGTCATATCTTTATTATGAAGGAAAACAAATCTAGACAACATATTATTATTATTTTTTAAACTTTTAAACAACACATTATTGATTGATGATTCATGCAAAATCTGTGTGTCTTTGCTTTTCGTTTTCTGTTTAATATGCTTGCACATGTATGGCAAACTAGTATTAGAGCTAGGTTATGGGAAGTTCAGCATGTGTAGTCTAGTGAAAAGATGTCTGTTATAAACGTCAAGATCGACAAACTCACAAGAAAAAACAGTTTCAATCTTTGGCGGATTAAAATGCGAGCGTCGTATATATCTAAGTTCCTAAAGATGAAGACTGTGACTTCGAGGAAATATTTGGAAATACATTGAAAATTTTCGAGAGAAATAATCCGTTGGAAATATATTAAATAAATTAACAAAACTATTCTTATTTTTTTGTTCATTTTAAAAGAAAAATGTTAAAAAAAATTCTCCCTATTCTGATTTCATTTATAATAAAGTGGTTTGGTAATACCACCACATTAAAACCGGTCCATACCGGATTTGGGGGCGTTTCAAACCCTTCGGAACGTGGCACCCGCTTTTCTAAGATCTCCAAGCAGAGTCTTGGTGGTTTTGATGGTGATCCCACGGATGAACCAAGAAACTGGCGGCAGGTCAAGAAGAGAAGAGGGCTGAAAATGCTGCTCCATTGTCACCCTCGACCCAACCTTTCCTTGTCCACCGCTACATCTTTTGTATTCTTCTCGGCTCTTCGGCAACCTTGTCTTGCACAAGCGTTCTTGATCTACGTAGTCTGGCTCCACTTTCCAACTACCATCCAACACTTTCATTAACATCATTTTTATTTGCCTTATATTTTGCCTAAACAAGAGATCAAACCCAAATAAATTCACCCAAAATTAAACACAAACAATTGTTTCTTGTGAAGGAATATAGAGATCAAGCTCTTTACCGTAAGTTTTTTATGGTTTTCATCGATGATGAGATGGATTGGGATATCTCCAGACCACCAAAGGAAGTTCCATGTCAGAGCTTTTTCCACTTCCGTGGTCTGCCTCGGTCCATCCTTCTTTAAAACTTTTGTTGTTTTGTTTTCCTTTATAAGAAAAAGACCATACTCTCAAGTATTGCTATAATTAATACTCAACTCAAATCATACAATGATAAGAAGAAAAAAAACCAGAAGTTGGCGCCCAGCTTTGTCCTCTCGAAAGAATGGTAAGTTGTTCGGATTAGTGAACATCTCGTAGACTGTTTCAGGAGGTAATCCTATTGTAAATTGCATGTTCATACGACAAATACCCTTTTCTGTTTTCACCTTCAAGCATATAAAAAAAATGCTAAGAATTTAAGATCTTTATTTTAGAAATTTCTACAAAGGCAAAAAAGCAAAAAAGACATAGAAATGTATTGAGATTTTGTTTGGTGATTTGGCCTTACCTTTAACCCTTTTTTTTTTTTTTTTTGAAAAACGGCTTTCAATTAAAATGCAAGGTAAATATTACAAGGCTATGACTACAAGAGACATATAGTTGAGAGAGAAGACTGAAAGAGGAAGCATAGCAGACACTTAGCTCACTAGAAATCTCTTACCTTTACCTTTGCAGGAGCATCATACCATGGATGCTTCTTCTCTGATGCTCTCCAAAGTTTTGATTCCTTTCTCACCTCAGCTAAGTCATAATATTTAGGATCTACTGCCCACACATGATTAGATTCATTAGGGCTCTTGGACTCGGCCTACAACAACAATCATAATAATAATCTCAAATTTTATAATTAACTGATTTAGTATTTTAGTTTAACAATTTTTTTTTGAATTTGACTTTCAAGGGTCCTCTGATTGATGAAAATGAAACTGACTTTAGGCTGTTGTATGTTCTGATCGATCCAGCTACCAAATCCAGGAAATACGCTCATTGCTCTCTGAAATTGTAGTCCACAAAAACAAAAACAAAAAATGATCAGAGCAATAGAAAATGACTATCCAAATATTTTATGGTTTGAGGAATATGAGATTAGATCTTGATTCAGATTTCAGACAAATTAAAATACAAACTTTTGAGAGAATGGTGTACGTATACGTTAAAGTACCCCAAAACAAATCTCGTGAGTTGTTGACGTACAGGCTACGAGACCTACCTGAGGAAAAAGGAAAGGTCGATAAATTGGAGAATCACGGAATAGGAATCGATCATGTTCCTGCTAAGTTCGATTTCTGAGTAACTCCCATTATAGCTTATGAGAACACGAAAGCTTGTACCCGCTAACTCGATTTGATTTGCATTTTGTTTAACATAATTAATTAGGGTTATTTTCTCCATAGGATTCAAGTAGCTCTATTGTTTTTCATAACTATTCAGCCAAACTTTGCTTTCTGGATTTCATTTGAAATGGTGAACACTGTAATGTTTGAGACCCACCAAGTCCAAAATTTTAAGGAAAAAAGAAAAAAGATTATGATGATATATCATAATTTATGGCCAAATTTGCAAAAATTTAAAACGGTGAGTTTTGTATGAAATTAGTTTGTCAAAATTAGGGAAATTAAAAAACTTCATGCCAAAATCACAAATTCCGGATTTTGCGCCCAAATTGCATAACATAGAATTCCTGTGTTTGACCACAGAAAACAAAATCCTGTGTTATAGAATATATATGAATGGATATTTGCAGCAACAATTGAAGATATAAGAGTTTTGTGCCGAACCTATTTTGCGTTAGAAACGCATAATCAAGTGTTGGCGTCATGACAAGATCAGAATTTTGCGTCAAAAATACAAAATTGTATAACCATAATTTTGCATCGAAGTTGAACAGTTACAATTTTGCACCAACATTTCATAACTGTGATTTGATGCAAAAATTTGTAATTATAACATTCCATAGTCCATGCCATGTTATGCATGCGGACTGAGTTTCGCCGACGACGGTAATGGGAACACTTAAGTGGAAACTGGGAATCGAACAAGGCAACTCAATTTGGGCCAAGACTGATTTCTATATGGGGCGAAATTGACATGTCCATACCATATCCATGGTTTATTATTAACCCTTGTTGTTGTCAACGTTTTTTTCTGTCAACAAGGACTTTTATTTTTTTTTACCGAATGAGGATATTCATGGAGGTTGAGAGGATTTGTGTTGAACAAGAAAGAGAGATGTCCAACAATTTTTATATTTCTCCATTAACTCTCAACTTTTATTTACAATGAGATATATAATAAGATAAAGCTTTAAGATACTGAGACTCTAAACCAAAAGAAATAACCGAGTCATACATACACATGTGTAAATGATCATTTAGGTTAGTGTTTTCCCTGTTTGTTGCTTGGAGACTTTATGGGGTCAATATCAAGAGAATTAACTAAGCCCCTCGCATCGTCCCACCCGTTAACTGAAGCATTTGGAGCAGAGTTTTGGTGGTCTTGATGGTGGTCGCACGAATGTACCAAGAAAGTGGCGGCAGATTAAAAAGAGGAGATGGCTGAAAGTATTGATCCATTATCACTTTGGATGCAACCTTTCCTTGTCCGCCGTTACATTTTCTGTATTCTTCTCGACTTTTCGGCATCATGTGCTTGCACAAGCGTTCTGAATCTACGTATATTGGCTCCACTTTATAGCTACCTTCAAACACTTTCATGAACATCATTTTCTCTTTTTTATATTTTGCCTGTCCACAACAAGCAAGAGAAACCAAAGTTACCTTTTACAAATACAAAACAAACATATTGATATAGAGACGCTTATCTTACTGTAAGATCTTTTTTGTTTTCATCGACAATTAGATTTATGGGGAGAGCTCCAGACCACCAAAGGATTTCCCAGGCCAAGGCTTTCTCCGTCTCTGCGATCTCCCTCGGTCCATCCGTCTTCAAAACCTTTCTTGATTTGTTTTTCTTCATAATTAAGAAAATATCATTCTCAAGTATTACTATAATTAATTTATGCTACCATTGAATCATACAATGATAAGAAAAACACCAGAAGTTGGCGCCCAAACCTGTCCATATCGAAGAATAGTCCGTTGTTTGGATTAGTGAAAAGTTCGTAGACTGTTTCAGGGGGCAATCCCATTGTCAATTCTATGTTCATATGGAAAACATCCTCTTTCGTTGTCACCTTGAAACATCAAACATTTTAAGAAAAAAATTCTAGGAATTCCTCTGAGGCCAAAATCAAAGTTTCAGATAATATGTTTTCTGATTTTCTCTTACCTTCCCCTAGGAGGAGCATCATACCATCGATGCTTCTTCTCTGCCTCTTTCCATAGTTTACCTTGCTTCAGCTGCTCCTCTTTGTCAAAGTATAGTTCCTGATTATTACTATTTTTCATTGACACCGACTCAGATTTAACGTTCTCATATCTCTTGGACTCGTCCTACAACAACAAATATAATCATTACCTGGTTTTTTTATATTTTACCAATAGTAATTTATATTGATGGAAACGATTCTGACCTTAAGAGGCTGTTGAGTGTTCTGATTCATCCAAACACCAAATCCAGGAAATCCACCCATTTCTCTTAAAAATTTTAGTACCACAAATGATACTAATAACCTAATCAGGACAAGAGCAAATGACGATACAAAGTTTGTAATATATTATTGTTTGAGAGATCTTAGATAAAATGGCTGCATCTTTGAGAGAATGGTGTACGTTAAGGTGTTACGAAGGGCGAAACAATGAAGTGGGTAGCTCAACTCTCGTGAGTTATTGACGTATAGGAGAGACCTATCTGGTTCCTTCTAAGTGCTTCTAAGAATAGGAACATGATATATTTTATAAAGTTCAAAAAGGAAAAAAAAAAAACAATGGTATTTTATGCTTTCTTAATAAAATTTTATAACCCTACTGAAAATTTTTGGTTTGTTTTTAAAAATTCTTATCGTAATAAATGCAAAAATATATATCTGCTTCTTATATACAGACAGACCCGTTCCTCGCATAAGGCATATGAAGCATTGGATTTAGGCCACAAATATATAAGTATTAGTTTTAAGACCACATGTTTGATTCCTTCTTGGTGAAACTGATTATATGCTTTCTATTTTATTAAATATGCTTTTATGGTAATGATGTTAGATATATTTGTATATCATTAATTAGGTTTCCCAAAAAAGTTATAAATTTGTTGTTACGTTATATATTTTTTAAATAAAACTAGTATAGTAGATTTATATAAATTTAGTTCTCTGGAAACTAAAAACTAATACAAAAATCATAATTTTAAAAATTATAATGTTTTTATGATTTTTTTCTTTCCAAGTTATATGTTACATAATTCTAAGATATTCTATTCAAAAACATTCAAAGTAATAAGTACATATATAGATTTTAGTTTTATGAAAAAGATTCAAATATATGTTTTTTTATAAAAATTGATTTGTTTTTTTTTTTAATAAAAATTGATTTTTTCATATTTATATTTCGTAATTTTGTTTTTTGCTTTAGACCACCAAAATTGCGGGGACGGCACTGTAATACAGATAATGATCGTCTTCCAACATGGGACGGGTTGTAGTTCAAAAAAAAAAAAAAACAGAATGGGACCGGTTGATATATAGATGTTGATGAAGTTGAAAATCTAATCAAATTTTGTTCAACAAAGGATGAAACAGAGTTTCTCACGGTATTGTATAAGAAAAACCAGATATCAATGGTATTCTGTAGCTTAGCAAACTCTGGATCAATTTGATAAATTAAAAATAGATGTTAAAAAAAAAAACTAAAAAAAACAATATTTATGATATCACATGTTAAAAGACACGAACTTTGTAGGGAAATGAGGAAACGTTTCATTGATCCGAGCCGGCCGCAACACGTCACCATTCAATTCATGGCATGGACTATGGAATGTTATAATTAAAATTAAAGAGCGAGTAAGAGCATCGAATTGGGCCTAACATTACTAAAGTCCGAAAGTCGACTCGAATTGTTTAAGAATAGATATATAAAAATTTACCACTTATATACAATTTGTGAATGATCATTTAGGCTAGTGTTTTCCCTGTTTGTTGCTTGGAGTCTTTATGACGTCAATATCCAGATAACTAACTAAACCTCTCGGAAGGTTCCACACGTAAATTGAAGCATTTGGAGCACAGTTTTGGTGGTCTTGATGGTGGTCTCACGAATGTACCAAGAAAGCGGGGGCAGATTAAAAGGAGGAGAAGGCTGAAAATATTGGTCCACTGTCACTTTCGATGCAATCTTTCCTTGTCCGCCGCTACATTTTTTGTATTCTTTTCGACTTTTCGGTAACCTGTGCTTGCACAAGCGCTCTGAATCTACATATAATGGCTCCACTTTGTAGCTACCCTCAAACACTTTCATGAACATCATTTTCTTTTTTTTTTATTTTGCCTGTCAACAAGAAACAAGAGAAACCAAAGTTATGTTTCACAAATACAAAACAAACATACTGATATAGACATACGCTACTTACTGTAAGATCTTTTTGGTTTTCATCGACAATTAGCTTTACGGGGAGAGCTCCAGACAACCAAAGGAATTCTCAGGCCACGGTTTGCTCCGTCTCTGCGATCTCCCTCGGTCCATCCTTCTTCAAAACCTTTCTTGATTTGCCTTTCTTCATAATTAAGAAAAATATCATTCTCAAGTATTACTATAATTTATACCACACTTGAATCATAGGAATTAGCTATAAGAAAAACACCAGAAGTTTGCGCCCAAACATGTTCATATTGAAATAGTGTCCGTTAGTTGAACGAGTGAAAAGTTGGTAGACTGTTTCAGGGGGAAATCCCATTGTCAGTTCTATGTTCATATGGCAAATACCCTCTTTAGTTGTCACCTTCAAACATCAAACACATAAGAAAAAATTAAGATATTTTTTAAAAGAAACAATTCTAGCAATTCTAAGGCCAAAATCAAAGTTTCAGATATTTTGTTTGCTGATTTGCTCTTACCTTCAGCCTAGGAGGAGCATCATACCATGGATGCTTATTCTCTGCAATTTTCCATAGTTTACCTTGCTCCCGCTGCTCATCTTCGTCATAGTATAGTTCCTGATTATTACTATCTTTCTCTGACGCAGACTCAGATTTAACATTCTCAGATCTCTTGGACTCGGCCTACAACAAAAAAATATAATCATTACCTAGTTTCTATATTTGACTAATAGTAGCTTATATTGATGGGAATGAATCTGACCTTAGGAGGCTGTTGGGTGTTCTGATTGATCCAAACACCAAATCCAGGAAGTCCACCCATTTCTCTTTAATATTTGAGTACCACAAATTATGCTAACCTCATCAGGACAAGAGCATATGACGATACAAAGTTTGTTATATATTATGGTTTGAGAGATCTTAGATAAAATTGCCGCATCTTGAGAGAATGGTGTACGTTAAGGTGTTACGTAGAGCGAAACAATGAAGTGGGTAGCTCAACTCTCGTGAGTTATTGACGTATAGGAGAGACCTATCTGGTTCCTTCGAAGTGCTTCTAAGAATAAGAACATGATATATTTTATCAAGTTCAAAAAAAGAAAAAAAAGGTATTTTATGTTTTCTTAATAATATTTTATAACCCTACTGGTTTCTTTAAAAATTCTTAAGTAATGAATGCAGAAAAATATATCTACTTCTTATATATAGATAAATGATCCTCTTCTAACATGGGACCCCGGTTGTAGTTCAAACAAAAAAACATGGGACAGGTTGAGTATAGTATGTCTCCACTGCAACCCATAAAGCGAAACCCGGGAACACATCTTCTTCCAATGTTCTTGCAGTTCGGAAATTTGGGCTCATTTATCGGACATTCTAAAATGAAAAAAGAAAGAGATCATGGGTTATGCATGAGTGTGTTACATGGTCATTCTTTCTTGGGAGAGTTCCGGGCCGCAGGCCCATAATTTCTCACGATTTTCAAAAAAAAAAACTTATTCATCAAATGTGTGGTGGCCTAGTGATAATGCAAGAGGTCAGTTCTCTTGTGTTTCAGGTTCAAACTCCCTTTAATATAAAGAGTTATTATTTAAATCAGAATATTTAAAAGTTGATTCCGGATACCGGAGATAGATTATGAGCCGAAAATCCGGAACTCCCACAATTAAAAAAAAAAATCACCTGATTTCTCTGTTAAAAGTATGGAAGATATATAAACCTTTCGATAGAGTGATTCCCTTCTCCTAATATGATATATTGATATGCATAACAAAGGCAATGTAAAGGTAAAAAAAGCTAAAAATTACAAACTTATGACATATATTGGTGAGAACTGAACTCATATAGTCAACTCGAATTTCCTTAAAATATTTTTTTAAGGAATATATATAAGAATATATTAAATTAACAAACTTATGACATATATTTGTGTACGAGCATTTAGGCTAGGTTTTTCCATGTTTGTTGCTTGATGTCTTTACCTAGAAATTTTGGTTAGCCCGTCGAATCCTAGTAGCCATATTTTGGACCAATAGGAGCAACGTTTTGGTGGTTTTGACGGTGATCCCATGAATGTACCAAGAAACCGGTGGCAGGTTAAACGGAGGATATGGCTGAAAATATTGGTTCATTATCACTTTGGATGCAATCTTTCTTGGATGCAATCTTTCCTTGTCCGCCACTACATGTTTTATATTCTTCTCGGCTTTTTGGCAACCTATGTTTGCATAAGCGTTCTTGATCAACGTATACTGGCTCCACTTTATAGCTACCCTTGAACACTTTCATAAACATCAATTTCTCTTTCTTATATTTTGTCTGTCAATAAACAAGAGAAACCGGAGTTAAGTTTTACCAATACAAAACAAAAGCGTTGATTATTGTGAAAGAAGCTTCTTACGGTAAGATCTTTTCTGTTTTCGTCGACAATTAGATCTATCGGGATAGGTATAGACCACCAAAGTAAGTCCCAAGCCACAGATTTCTTCACCTTTGCGATCTGCCTCGGTCCATCCTCCATCAAAATCTTTGTTGATTTGTTTACCTTCATAAGAAAAATATATCAGTCTCAAGTATTTCTATAACGAATACCACATTGGAATTATATCATGATAAGAACAAAACCATAACGTCGCGCCACTTGTCAACATCGAAGAATGCACCGGCTTGTGGATTAGTGAAAAGTTGGTAGACTCCATCAGGAGTCATTCCCACTATCAATTCTATGCTCATATGGCAAAGACCCTTTTTCGTTGTCACCTCAAACATCAAAAATATCACAAAAATAATGACATAGGCT
Source organism: Alliaria petiolata (assembly GCA_020283515.1). Classification (NCBI taxonomy): domain Eukaryota; kingdom Viridiplantae; phylum Streptophyta; class Magnoliopsida; order Brassicales; family Brassicaceae; genus Alliaria; species Alliaria petiolata. The sequence continues at coordinate 72,434,688 of JAHZTW010000002.1, read as the reverse complement.
CATCATGATCCACTCCCATCTCCTGTAGTAGTGCCTTAATCCATCGTAGCTCTGAAGTAGCTTCGGTTATTGCTCTATATTCGGCTTCAGCAGAAGACCTAGAGACAGTGTCTTGTTTCTTAGTCTTCCAGACAATCGGAGACGAACCGAACTGAACTATCCAACCCGTAAGAGATCGTCTTGTCAACGGGCAGGCAGCCCAATCAGAGTCGCATCATCCACTAACATGAGTAAAGGATTCTGCTCGAAGAAGAATACCTTGTCCAAGGGAACCCTTGAGATAACGGACAACTTTGAGTGCAGCAAGCCAATGATCCTCACGGGGTTGATGCATAAATTGAGACAAAATATGAATAGCATAAGTGAGATCAGGACGAGTTGCCGTCGTCCTACCAATCGACGATAGCTTTCCGGATCACCAAGAAGAGGACCCTTGCAAGACCAAGTTTATGATTTTGATCTATCGGAGAGCCCGCTGGTTTGCATCCAAGAAGACCCATTTCTTCGACAATATCAGATGCGTACTTGCGCTGACAAAGATAAATTCCAGAGGGATTACGAGCAACTTCCAAACCCAGAAAGTATTTAACAAAACCAAGATCCTTCATGTGAAAACAAAGGGACAAGTAATCCTTGAATTTCTTAATCGCCTCAGGATAACTTCCAGAAATAATGATATCATCAACGTATACTAAAATACGAAGTGAAACACCACGCTTTAAGTACACAAACAGTGAGTAATCTGAGCGAGTTTGAGTAAACCCATATGACCGAAGAGCATCCTCAAGTTTAGCAAACCAACACCGAGATGCTTGTTTTAATCCATATAAAGATTTCTGAAGGCGACAGACACGCTTCTCACCATCCGGCCGAAAACCAAGAGGTAATTGCATATAAACTTCTTCATTCAAATCGCCATGGAGAAAAGCGTTGTGAACATCCATTTGGTGAACTTCATGATTCTGTTTAGCAGCAAGATCTAAGAACATGCGAACCGTCTTCATCATTGCAACAGGAGCAAATGTTTCATCATAATCCAAACCTTCTTCTTGATGATTACCATGAACAACAAGGCGTGCTTTATATCTTTCGATTGTACCATCTGAGTGATATTTAGTTGTAAACATCCATTTACAACCAAGAGCTTTCTTATGTGGAGGTAAATCTTCAAGACGCCACGTTCCCAATGCTTCGAGTGAATCATATTCAGTGTGTACAGCTTTTCCCCAATGCTTATGTTTCATAGCTTCTTGAAAAGATCTCGGTTCAACATTAGTAGTCAAAGCAATCAAGAAATTTTGATGATTAGTTGAAAACCGCTCACAAGAAACATAATTAGCTAGTGGATAAAACGAACCTGCGGGTAGCTTAGGAGAAGGTGAAAGTGAGACGAGAGAGGATGAGGGACGAGAGTTAGTAATCGTATCAATCACGTAATCACGAAGCTTAGTACTTTGAGTCTTTACTCGATGACCCCGACCAAGAGGAACAACATCAGGAACGACACCATCATTGGTGACAATTGCAGTAGGTGAAGACTCGGGTACTGCAGATGCAGAGTCATTAGATGCAAGGTCGAGACCACTAGAATCCGAAACAGCAGGGGATTGAGCAGGTTGAACAACGACATGATCTGTGGTGGCATCATCATCCATAATAGTTAGCGAAGGAGAATGAATGGTCGAAACATTCAAGGGTGTGGGGGATTCCAAATCTGCCAACGGAAAAATCTTCTCTTGGAACACAACATCACGAGACGTAAAAACAATTTGACGTTCCAAGTCATAAAGCTTCCAACCTTTCTTACCATAAGGATATCCCAAGAAAAGACATCTCCTACTGCGGGTTGCAAATTTGTCACCTTTATGGTCAAGATTGTATGCATATGCAAGGCAACCAAAAACACGTATATGTTTATATCCCGGAGCATGACCGTATAGCCGCTCAAACGGTGTCTGATTGTTAAGCAATGCTGATGGAGTTCGATTGATAAGGTAGCCAGCAGTAAGTATACACTCTCCCCAATATTCAACAGGAAGATGAGCTTGAACCGTATAGCACGAGGCCATTCTGCTGTGGTGTGTGAACACATGTTGTTTCATGATGAATGTTGTGCTCTTGAAAGAAACGTGTAAGACACATAAATTCATTCCCATTGTCGTTCCAGATCGTTTTAACTTTCTTTGAGAACTGTCTCTCTATCATAGTAAGAAAATTGCGAATTTGTTGAGGTACCAATGTCTTATCTGTTAGGAGATACAATCAGACAGCCCTACTATGATCATCCACAATTGTTAAAAAATAACGTGATCCGCAGAAAGCCGTTGTACGATATGGTCCCCATAAATCAACATGAATTAAATCAAAAACCTCTTTTACATTATTAGAACTATCTGGAAAACACTATCGAGTCTGTTTAGCTCGAAGGCACACATCACAATTCTTAATTAAAATCTCACTACCACTAGAAGAACCACTAACTCCAGGAACAAGACTAGTAATATGAGAAGACGGATGACCCAACCGTTGATGCCATAACTCCAAATCTGTGTGTATACGTGTCTGTAGTGAAGTCACAGTCTCGATGCCACAAAAACGGTAGAGTCCCTCTCCTTCTCTCACCCGCTCCAATCAGCATCCTCGGTCCTGTAAAATCATAAGTTTATCAGTTACTTGTCCAACCAGAAAATTATCCATAACAAGTTGACCAAAGGAGATCAAGTTCGTGTGGAATCCATCCACAAAGAAAACATTATGCAACTTCAAACGGGATGTAAGAGGAACAGTCCCTTGTTTTGATGCACACGCATCAGAACCTGCAGGTAAAACAACAGAGAGAGGAGCAATATCTCGGGTCTCTTCAAGCAACGTAAGGCACCCTGTCATGTGGTGTGTTGCACCTGTATCAAGAATCCATATTGGAGTATTTGTCTTACCCCCAGAAGTAGCAGATGACTTTCCTGTGTTGATCATACGCTGAACGATGTCCCACTGTTCATCAGAAAGACCTGTCAATCCAATTCTGTCACTGTCCGTGATCAACGCAGCCGAGTTTGCAGATGGAATTTGAGTGATATTGGCACGTGGTGTGGAGCCACGGCCACGACCCGCAGAGTTAGGTGGATTTCCCTTACCACCGAACTTACTTCGTGATTTATCAAACCACCCTTCAGGATAACCAATCACTTTAAAACATGTTGCCGCTACATGTCCTGTTTTGCCGCAGACGGTGCATTGACGAGTGGGATCACGATTGTTGTATCCACTACGGTATGCATCAGATGAAGACGAACCTTGTTGAGAGATGTCACAGGTCCAAACCCGAGGCGATTGTTGCGACGGAGGAGACGCGTGAGCAGCAAATCCCATTACTGCGACCTCTGAAGTCGCATTCAGGCGTATTGTTTCATTCTGTACTATTGTTTGGTAAACACTGTCAAGATCCGGGAGAGGAGTAATAGCACACAACTGGGATCGGATCACACCATGAGCCGAATCATCCAAACCAGATAAGAAATCATGGATTCGCAGAATTTCCTTTTCTTTGTCATGAGCTGCGTTGAGATCGCACTCACACTTGCCACACTTGCACTGCTTGGAATCCATACATTCTGTAATACCATCCCAAAGCTTTGTTAAACGGACAAAATAATCATCTACTGTTGACCCGTTTTGTTTGCACATAGCCAAAGAGTTGCGGAGTTGTTGAAGTCGCGCCCCACTTTTGATTGAGAAGCGTTTCTTGATGATATCCCACAATTCCTTGGCAATTTCTCGAGTTGAAATAGATGACCGAATCCTAGGCTCAATTGTTTGCTTGATCCAGCCAACTAAAAGGTGATTATTAGCCACCCAATCTTCAAGATGTGGAGAACCGTCCACCGGTTTTGGAAGACTTCCATCGAGGAATCCAAACTTTTTGCGTGAGCTGAGGGCCATACGGAAATTTAGAGCCCATTCATCATAATTCAAACCATTGAGAAGTGGTTGTGAAATCACAGCACCGGGATTGTCACTTGACGTGAGATCGTAAGGTGAGATAGTCTTGTACTTCGGATTAGGAGCAACAACTTCCATCTTTAAGGAAAAATACGAAACACAGCCGAGTGGCTTGCTAAAAAAAAAAACAAAGAAAAAAAAACAGAGAAACAGAACAAGAGGAGCTCTGTTTCGTAGTAGCAAAAACAGAGTATGCGGAAGGGAGACGAGGCTTGGTGGAGAAGCAAGCGCCGCCGAAGAGAAAAAAATTTAGGGTTTAGGTCTTAGGCTCTGATACCATGACAAATTAGAATAGGGAAAATCAAACTCGTATTATTTCGGATCTTAAGATCTATATTTATACATGTCTAAGTAAAACCAAAAAGGAATATTAACATAATTTACAATTGGATATATTCTATATATCCTAATAAAAATGTTTCTAGTTTGGAGGGTATAAATACTTCATCACCTTATCACTTGTAGGTTGTAACCACGTAACAAAGGTATCGAGTCAAAGCAAATTAAGCGAAATAAAAAGAATGTTCAGTTACCATAAATTCTCTTAATGGTCTCGACTCTCTTAATTTCCTCAAGTTGTTCTTCAATATTTTTTTTTCATACTTAAGGTGTAGTCTTTTGGTTTCTTTTAGGTTTCTAGTGTATTATGATTTTGGGCTAGTGCGAAGCGCTATTGAGTTCTCTTTATGCTCGCATCTTGGCACCCATATCTTGAAGCATTTTGAGAAGAGTTTCGGTGGTCTTGATGGTGGTCCCACGAATGTACCAAGAAACCGGTGGCAGATTAAGAAGAGCATGCATATGGCTGAAAATATTGGTCCATTGTCACTTTGGATGCGATTTTTCCTTGTCCGCCGCTACATTTTTTGTATTCTTCTTGACTCTTTGGTAAGATGTGCTTACACAAGCGTTCCTGATCTACATATATTGGCTCTACTTTCCAGCTACCTTCGAACACTTTCATGAACATCATTTTCTCTTTCTTATACTTTGCCTGTCCACAACAGGCAAGAGAAACCCAACTTATGTTTCACCAATACAAAACCAAAATATTGATTATTGTGAGGGGTATAGAGAAACTTCTTACGGTAAGATCTTTTTTGTTTTCATCTGCAATTAGACTTATAGGGAGAACTCCAGAGCACCCAAGGAAGTCCCAGGCCACAGTTTTCTCCAACTTTGTGATCTGCCTCGGTCCATCCTCCGTCAAAACCTTTCTTGATTTATTTTTCTTGACAAGAAAAATATCACACTTTCAAGTATTGCTATAAATAATACCACATTTGAATCATACAATGATAAGAAAAAATACCAGAAGTTGGCGCCAAGACTTGTCACTAAAAAAAGTGGTAAGTTGTTTGGATTAGTGAAAAGCTCGTAGGTTGCTTTAGGAGGCAATCCCAATGTCAATTCTATGTTCATATGGCAAAGACCCTTTTTTTGTGTCACCTTCAAACAAACAAAAAATGTGAAAAACATTTAAGATTTTTTTTTACCTTAATTCAACCAGTTCTCTAAATGCAACCAAAAAAACAAAACGTTTTTTGTTTGCCGATTTGGTCTTACCTTCACCTTAGCAGGAATATCATACCATGGATGCTTCTTCTCTGCATCTCTCCAAAGTTTTCCTTGCTTGTCCATTTCATCTCTGTCCTTAGATTTAACATTCTCTGATCTCTTGGCCTCGGCCTAGAACCAAAAAAACACAACAGAAACATACACTAATTACTATAATTAACCGATATAGAAGTTTATATTGATTTGCCTTGGGTTCTTTGATTGATGGAAATGAAACTGATCGACGTTAAGAGGCTGTTGCACATTCTGATTGATCCAGCTACCAAATCCAGGAAATACACTCATTTCTTTCCAAACAAGAGAAAATGACGATAGAATCTTGTATATATTTCTGTTTGAGGAATCTGTGATTAAAGATTGATTATGATATTGAAAGAGTATCAACGGGCTGGTGGTGGAGGAGTGTACGTTACGTGAAGAGATGAAGTGGGCAGCTCGATTTTTGTGACTTGTTGACGTACAGGCGAGAGCTACATGAAGAGAAAGGAGATCGAAGGTTTTGTCTGTTTGTTTAACTGTGAAAAGGTGTTCCATGAGAAGAAACCTATTTCCCCACTCTCTACATGAAAATTCAGTCATTGCCTGAGTGGGATTTGATTTGATTTACAATTATTGAATCTACATTCTTTTCACAAATTTACTTATGGTTACTTTCTGCAGAAGAATTAAGTGACTCTCCCTGTAGTTTGTGTATGGTTTAGGGGTGTTCAATCCAAATTTGTGTTTGGATTCGGTTTTCAGTCAAATATATCCTTAATTCAAAGAAACATTGTAACTAAATCGGTTTTTGCTTTTTATTCGGATTTAGATATTCGGATATAGAAGAAATGAAATCATTCAAACCAAACTAATACAAATCACTATAATACATATCGTGTAATCTATATTAATTTGTTCATTAAAAAATAATATTTCAGATTTCAATAATGTATTCCAATACTAGGATTTATAATAAGAATTTGTAACAGTATTTGATAAGATTCTTCTATGTAACTACCCGAGTATAACCATGTTCCATACCCGAGTTGGGGCTTTTCATAATTGTCGGAGCATCTTACCATTGCTTTGAAAATCTTCAAGCATAGTCTTCGTGGTCTTGATTGTGATCCCACGGATGTACCAAGAAAGTGGGGGTAAATTAAGAAGAGAAGATGGCTCAAAACGCTGCTCCATGGTCACTTTCGTCCCAATCTTTCCTTGTCCGCTGCTACAATTTTTGTACTCTTCTCGACTCTTTGGCGCCCTCGACTTGCACAAGCGTCCCTGATCCACGTATAGTGGCTCTATTTTCCAGCTACCCTCGAACACTTTCATGAACATCATTTCCTTTTTCCTATATTTTCCCTAAGCAGAAGGTCAAAACTAAATTATGTCACCAAAATTAAAATAAATAATAAAATAATTATTGTTGAGGGATATAAAGAAGAAGCTTGTTACTGTAAGATCTTTTTGGTTTTCATCAGCAATTAGTTGTATAGGGTAAGGTGCAGACCACCAGAAGAAGTTCCATGCCACAGCTTTGTCTAGCTCCACGATCTCCCTTGGTCCATCTTTCTTCAAAACCTTTCTTGATTTGCTTTTCTTCACAAGAAAATGTTCACACTCTTAAGTATTGTTATAGTTAATTCTACACATAATATCATACAAAGATTTGTTTATAACCAAAAGTGGGCGCCCGTCCTTGACTTGTCTGAAGTATTCTTCGTTGTTTGGATTAGCGAACATCTCGTATAGTGCTTCAGGAGGATATCCCACCGTCATTTCTATATTCATATGGCAAAAACCCTTTTTTGTTGCCACCTTCAAGCATAAAAAGAAATGTAAGAAAAAAAAGATCTATATGCTTAATTCTACCAATTGGCCAACAAAAAAAATGTATTGAGATTTTGTATGCTGATTTGGTCTTACCTTTACCTTAGCAGGGGCATCAGACCATGGATGTTTCTTCTCTGCATCTCTCCAAAGTTTTATTTGCTTATTTACCTCATCTTTGTCATAATATTTAGGATCTATTGGTTGCACTTTATTAGATTGAACATTCGTAGATCCCTCGGACTCGGCGTACAACAACAAACAGAATCATAATTGGTTTATTTTAGACTGATTTAACTTTTGAGTTCTGTGTCATTTGATGGAAATGAAACTGACCTTAGGAGGCTGTTGAGTGTTCAGATTGATCCAGCTACCAAGTCCGGGAAACACACCCATTTCTCTCTATGCTTTTAGTTTAACAAACGATAATACCTAATTAATTATCAGAACCAGAGCAAATGACGATATAAAATTTGTATATATTATGGTTTGAGGAATCTTAGATAAAAGCTTGATTTAGATTAAGACAAACAAAAAAACAATAAAAGTTTGATTCAAATTTAGACAAAATACAATATGAAATTGAAATTAGAAAGGATGGTGGTGGATGAGTGTACGCATACATTTTACGTAAGGGGAAAAAGAAATGGGCAGCTCCATTCTCATGAGTTCTTGACGTGGAAAAAGAAGTCCGATGCTTTTACGGAATAAATTAAAAATAAATTTGATTTCCGCTCCTTTAACTGATCTGGGCTCTGACTGGGTTTTCCAAATTGGGCCTACTCTCTCCAACATTGTCTGGGCTGGGCTATAGTATTTTCTTTCTTCTTTTAAAATAAATGCAAACCCTTTAGGAAAAAAAAAAAAATTACGAAATTGAAGATTTATCCCATGCTCAACTTTCCAAACATAGAATCATGTATCATAGATCGCATTAGGGTTCCACGGAAGTTGAAATTACGAACTTTGATTGCATGCTATAGACACTGAATATATAGGGTGTGAACATAAATGTAATGTGGTTAGGGATTAGGGATTAGTTTAAAATTTTAAATAATTCTTACATTCTATATATTTTTGCATGTGATTGTTGTTTTATTGAGAAAATTGCACGTTTGATGGATCTTTGATATGATTTCACTAAAGGTCGTGATATAATTAAGGAAAAAAACATTGAAACGAAAAAAAACTATGGAACAAAATATCAACAATTGTATTTAATTATGATTTGGAATATTAAAAGAAACGAAAATTTGTAATGCATCTGTAATGAATTAGATAACTTCAGACTTGCCCGATCCGCAAGCAACGCGTGTTACTTATATCTATCTTAAAAATATGGGAGACAACAACAATTAACGTTTTCTATAAAGTAAATAACTGAAATTATTTTATATTGTTTCTATAATAATTAAATGAAAGGTATTTAAATACCTTTTAACAATTAGTGTTCCAATATTTCGTATCTATATAAAGAGATCCTATAATAGTAATATTTAACGTTTGCTTTTAATATCAAAATGGTAAACTTTTTTTTTTTTTAGAGAGCAAAATGGTAAACTTGCCGATACCGGACTTGAAGAGTTTCAAACGCTTCGGAGAAGGGCGCCTCGAATTTGAAGATTTTCCATTAAGGTCTTGGTGTTTTTGACGGTGACCCCACGGATGTACCAAGAAAACGGTGGCATGTTAAGAGGAAAAAGGGGTTCAAAAATCTGATCCAATGTCACTTTCGACCCAACCAATCCTTGTCCGCCTGTACATTTTTTGTATTCTTCTCGACTTTTCGGCAGCCTAGGCTTGCAATAGCGATCGTTATTTATGTACAATGGCTCTACTTTCACCTTACCCCCGAACGTTTTCATGTACATTACGTTCTTCCTCGAAATCGTATACAGTGTCTGTCCACAAATAAGCAACAAATATTTCCTCAAAACTGAACAAAAAGATTGATTTATGTGAGAGAAGTTTAATTTCTTACGCTGAAATCTTTTCGGTTCTCATTGAAAGATAGATGTATTGGGATAGTTCCAGACCACCAAAGGAACTTCCAGGCGGCAGATTTTTCCACTTCCACCAGCTTCTCCTGTGGTCCATTATCGTTGAGAACCTTTCTTGATATGTTTACCTTCATAAAGAAAATATATCACATTCTCAAGTATTTGATATAATTAAATACTTAACTGGAATGGTACAGTAATATAACAAGAAAGAATACAATATATACCACGGTTTTGGGCCTTTTCATGATTGAGAAGTACGAATATGATTGGTTGTCGTGACTAGTTATAATGTCGAAGACTGTTTCCGGAGGCAATCCTATTGTAAATTGCATGTTCAAATGGCTTTCGCACTTTTCTGTTTGGGTCACCTTCAAACATAAACGATGTAAGAAATTTGTTAGATCTTCTTTTTCATTTGTTTTTTTTCATCATTCCCACCAATTGTGACGTTTTAAGGTTAGAGGAGAGGCCCTTACAGAACGAAAAATATACCTATAGTCGAACTAAACATTTTAATCGAAAACATTCAAATTCGAGATGCTAATAACTTGCTAATACCGGATTTGAAGATTTTTCATTTAGTTGGGATACTATAAAAATTACACGAACAAAACATTTAACTTAAATTTAATACACATACTCGACACCGTATTTGTAGTTTACTCCCTCGACTTACGTACATTGACAAAATAGAAATATTGCTAACTTTGTTAACAAAAATATGGTAAACAACTCAGATTCTGAAAATGTACTTTAATGGTTGGCAAATAAATAAACATTCAAATGGAGGGCATTTTTTTTCTCTCAAAAACATTAATTTTTTTTTCCGATAAAGGTTTAAAACATTTAAATAAATTAACGACATATCCAATTTTGTTAATGCCTGTTAAATCGAGGGTGCAAAAAACAAGCACTATGATGAGTCTGAATATTATTAGCCTCAGCTAAATGCTTTCTTCCCGTATCTTTATAAATATACTGAAATATTGAATTAATAAAATAAATTTGTTAGTTCAAAAAAAAAAAATTGTATGCTCTTAAAAATTCAAAATATTATTATCTCACGATTACATATGTTTTTCATGTTGCAACCGTCAGGCCAATTCTAAGTATTGAGAATTTTTTGGCTGGTCTGTGATCTTACCTTCACCTTAGGAGGATAATCATGCCATGGATACATCTTTTCTTGATCTCTCCAAAGTTTTAATTGCTTCTTCGTTTCTTCTCTCTCATTGTTAGTATTTATCTCTGACTTTGACTTAGATTTAACATTCTCAGATCTTTTGGACTCATCAGCCTACAACAACAATTAACAGAATCATATCTAATTTCTAGGATTAATCGATATGGCACACTTTATATTGATTTGACTTCCAAGGGTCCTCTGATTGATGGAAATGAAACTGACCTTTGGAGGTTGTTGATTGTTCTGATTGATCCAGACACCAAACTCAGGAAATATACCCATTTTTTGTCTTAAATGTTTAGTTCAACGTGATACTTACCTGATCAGAGCAAGAGAAAATGACGATCCAAAGCTTTGTATATATTATGGTTTGAGGTATCTTAGATTTAGAAAACATACAATATGAAATTGAAATAATATAATAGGGATGTGGTGGTGGAGGAGTGTACGTATACGATTACATAGGGCGAGACAAGAAGTGAGCAGCTCGATTCTAGTGAGTTCTTGACGCAGAGGCAAAACCTACTTGAAGAAAGAGGAGAGTAAAAGTACTATCTCGTGAGCATTCTGCTGTTCGAAGTTATTAAATCATAAAATAAAAACCTTTTGATGCATTTGTCAAAATTCAACAAACAATTACTCTACTTTCAGTACTAAACTTTTTCTATTATTAAAACATAAAGCTTATCCAATTTTCTCACAGCATGAAATAAAATCGGTTGATGCATGCATTTGTCAAAAATCAACAGACAATTACTCTATTTTCATCAGTAAACTTTGACTATTAGTTTTGAAGATTAAGCTCAGATAAGCACAAAGCTACCAACTGTGAAATCATGTTTTCTAAAGTTAAAAATTGCTAAGAATGTATGAAAATTTTATTATCCGATCCATTTCAGAGTTAGAATCTTGGTTTTAACGTGGCAATCAAATTAAGAGTTTGATTTCTTTAGAAACAAAGAAAAACCATGTGTTTAGAAATATATTAGTGGAGCGTATAGTTGCATTTATCTCATTTTATTAATATTGTATGTGGACGACGTACTATTCATAAGCACATATAATAATATATTTAATTTATTCTTAAATTTTTATACTTAGAAAAAAAAAATTCAAAAGAAATTTTGAAGTTGGTTTGACTCGTCCGACCAGATTGAACTCTGACCCAACAAACGCTAATCTAATTCAGTTTTTAGCCCGGTTTTATACATTGACTCAAATGTTGCTACGCGGTATATTCTGACTATAACACGGCACATCTATAAGTTTTTGTCATATGTATAATGTTTTGGTCGTTTATTGATATTATAGTTGGCTAGCAATGCAATAGGGGATTCTTGAATAATCCACATCACTTCTGCTTCTATTATAACAAAAGATTCTTTTTTATGTGGAAAAAACCCGTCTCAATAATTCTGATTTTACGTATGGACGATAGAAACTTGAAAAAGAGTACTCAGAATATTGTTGAAATATAAACAAACTTCCTCACGCCATCCCAAGTTTTTCTTAGTTCCGCCGTGTAGTCGAACATATGAAGCAAGCAAAACATGACAAGAGATGTTAGATGTAGCATAAGTGTACTCACAAAAGACGCTATAATCCGATGATAGTAAATTATGTTTAAGAACCAATGAAGTGCAAAAAAAATTGTTTACGGTATTTTTCTTTACAAATTTTGTGTCTTTTAATTTTTCATTACAAATATTTGTGGATGATTATTTATGCTAATGTTTTCCCAAAAAAACAAAAAATTGGGATAAAATGTTTGTTTTCCAAGTTAATTTGTTGCTTGACGTCGTTATGATTTTTGTTTATGGTATTGAATACATAGAGAACTCACGGAACCTCTCGTTTCACTATACTCATATTTTGAAGCAATTTGAGGAGAGTCGTGGTGGTGTTGATGGTGATTTCACGGGTGTACCAAGAAACCGGGGGCAGATTAAGAGGAAAATACGGCTGAAAGTATTGGTCCATTGTCACTTTAGATGCAATTTTTCCTTGACCGCCACTACATTTTTTGTATTCTTGAGGACTCTTCGGCACAATGTTCTTGCAAAAGCGTTTTGAATCTACGTATAGTGGCTCCACTTTATAGCTACCCTCAAACACTTTCATGAACATCATTGTCTCTTTCTTATATTTTGCCTTTCCACAATAAGAAAGAGAAACCTATATATGTTTAGTTTCACCAATGGGATTGGTGACGGATATAGAGAAGCTTCTTACCGTAAGATTTTTTTGGTTTTCATCGACAATTAGTTTTATAGGGATAGATCCAGACCACCAAAGGAAGTCAAAGGCCAGAGCATTCTCCGTCTCTACAATCTCCCTTGGTCCATCCTTCTTCAAAACCTTTCTTGACTTGGTTTCCTTCGTAAGAAAAAAATATCACACTCTCAAGTATTGCTATAGTGACAAATACCACATTCTAATAATACGATGATAAGGAAAAAACCAGAAGTTGGCTCTCAGAGTCGTCAATTTGGAAGGATGGTATGTTGGCTGGATTAGTGAACATGTCGAAGACTACTTCAGGAGGCAATCCAATTGTCAATTGTATGTTCATATGGCAAAGACCCTTTTTTGTTGTCACCTTCACACATTTTAAAAATCTAAGAAGTTATTTGGATATTTTGTTTTTTAATTGCCAATTCTTCCTTTTAAGGCAAGAAATCAAAATATTGAGATAAAGTTTGGAAATTTTCTCTTACCTTCACCTTAGGAGGGGCATCATACCATGGATGCTTCTTCTCTGCAGCCAACCAAAGATCTGTTTGCCTCTTCACCTCAGTTAAGTCATAATACGTAAGATCATCTTTTGGTGGCTTGGGATTAGATTCAACATTCCCAGATCTCTTCGACTCAGCCTACAAAAACAAACAGAATCATAATCTTTGTATATGTATTTTACTTTCTCGGGTTCTCTGAATGATGGAAATGAAACTGACCTTAGGAGGCTGTTGAGCGTTCTGATTGATCCAGCTACCAAATCCAGGAATTGCACCCATTTCTCTTACTTACCTAATCAGAGCAAGAAATAACGATCTTAATTAAAGCTTGTATATATTAAGGTTTGAGGAATCTTTGCTAAAATGCTTGCATCTTGAAATGGCCTACGTTAGGTCTTACGTACGGAAGAACAAAGAAGTGGACAGCTCAATTCTCGTGAGTTATTGACGTACAAGCTAGACCTACTTGACAAAAGAGGAGATCGAAGGCATTACCGCCTAAGGATTTTGCAGTCTCTATATGATTCCTTTTAAGTGCTTCTGAATTGAAGTAGAAACAACTTTTTTCAGAAACATATTAGGGGTCACAAATATATAAGGGTTACTTTCTTTAAAAGCTTTAAGTTTGTGTCTGGTTTTCGAGACTTTGCTTTCTATATTTTCGACCTGATTCAGATCAATAATGAACTTTGTAAACGGATGGATAGTAATGATGTAGATGTCCCATTTCTTTACAAAACAAAGAAATTAAGCTACTGCAAATGGAGTGCCTCCTTCCGAGAGGCATCATGAGATTCAGAACAATTATGGATGGGAAAATGAGATAGTATTTTTTTTTAAGTTGATGAAAGGACAATATATAAGAATGTTTCTAGAAACGTTTTAGGAACATAACTTGATCAAGGAAGATTTTCTAAAATTAGGAAGGCATCATAAAAATTTAAGAAAGTTCATTATAATATGAACAAACCAATTAATGTATATCATTGAATATTAGTATTCCGCTATATGGACTTAAAATTGAGTGGTTTAGTAACATTTTTAATGTTTTATATTGTTTAAGCGGTCAATTTATATTTAATCCGTTTCAAGCGTCGCGGAACAGGACACTCGTTTTTTGAAGCATACTGAGTAGTTTCTTGGTGGTTTTGATGGTGATCCCATGAATGTACCAAGAAAACGGTGGCAGATTAAGAAGAGGATATGGTTGAAAGTATTGGTCCATCGTCACTTTCGATGCAACCTTTCCTTGTCCACCACTACAGTTTTTGTATTCTTCTCGACTCCTTGGCTCCTTATACTTGCACAAGCGCTTTGCATCTACATATAGCGGCTCTATTTTCCAGCTACCTTCAAACACTTTCATGAACATCATTTTCTCTTTCTTATATTTTGCCTATAAACATGAGAACCCCACATTAGGTTTCTTTCAATACGAAACAAAAACGTTGATTATATTGTAAGGCATATAGCTCGATAAGATTCTTACTGTAAAATCTTTTTGGTTTTCATCAACTATTAGATCTACTGGAATAGTTCCAGACAAGCAAAACAAATCCCATGCCACAGCTTTCTCCAGCTTTGCGACCTCCCTTGGTCCATCCTTCATCAAAATCTTTCTTGATTTGTTTTCCTTCATAAGAAAAATGTCACAATCTCAACTGTTGCTATGATTAATTCTACATTCGAATCATACAATGATAAGGAAAAAAAACCAGAAGTTCTCGTCCAGTTTTGTCATCGATCATGAATAATGGTATGTTTTTGGGATTAGCAAACAAATCGTAGACTCCTTCGGGAGGCAATCCTACTGTCAATTCTATGTTCATATGGCAAACACCTTTTTCTGTTGTCACCTTCAAACATTAAAAAAAAAATTCAAAACTTTTTTTGTTTAATTATTCTACCAATTTAAAAGGAAAAAAAAAATCTAAATATTAAGATTTTGTCTGGTGATTTGCTCTTACTTTCACCTTAGCAGGAGCATCATACCATGGTTTCTTCTTCTCTGCATCTCTCCAAAGTTTTCCTTGCTTTATTGCCTCAACTTTGTCATAATATATTTCCTGACTATTAGTGTCTTTCTCTGACATTGAATTAGATTTAACATTCTCAGATCTTTTAGACTCAGCCTACAACAACAAACACAATATATATAGTTTCTTAATATCTAACCAGTAGTGACTTTCTCGGTTTCTCTAATTGATGAAATAGAGATGTACCTTAAGAGGCTGTTGGATGTTCTGGTTGATCCAGCCAACAAATCCAGGAAATACACCCATTTATTTCTGAAAATATAGTTCTCAAATGATATACATACCTGACGAGAGCGAGAGCAGAGAAAATACAAAATAAAATTGAGAGAATGGTGTACCGTGCACGTTAGGTTTTACGTACCTAGAAACAAAGAAATGGGCAGCTCAATTCTCGTGAGTAATTAACGTAGGGATTCAGCCTCTTACCAAGTCAGAACCCATCTGGCCTAATTAGCCAGAATAATGAGTACACCTAAGACTATACGTGGAAAGTAGAAAAGTGTGATATTTGTGTCGAAAGGGCTTGAAACATAGCTATGTAGTGTAGTATGTACCTATAAATGTTACCTACAAGCCCATGCAATACACGTATGAATGATTACGAGAATACTCATTTTAGAGAATACTCATTTTTCATTCGAACCATTTTAGAGAATACTCATTTTTCAATTTAACTCCAACCCAACTCACAAATTAATCAATTAAAAGGGTAACATTTCTAATTTTTATTTTTAAAATTACCCAAATTTGCTAAAATTCTATTTTAAAACGAAATATGTTACTAGATAAAGCGGATCTCATTGTAAAAGAAATATTAGTGGAATAATCTTTGAGTAGAGCCACTAAAAAGTGAAAGAATAAAAAAAGAAACAAATAAGTATATATATATGACTATGTGATAAATTTCAAATTTTCAACATTACCCATCTTTCCTATATAGTTAGAACCATTTAGCAAAAAATTGTGTTTGGACCAGTCATGTATGATTAAAATAGTGCAGGTAGTAAGGAGAAATTTCAACCTCATCGTTTGATTTTACGATTTGGTCGATGGATGCAGCGGAATCCTTGTTGGTTTTGAGCAATTCGCAGGTCAAAAGGAGACTTGATACCATTCCAAAGTCTATAATTGATATCAAGCTATATAACGACGTACATATATATGGGAAAGGGTTCTAACTAGAAAAGGAAAAGATAACAACAAGCATACTGAAAATATTACGTATCTCTAGTCCTTATCAAATTGGAAGTTTATCTGTTCCTAGCCTTTATCAAATTGGAAGTTATACTATATATATATTCAATGAGAAAGGCGTCGCTATTGAGAGAACTCACGGAGCCTTTCGAATCTTGGCAGCCCAATCTTGAAACATTTTGAGCAGAGTTTTGGTGGTCTTGATAGTTTTCCCACGAATGTACCAAGAAACCGGTGGCAGATTAAGAGGAAAACAAGGCTGAAAACTCTGCACCATTGTTACTTTGGACGCAAGTTTTCCTTGTCCGCCGCTACATTTTTTGTATTCTTCTCGACTCTTTGGTAACCTGTGCTTGCAAAAGCGTTCTTGGTCTACATATATTGGCTCCAGTTTCCAGTTACCTTCGAAAACTTTCATGAACATCATTTTTTCTTTCTTATATTTTCCCTGTCAAAACAAGCATGCAAGAGGTCAAACCCAAGTCAAGTTTTACCAATACAAAAAAAAAAAAAAATTATTGGTTATTTAGAAAACTTCTTACTGTATGAACTTTTTCGTTTTCATCCACAGTTAGCTTTATTGGGATAGCTCCAGACCACCAAAGGAAATCCCATGCTACAGCTTTCTCCACTTCCGCGATCTGCCTCGGTCCATCCTTCTTCAAAACTTTTCTTGATTTGCTTTCCTTTCATGATAAAATTGTCACACTCTCAACGTAACTCTCAAAGTATTGCTATAATTAATAGGGTACCACATTAATGTTAGAGAAAAACCAGAAGTTGGCGGCCAAACTTGTCGATTGGGAAGAATGGTGCGTCTGATGGATTAGCGACCAAGTCGTAGACTCCATCAGGAGGCAATCCAATTGTCAATTCTATGTTCATATGGCAAAGACCGTCTTTTGTTGTCACCTTTCAAAAATCAAACATGTAAGATTTTTTTGGGGATCTTTATTTCTTAATTCTATGAATTCCTCTAAAGGCAAAAAAAAATTAAAGTATTGAGATTTTGTCTAGTGATTTGCTCTTACCTTCACCTTAGGAGGGGCATCATACCATGGATGCTTCCTCTCTGCATCTCTCCAAAGCTGATCTTGCTTCCTCACCTCTTCTACGTCAAAATATTGTTCCTGATTATTAGTATCTTTCTCTGGCTTAGATTTAACATTCTCTGATCTCTTGGACTCGGCCTACAACAACATTCGAAAACAGATAGTAGTTTATATTGATTTGACTTCCTCGGGTTCCCTGATTGATGTTTAAAAAATCTGACCTTAAGAGGCTGTTGAATATTCTGATTGATCCACGCACCAAATCCGGGAAATACACTCATATCTCCCAAGACAATCTTGAATATGTTATGGTTTGAGGAAACTTCGATGAAAGATTGATTCAGATTTAGATAAAATACAAAATGAAAGAATGGCGAGGACTGGCTGGTGGTTAGAAGAGTGTACGTATACGTTTTACGTACCGCAAAAAGAAAATTAAGTGGGCACCTCGTTTCTCGTGAGTTCTTGTAAGTGCTCCCTTGTTGCGTATGTCCCATTTCTGACTGATAAGAGTAATCTATTTAGTTGCCGATAAATTATTAAAAGTAGCGGGTAAATGGGGCTATTGTATTTGTATAATAGAGTAAGTTGGGTTGAAATAAAGAAATTTCCACCTTCAGCTTTGTGTGACGTTGACCAAGAAGGGAGAGATTATTGAGAATTGCAATTAAAAAGTTACTAGAACAAGAGAACTTCGATGAACGGATGATTCACAAGTTCTGAAGCCGTTGGAAGTTCCTTACCAAATAACTTGCCAGTATAAGCTCCTAAAAGACTGGCAGAGTTTTTTCCTTTTCTCTCTCCTAAAAGACTGGTGGAGGTGCTCGTGTGTAGGCGTGGTGTTTCGTGTTCTCGTTCGTTTCGCTATACACCGGCTGGGCTCGTCTGGTGGTTGTAAGCAAGCGTGGCCGAAATTGTTGTGTCTCGTTATCGAGCCTTTTCTCTCATTGCCGTTGTGCGTGTGCGGTATGGTTTGGATCTGGGTTTTTCTCTGTTCTTTGTCCTTTTCGATCAGGGAAGTGGCTTCGGTTCAAAGTGTTTGCTGTGTCCGTTGAGCTCTCGTCGTACTCGGCTCGTCTCTCTCCTTGTCTCGTTTCTGCCGCCCTCCTGGTTGTTAGGTTTTTGGGTTTCTTGTTGTGTTCGTTTGTCTTCATGTGAATAAATGGGCCTCAGTCAAATTTGTCTCTGGCCCAAATTCCTAATTAGCCAAACAGATGTGTTTTTCTTTTAGCAAAAGGAAACATGAGAAAAAAAGGCAAATCATAAGTGAAAAGGAAATAACAAAGGCACGTCTTTGGCTATAAAAGGAGGGGATGTTCACAGCCTAAAGATTATCCACAAGAAGAACAATAGAGACAGAAAGAGAGAACGTGTAAGAGAGAAGAGAGAATTAGAGAGAGCAACCAAGAGAAGTTCGAGTCTTCTAGTCGTGTGTTCTTATATTCAAGTCTTCTTCTTCCTTTAGTTTCTTTTCTGTGAGATTGTTCCTGTAACACAAAGAAGACGTCGTTAGTACGTTGTGTTAGATCTTGCTTGATAGAGAAAGTTGTGGAATACCAATCCTACCCGAGACGTACCGGTTAGAGGTCGGGAACTCGGTGATCAAACTCGCGTGTCTTGTTTATTTACTCAGCTTAATCCTGCAAAACAAATCAAGCTATCAATTAATCTCAAATCGATCCTAAAATCAACACTTCAGCAACGGTAAGTTGGCGTTTGGAGTTTTGAAGTGCGTTTGGCCTCTCTCTGGTGAAGAGATTGTTTTCGAGGCATGTCTTTCTCGCTCAGCCTTGTGTGGCTAGTGTCTCTCTTCCTTAGTTCTTCTTGGCTTTCGTCTTGTGTGTCATGCTTCAGTTCCTCTCCTTGTTTGGGTTTGGTTCCTCTGCGTCTTCTTTTGTTTCTTTGAAGATCGTTTCGTCGGAGAAGTTTCCCGGCTTTGTCTTCCGTTCACAACTTGTCATTCCCTTTCCTAATTTTAAAAATCTGTATTGGTTTTGTTATTGTTTATTGGTTTTGTTTAAGCATGTACTTTTGCTTCCCTCTTTTGGGCTTCTTTTCTCCTTTCGTTTGGAGCTTTAGTTTTCGGGAGTGTTTCGTTTAAACTCACCGGCTTGGTCTTCGGATGGAATTCGTTCCATGCCTCTCTGTAGTTCAATGTTTATTATCAATAAATTTCAATAGATGGAAAAAAAAAAAAAAAAAAGCTCCTAAAAGACTGCACTAGTAACGAAATTGATCTTTTCTAAATTCGATTTTTAAAAATGTTGACATGTCATCCAATACAAGCCGGAGCAGCCAAGTGCCAACAGAGATGGTCGATTAAATTTTTATTAACTATGGTTTAACCCGATTTTTCAGAAGTCAAATTTTGTGGAAGTCAGATGTTGTGGACTATACCGATGATCAAGTGGGAGCGTAGGACCAAATATAATGAAATAAATGTGTGAATACTGTAGTTTTCTTTTTCTTATTTGATTATAAAACTTCAGATGATTGTGACATTAAAACTAAATATAACTGGTGTCTATTCTCTTCTTATTATCCTCTCCACCAAGAAATAATCATTTTCCTAAATTTGGCAACTTGCGTACGTACCTTCATTTCTGTGAAATTTCCCACTGCATTTTTTTTGTAATTATTTAAGAGTTCTTCCAATAAAAGTACTCTGTGTTCTAAAGAAAAATGAAAGTATATATGTTCTAAATAAAACTATGCTAACTCCATTAACTAGAAATTGATTTGAAAGTAATTTGCAAAATAGCAATGAATAATTCTAAAATGTTGGGAAAACTGCAATTTGAAATTTTGTATAATCTTTGAAGGAGTTCGATTGACATGTTCTCATCGATGCATTTTAAGAATATTGATTTTTTTGATATCGAATAAAGATATAAATCGATAAATTTCAGACAAAAACAAAAATCTATATTGATCAATATCCCTGCTGCATATAGGTCAACAACAACTAAACATTTTCTTTGAATTTGTTTTATCTCTTTATTTTTCTTTCCACCTTTCGTATCTTGTTTTTTAAATAATGTGATAAAAAATATTTGTGGCGTTTTCTGGAAGTCTTCAACAATATCCGACGATAATGAAGAAAGTCTTCGACGTTTAGCTGTAACGCCCAAAAAGTCACCAACCCAAATATAAATTTAGATAACAAACTCTATATCCAAATTATATTTGGGTAACGAAACTTCAATATTGTACAGCTTAGATCAGAGCATAAATTATGTTGGTACTTGGTACATACAAACTTAATAAATACAAGATGCATAGATAGACCAAACTAGAAGCGTTAAGAGTATCGTTGATGTTTAGATAAATAACCATTAAACTTTGTATTTAATATGAGTGCATCGCATTCGCAAGGTCTCTTGATATAATATGAGTGCCAAAAGATTTGACTATTATTTTTTTTTATTGTGAAGATGTTCCTTTTACTTTCAATTTCAAATTAGTCGATTGCTAAATAGTAATCCAACAATAAAAATTTGAGACTAGTTTTATTTTATAGACACATTTGGTTGAATAATATAAAATGCCATTTGACATTTGTTAATTTGTACTAATAAACAACATGTGTGGAGTAATCTTGTTTTATTTTTTTAATCACGTGGGCTAGACTTGGTTATGAATCTATCTAGAATAACAGAGCCGTTAATTCCACGCGTAAGTCAAGGTATTCCACCGTTAAGTTTTGACTTTTTGACCAAAGCTAAAGAAAGGGTCAACGTCACCCTTCGCGCGTGAACCAACCAAAGCAAAGGCAAATGTTGGGTCACCTTCAAACGGAACAAAACCGTGAGTGAACTTCAGGAAAATTAACACCGTCGTCACGACACGTGGTTCTCAAGAAACGCTTCCACGTCACTCCACATGTCAGTCCCGTTTTTGCTTTCCCAACAAGTTTTACGGATTTACTCCTCCGTTTGGAAACGGTGACACGTTGGCGACAATCTCTCAGCGGCAGCCCACCCACTAGTTTCCTCAGCCCATCACGCGCTTTTACTTCTAAAGTGAATAACGACAAAAAGATAAGCGATCTCATGAAACTCAGAAAAATCTAATTTCCCTTTTTTTCTTTTGAATAACTGTGTGAATTGGCTATTACTTTTGAGAAAAATTAAGAAAAGTAAAACGATTTTACTCTTCAACTTTGATGAAAAACGTGATTCTTTTCCTGATATATTATTTTTTAATATATCAAATAAATTTTTGTAAATAGTTTAACATTTACTTAACTTAAATATTTTGAAACGTATAACTTTTTTTGTTCATGTTATGTAAACATATAATTTATCGAATATGTTAATATTCTTTTTTATTAAACATGTAATATATCCCTTACAAATTCTATGTAACTGACGCATTAATTATTAACATATTCGTTAAGATAAATACCACATAAATATATTTCTTTAAAATACAAGTTAACAAAATAACGCTTTAAATTTTAACCAAGAAATCAAATAGACATTTTATACCGTTTTATATCAAGAATTCACACTATTAACATTTTCTTAATTTAAAATTTGCATTGCCATTTACCTAATTAACTCGTTTATTTTGTCGATATTTATCCTTTTATATCAGAACATATATAAATTTTACGTTAATTTACAACATTAATTATATTTTATTTAAGGAAAATACACTACGTCGTTGCCCCCAAAAATATCAAAAATAAATAAATAAAAAAGTAATAAAGAGGTGTTGTTCACACTAGGCAACTTATCTTCGTGAGGCACCAACCATATATAGGCTCAAGATCACTCTTAAAAATTGAAGTCCCCTTCCTACTTCTCATTTCACACAGCCGTCGTTTCAACTTTCTAGGGGAGAGAGAGAGACGTACGGTGGTTTTGGATCTGATCAACAACGATGCAAGTTGCTTTTCCTTCGTCGCCGCCGGCGAATTTCATCGGTGACGACCGGTTCACAGAGATTTCCATGAAGTTGAGCGAAGATTTCAGCAAGAAGCTGGGATTTCCAGAAGAAATTCGAAAATTGGAGAGATCGTGGAGTAAACTCGAAGAATCCGTCGAGTTTGACGAGGAAGAGGAAGCAGGTGAGGAAGAAGAAGAAGAAGAAGAAGAAGAAGAAGAAGAAGAGGAAGATGAAGGAGAAGAATTCTCGTTTGCTTGTGTAAACGCAGAAGGATCTCCGATAACCGCCGACGAAGCTTTCGAGGATGGTCAGATCCGTCCTGTTTTCCCTCTGTTTAACCGCGATCTCCTCTTCAATTACGAAAACGCCGATCGAAACGACGGCGTTTCGATGACCGACGACGACAGCCAGGCTTCACGGCCGCGTCTTAGAAAATTGTTTGTGGAGGATCGCGACGGAGCCGGCGAGAAAGCGTCGGCGACGGCGGATGATTCGGAGCTTGAACCGTTGGGACCGTACTGCTCGTGGACCGGTGGAACTGTTGAGGAAGCGTCGCCGGAGACTTGCCGGAAAAGCAATTCGACGGGATTCTCGAAGCTCTGGAGATTTAGGGATCTCGTCTTGAGAAGCAACAGCGACGGGAGAGACGCGTTTGTTTTCTTGAACAGTAATGTCGGCGACAAGACCCAGTCGTCGTCTTCTTCGGCGGCGAAATTGACCAGCGATGATGATAAGAAGAAGCCAACGGAGGAGAATAAGACAAGGAAGGCGAAAAAGGGGAAGGAGAAAACGACGTCGTCGGAGAAGAGGACGAAATCGGCGCACGAGAAGCTTTACATGAGAAACAGAGCGGTGAAGGAAGAAGGGAAACACAGATCGTATCTTCCCTACAAACAAGTCGGATTCTTCACCAATGTCAATGGTCTCAGCAGAAATATTCATCCTTTCTGACAAAATTCGTCACAATAACAAAAAAAAAACAAATTTCAAAAAAATTGAAAATTTGGGTGTTTTTTTCTTTTTCTTTTTCGTTTTATTGAAAAAAAAAAATTAGAACTCTTCGTATGGTCCCTTCTGTTTGGTAGATTGGTGTAATTGATAGCAGGAAGGTGTACCGTTTTTTTCAGTATTTTCTTGTGTACTGTGAAGAAGAGCTTAGGCTTGTATTAAACCATTTTGTAAATAAAAAAAAAAGAAGAAGCAAATTAGTAAGCTTTGATTAGATTGCATTGATTTTATTAATCTTGTATAACAATCCGTTTGATCTTTTGATTAGAGAAGAATAATAAAAGAAAACAGATGCAACGTGTGGAGTTTACAAACTAGAGCAACATGCAAATGAATCTAATCCGGTTTAAGTGATTTAGGTTAAAGGAATTTATAAAGACAAAAGTGATATGAGTTTCTTAAACGCATAGCACTCAAAAAAATATGCAACAGCAAAAAATAATCTACGACATGGAGCATTCACTCTATTGTGGTTTAGAACTTTCGATTCAACAGTCTTTTGCAAAAAAAAAAAATCTTTTGATTCAACGGTGGATGTGACGACGTTTTGAACATTAATGATGTGAGCTGCTGAAAATTTAACTGAAAAAGTTTATTTGGTTGTATATGTTGGATCTTTTAGTGGTTTTCACCATTCAATTTTTTATTCCCTTTACAAACAAAAAAAATATTTGGGTCGTTTTTTTATATTACCAACCGTGTTTGTTTCTATCTGCTATAGTGCAATTATTTAGAACTTATATCAACTAGGATTTTGTTGTTTATTTCATTGAGTCTGATATTGACAGTAATTTAGAACAGTGGAACTTAAATAACAAAAATGGAATATCATTTAACAAAAAAACAAAAAAATGGAATATCTAATATCTTATAGTTTGGTCACTTGACTTTAGGCGAACACTATACTAACTTATCCATAGTTATCCTAGTTTAAAGTTTAAACTAGTTATTTGACGATTTTGCTATAGTTGCATTAATCTTTCTTCGGAATAACGAAGTCTACCTTGAGGAACATACCCAAAACTAAAGTAGACGCTAATCAAAGGATGCCAAAGCAGTAATAAGACTCGAGCATTTGAAAGTGAAAGTACATTGATATACAGAAACGACGAATATCTCATATGCACGGATTATTAGGCTAATGGGCCTAATATGCGTACACAGATGTAGGACCATCATTCTGTATATTGAGTTCGTTCACAATGTTTTTACTTTAAGGATTGGCCAACTCCAGCCACAATTTCACAAGGTAAAAGCAAAACAAGTCCATAAACTAGTGTTTTAGAGGAAGAAAACAACTTTTTTATTCATTCATTAAATCTCATTACAGATAGAATTCTAGAGAAAAATTCTCTCCAAGACAGTATGTCACATTTTGTTGTTGTTGTACTAACTTAGGCATAAGCATAATGATGATAATAGTCCTCATATGTAGTCTTCTCTTCATCCTCTTTAGCTACTAAACAAAACCCATATAGACAATTGGGCCTTAGCATAACTAATGGTCCATTGGCTCATGATTCTTCTTTGATCTCATCTTTATGCTCTCTTGTGCATGATTAAGAAGAGGATGAAGCTATTTCTTCGTACGTTGACATTTTTTTCTTCTTTACATACACTTCCTATATTTTTTTCTTAATTGGCTTATGATTCTTCGTTGCTCTCATCTTCATGCCCTTTGTGCATGATTAAGGAGAGGATATGAAATATTATTTAGAAAAGGCTTTAAAATATGACTAGCATTGCATGTTTGGCCAACAGTTATCAAGAGCAACATGGTTGTTTGCTGAACCCAGCAAATATTTTTTTTTATTATATTTGATTTTCAAAACTTACATACTTATTATCTACAACTTACTACACAGCCAAATTTTGTTGGAACGGTCCCTGAGGCCTGAGATGTATGTTAGCTGCATTAGTAAGTTCAAATTTTTTTTTCTTTTTTTTTTTGGTACGTTCAACTTAATCAATTCAATATGATTGACGGCTAGCTTGAGTGGTAAAATTGAGATTAAAATGCAGTTGGAGTTGAATGCAATCGTGATTAGCCATGTTTAGCCTAATGAAAATCTTGATGTGCTGTCGATGAGGAAAAACGCATAGAGTAATTATACTTCAAGTCATCTTGATTCTTTTACATTTGAGCTGATGGCCGAAACTTCAAAAAAATTAGTGATATATCACGATCACACACACCACCTCTTGGATCATAATAGACTTAATAGTTTACCTCAACGATATTAGCCGAATTGTGCATTGACTGCTCTCCACCTCCATCCACCAGGTGTTGCTTGATGGTAGTCAAATAAACTTTCTCATTGATGAAATCCAATTTTACCCTCGTAGGCGCATAGAATCGTTAGAATTTTTATGCATTATATTATCGTGTTTCGGGGTCTTAGGACGTCATTTGGAAGCAACGTGGTTTTTCATGTTTTCGCAAGTTATATTGTATGTAAAATGAACCATTTAGATGCAAATAAGTAAATGAAGATAAAACATCATGCATAAGCACATGAAATATATATCATACTAGAAAAAAACAAGACTTCTCAGCGTTGGATCAAAGTCAAAAATTTGACACAAGATAAAGAAAATGAGTTAATTTTTATTTGGCGGTGATTTGAGGTAGATCCGACGAATAGGAAGCGAATGTTTAAATACAAAGAGAAAGAAGAAAACAATGTCTGAGAATTTATTTCCAATAGGGTAACTATGCATTACATATATATTCTAATCAGCCACGATATGAAGATGATATTTAGAGCTTGATTGGTTTCCCCGCTATCACCTTCAAACGTAGTTTTTGTGGGTGGTAGAGGTTGTTAGCGTTTGGCAACAATCACACAAAATACTTTCTACTGCTTCGAACTGTTTTTTGTCGCTCAAAATCAAAAGCTCCTTCCAGCTAGCGTTTGCGGCTGCGGGCGATTGCGGGTGGATAATTAAAAAAATTTAAAAATTAAAAAAAACCTAAAATTTATTT
Source organism: Alliaria petiolata (assembly GCA_020283515.1). Taxonomy (NCBI): domain Eukaryota; kingdom Viridiplantae; phylum Streptophyta; class Magnoliopsida; order Brassicales; family Brassicaceae; genus Alliaria; species Alliaria petiolata. The sequence goes on along the minus strand of JAHZTW010000002.1, from coordinate 72,408,206 downwards.
TAAATGAAAATAAATATATTAGAAACTTTTAAAAAATAAGATTGAATATTATAATTACAAATAAATAAATATATTTGACATTTTGTAACTAATATTCATTAACAAATCTTTCATAATTGTATAAGATTTATAAATTCTAATTATTTTGATAAATTTTCTTTTCATCACTAATGTATATATAACAACTAAAATTATTTTCCTCTAACATCTCCATACAAAAAATAACAATTTCTCTATTAAAATCATAACTTTCATCCAAACTAAAAAAAATTGAAAAATAAAAGTAATAATTTTTATAATTAATTATGTTTAATTAATAATTTTATAGTTTTTTAAATAATAATATGATTTTTAATATTTTTTATAGCTATAAAATATGTTTATATTGTTAATTTATTGTTTAACCGCTACTGCATCCGTAAGTTAATCAGTCGTAAATATCTCGCAAACGCACCTGTTTCTAAACTCTGTGCCAGTCGTACAACCCGCTTAATAACGCTGTTAACCGCAACTGTCCGTTTCCGCAAACTTCCGTAACCGCAACCGCAATTGCTGTGTTTAAATCAGTCAGACCCTTAATAATAACAGATTGATATGCAATAACGTCAATGATGAAGTTATGAGATTTTAATCCCAATATCCTCCCTCAATTAGGAGCATGCGAATTTTGCATGTTCAGTTTGATCCGAAAGTTCTATTTATCGTGTTCGTGTTCGTTTGTGTCACCATCAGATTCGGAAGTGCATAATCGATTACTGAATGTCATGTTTCATGATTATCCGAATGTTTGCCACCATTAGATCGTATGGAGATAGTTCTTATCTGAAGCATATGGGAATTTAGAAATGCGGGCATTGAATATCCGAAACTGGTTCCAAGTTTGAAAATTTCCACTAGTTTCCCCAACCCAAAAGAACAAGAAAAATTGAAACAAGTTAAAAGGAAAAAAAAAAAGAAGAAGAAACAAATGAATTGGGTCGTTGACAAAATAATTGAACAATGATATGCATCTTTCTTCACGAACTTGAGAATATAAAAAGGAAACTGGATTGTTGACATTTGATGCACGTTCTTGCACGTTTAACTATAGTTTGGCGCAGACATGATTCCACGATTATGAAATGCAAGTAAAACAAACTGGAAAAATAAAAACACGGTAAAACCATAGGCTATATAAAGACATGCACAAGTGATGTAGATTCATAAAACAAAACAAAACAAATAACAAAACCAAGCAATCAAAATAAGAATGACATCTTCTCCCGGGATGGGGCATTCAGCCCATCTCGTTTATGCTCTTGGTTTTGTCATCATGGCAACAATGGTTGCTGCTTCTTATGAGCCATACACGTATAGCTCTCCACCACCACCAGCGTACAGTTCTCCAGCACCAAAGGCTGACTACAAGTCTCCACCTCCTCTTTATGTCTATAGTTCTCCACCACCTCCACCATATTATTCGCCATCTCCTAAGGTAGACTACAAGTCTCCACCACCTCCTTACGTTTACAGCTCTCCACCACCACCTCCATATTATTCACCTTCTCCAAAGGTAGACTACAAATCTCCACCACCTCCTTATATCTACAGTTCTCCACCACCACCCCCATACTATTCACCTTCTCCAAAGGTGGATTACAAATCTCCACCACCTCCTTACGTCTACAGCTCTCCACCACCACCTCCATACTATTCACCTTCTCCAAAGGTGGATTACAAATCTCCACCACCTCCTTACGTCTACAGTTCCCCACCACCACCTCCATATGTCTACAATTCTCAACCACCACCGCCATACTACTCACCTTCTCCAAAGGTAAATTACAAATCTCCACCACCTCCATACGTGTACAGCTCCCCACCGCCACCACCTTACGTTTATAATTCACCACCACCGCCACCATACTACTCACCCTCTCCTAAAGTAGATTACAAGTCTCCGCCACCACCTTACGTCTACAGTTCTCTTCCACCACCATACTATTCACCTTTTCCAAAGCCCGCATACAAATCTCCACCACCTCCATATGTTTACAATTTTCCACCACCACCATACTACACACCTTCCCCTAAGGTTGAATACAAATCGCCACCAACTCCTTACGTCTACAGCTCACCACCACCTCCATACTATTCACCTTCTCCTAAGCCCGTATACAAATCCCCACCACCTCCTTATGTCTACAGCTCTCCACCACCACCATATTACTCGCCTTCTCCTAAGCTTGCATACAAATCTCCACCACCACCATACGTTTACAACTCTCCACCACCTCCATATTACTCTCTTTCACCTAAACCCACATACAAATCTCCACCACCTCCATACGTATACAGCTCTCCACCACCACCATACTACTCACCTACTCCTAAAACTGTATACAAATCTCCACCACCACCATACGTGTATAGCTCTCCACCACCACCATACTACTCACCTTCACCTAAACCAACATACAAATCTCCACCACCACCGTACGTCTACACCTCTCCACCACCACCATACTACTCGCCTTCTCCCAAGCCAACATACAAATCACCACCACCACCATACGTCTACAGCTCTCCTCCTCCACCTTATTACTCCCCTTCGCCTAAACCAGCATACAAATCTCCACCACCTCCATATGTCTACAGCTCCTCTCCCCCTCCATACTACTCCCCTTCTCCTAAGCCCGCATACAAATCTCCACCACCACCATATGTCTACAGCTCTCCACCACCACCGTACTACTCGCCTTCTCCCAAACCAGCATACAAATCTCCACCCCTACCATATGTTTACAGCTCCCCACTTCCACTTTATTACTCTCCTTCACCCAAACATACATACAAATCTCCACCACCACCATATGTCTACAGCTCTCCACCACCCTCATATTATTCACCGTCACCCAAGGTTGTATACAAAATTCCACCACACGCACATGTATGTGTTTGTCCACCTCCTCCTCCATGCTACTCTCATTCTCCAAAGATTGAGTACAAGTCTCCTCCACCACCATACGTTTACAGCTCCCCACCACCACCGTACTACTCACCTTCCCCTAAACCCACATACAAATCTCCACCACCACCATATGTCTATAGCTCTCCACCACCACCATACTACTCGCCTACTCCTAAACATGCATACAAGTCTCCTCCACCACCATACGTTTACAGCTCTCCACCACCACCGTACTACTCACCTTCCCCTAAACCCATATACAAATCTCCACCACCACCATATGTCTACAACTCTCCACCACCACCATATGTCTACAGCTCTCCACCACCACCACATTATTCTCCTTCTCCTAAGCCCGCATACAAATCTCCTCCACCACCATACGCCTACAGCTCCCCACCATCACCATACTATTCTCCTTCCCCTAAGCCCACATACAAATCTCCACCACCACCGTATGTCTACAGCTCTCCACCCCCACCACCATATTATTCTCCTTCCCCGAAGGTTGATTACAAATCTCCTCCACCACCGTATGTCTACAGTTCTCCACCCCCACCACCGTATTACTCTCCTTCTCCAAAGGTTAATTACAAATCTCCTCCACCACCATATGTCTACAGTTCTCCACCACCAGCACCGTATTACTCTCCTTCTCCAAAGATTGAGTACAAATCTCCCCCACCACCATATGTCTACAGTTCTCCACCTCCACCACCATATTATGCTCCTTCCCCAAAGGTTGAATACAAGTCTGCACCACCTCCATATGTCTACAACTCTCCACCTCCACCGGCGTATTACTCCCCATCTCCAAAGGTTGAATACAAATCTCCTACCCCTCCATATGTCTACAACTCTCCACCTCCACCGGCGTATTACTCTCCTTTTCCAAAGGTTGACTACAAATCTCCTCCACCACCATATGTCTACAACTTTCCACCTCCACCGGCCTACTATTCTCCTTCTCCAAAGGTTGAGTACAAATCTTCTCCACCACCATATGTCTACGCTTCTCCACCACCACCATCGTACTCTCCTTCTCCAAAGGCCGAATACAAATCTCCTCCCCCACCCTCATATTATTAAAACCGTTCTATGTAACTCATAAATAAGATACCAAGTCTCATCATTTTTTTTCTTCTTGTGCCTAGTCCGTTTTAATTTCCAAGGTTCGGGTGAATTATTTGGCTATTGAAATTTCATTTAAATTCATGTCTTATTTTTGTTTTCTTTGGTTAAGGGTTGCCTTTAATCCATATATGTAAGCCTGTTGCAATTCTATATAAAGTGTTCTTGACTTTATTGTTTGAGATATATATTTTTGTTACCTCTGTCATTTGGATTGCATATATAAATTTCATGGATTAATAAAGCTACGTTAAATTTGGTAATGGTCCGCAATTTCTCATACCCATGATGTGTGTTTTCTAAATCTTTCAATTAAATGATAATATTCTTGATAACCCAATAATGTTTTTTTTTTCCTTCTGAAAAAAATAAAAACTCATTTCACGTTTTAGAATATCAATTGCCAAATGGGTACTAAACTGGTTTTTAGTTTATTATTGGTTTATAATATACTTTAGGATAAAAATAATATTTATAAAATTATTGACGAGGTTTGTAGTAAATAGACACACTACTAGTTATTTATATTTCCAATAACTATGGTAAATTTGATTAAGATCTACAATATCTTATTTCCATTATGCAAATAAACACCCACTTGGTTGATTAAAAATAAACTAGGGATAAATAACCAAAAATAAATTTAGTTTTTGGTTCTATTTTTTTTTTTATATAAACAAAATAACTTAATACAGTATATGTTTACAAGATTACTGACCGAGACTTGTAGCCTGTATACTACCAATGATTAGCTTCACCACCTAGATCTAATGCGTGTATGTGAGTTGATGACATAAAAAAAGACTAGACAATTTTTGAAATTAAATCTATTAAAATATATACTTTTTCAAAGAAAGTTAGAAACTTAAAATATGAAATTTTTTGTTATTAGAAGGGGGGGAAAAAATCACTTTAGATTGGTCACTTAAGTGGCTTCACATAGTATTTGATTCATAATAATAATATATTTTTGCCTTCTTTGTTACATCATATTTATGGGAATGTCTTGATATATTACATATACTGAACGGAAATAGCTATTAGAGTAATCGGTTACACATACGAAGTGAGCCGACTCAGAGTACTCTAGTAATAGCAAACAGACATTCATAAAAAAATATATAAAAAAAAAAATTGCAAACAGACATAACTTCTCTATAGAACGCACAAAACCACAACGAAAGGTTTCACCTGAAGTATACTTGGACCTTTAGATAATTGAAAATCTGGCATAGTAAGATGAATTATGTAGTCAATTTTGGAACCAAACTCTCTTCATGCAATCGGACCTTAATTTGAACCACTAGGTTCAATCAATCCCTTTGATCCTTACAACTCCAACAAAGAAGCTACGTACAAGGACATATTGGTTATGGAGCAACTTCGTTACAATACAAACATAGCAACTTCTGAACCAAAGTATCTTTATGTTTTCGACGCCATAAGAGAATAGAAGTAAATGAAAGACAAGCCCAAACTGGGTATAGCTGGAGTGCGCAAGTTTGTGTACAAACCCTCATACAAAGCAGACCAGGTACTAGCTTGTGGCCCAAAACAAAACATATAATATAATCACGATACTCATTTTTTACAATCAATTAATTTCCCATAGCCACGCATAGCACGAGCCAATAACCTAATATATATAGTTATCTTTCAATAGCTTGTTTTTCTATCTTATTTTCGTCGTAAAAGTTACCGGACACCGTTAGTAACTTAATATCAATCACAGAGCACCAAAGGGAATTTAAAAATACGAGCATCGAATATCTGAAATTGCTTCCAGGTTTAACAATTCCCACTTGTTTCTCCAATGAAAAAAAAATATAAGAAAATTTGAAAAAATGAAAAACAAAAAAAAAGAGAACGAAACAAATGATTTGGGTCGTTGACAAAATAATTGAACAATGATTTGCATCTTTCAATGGCTGACTTCCCGCTCGTGGGGTCCAATGCTCGTCCGGTGGCTAATTCGTTTCTTTGAAAAGCTTGTAAGATTTGTTGACTGCTTTTACAGATAACCAGGACAGTTTTTCTATAATTTTACAACAAGAAATCCGACCAAAAGACGATGAAATAACTATATGTTAAGCACGCTAATCCTAAAAGCTTTTCGAAACGTACCTTTGAAAAGTCTCACTAAGTGATATAAATAAATCAATCAATTCTTTGAAAAACATTTTCATGTAGTGAATCATTTGTAATAGTGAATAAATAAACATATAGTGCCTCGAAACGAAATATAACAAACATTCATGCATGTTCGGAGCAAAGTTACCGGACATTCGGACAATATTAATATCAATCATAGAAGCATATGGGAATTTACAAATCACGATCAATGAATATCCGAAATTTCCCCAACCCAAAAGAACAAGAAAAATTGAAACAAGTTAAAAGGAAAAAAAGAAGAAGAAACAAATGAATTGGGTCGTTGACAAAATAATTGAACAATGATATGCATCTTTCTTCACGAACTTGAGAATATAAAAATGGAAACTGGATCGTTGACATTTGATGCACGTTCTTGCACGTTTAACTATAGTTTAGCGCAGACATGATTCCACGATTATGAAATTCAAGTAAAACAAACTGGAAAAATAAAAACACGGTAAAACCATAGGCTATATAAAGACTTGCACAAGTGATGTAGAATCATAAAACAAAACAAAACAAATAACAAAACCAAGCAATCAAAATAAGAATGACATCTTCTCCCGGGATGGGGCATTCAGCCCATCTCGTTTATGCTCTTGGTTTTGTCATCATGGCAACAATGGTTGCTGCTTCTTATGAGCCATACACGTATAGCTCTCCACCACCACCGGCGTACACTTCTCCAGAACCAAAGGCTGACTATAAGTCTCCACCTCCTCTTTATGTCTACAGTTCTCCACCACCTCCACCATATTATTCGACATCTCCTAAAGTAAACTATAAGTCTCCACCACCTCCTTACGTCTACAGCTCCCCACCACCACCTCCATATTATTCACCTTCTCCAAAGGTGGACTATAAATCTCCACCTCCTCCTTATGTCTACAGTTCTCCACCACCACCCCCATACTATTCACCTTTTCCAAAGGTGGATTACAAATCTCCACCACCTCCTTACGTCTACAGCTCCCCACCACCACCTCCATATGTCTACAATTCTCCACCACCACCGCCATACTACTCACCTTCTCCAAAGTTAAATTACAAATCTCCACCACCTCCATACGTGTACAGCTCCCCACCGCCACCACCTTACGTTTATAATTCACCACCACCGCCACCATACTACTCACCCTCTCCTAAAGTAGATTACAAGTCTCCGCCACCACCTTACGTCTACAGTTCTCTTCCACCACCATACTATTCACCTTTTCCAAAGCCCGCATACAAATCTCCACCACCTCCATATGTTTACAATTTTCCACCACCACCATACTACACACCTTCCCCTAAGGTTGAATACAAATCGCCACCACCTCCTTACGTCTACAGCTCACCACCACCTCCATACTATTCTCCTTCTCCTAAGCCCGTATACAAATCCCCACCACCTCCTTATGTCTACAGCTCTCCACCACCACCATATTACTCGCCTTCTCCTAAGCTTGCATACAAATCTCCACCACCACCATACGTTTACACATCTCCACCACCTCCATATTACTCCCCTTCACCTAAACCCACATACAAATCTCCACCACCTCCATACGCATACAGCTCTCCACCACCACCATACTACTCACCTACTCCAAAACCTATATACAAATCTCCACCACCACCATATGTGTATAGCTCTCCACCACCACCATACTACTCACCTTCACCTAAACCAACATACAAATCTCCACCACCACCGTACGTCTACACCTCTCCGCCACCACCATACTACTCGCCTTCTCCAAAGCCAACATACAAATCACCACCACCACCATACGTTTCGCCTTCTCCAAAGCCAACATACAAATCACCACCACCACCATACATCTACAACTCCCCTCCTCCACCTTATTACTCCCCTTCGCCTAAACCAGCATACAAATCTCCACCACCTCCATATGTCTACAGCTCCCCTCCCCCACCATATTACTCCCCTTCTCCTAAGCCCGCATACAAATCTCCACCACCACCATATGTGTACAACTCTCCACCACCACCATACTACTCGCCTTCTCCCAAACCAGCATACAAATCTCCACCTCCACCATATGTTTACAGCTCCCCACCTCCACCTTATTACTCTCCTTCACCTAAACATACATACACATCTCCACCACCACCATATGTCTACAGCTCTCCACCACCCCCATATTATTCACCGTCACCCAAGGTTGTATACAAAACTCCACCACACCCACATGTATGTGTTTGTCCACCTCCTCCTCCATGCTACCCTCATTCTCCAAACACTGAGTACAAGTCTCCTCCACCACCATACGTTTACAGCTCCCCACCACCACCGTACTACTCACCTTCCCCTAAACCCACATACAAATCTCCACCACCACCATATGTCTACAGCTCTCCACCACCACCACATTATTCTCCTTCTCCTAAGCCCGCATACAAATCTCCTCCACCACCATACGTCTACAGCTCTCCACCACCACCATACGGCTACAGCTCCCCACCACCACCATACTATTCTCCTTCCCCTAAGCCCACATACAAATCCCCACCACCACCGTATGTCTACAGCTCTCCACCCCCACCACCATATTATTCTCCATCCCCTAAGGTTGATTACAAATCTCCTCTACCACCGTATGTCTACAGTTCTCCACCCCCACCACCGTATTACTCTCCTTCTCCAAAGGTTGATTACAAATCTCCTCCACCACCATATGTGTATAGTTCTCCACCACCACCACCGTATTACTCTCCTTCTCCAAAGGTTGAGTACAAACCTCCACCACCATATGTGTACAGTTCTCCACCTCCACCACCATATTATGCTCCTTCACCAAAGGTTGAATACAAGTCTCCACCACCTCCATATGTCTACAACTCTCCACCTCCACCATCATATTATTCTCCTTCCCCAAAGGTTGATTACAAGTCTCCACCACCACCGTATGTCTACAACTCTCCACCTCCACCGACATATTACTCTCCCTCTCCAAAGGTTGACTACAAATCTCCTCCACCACCATATGTCTACAACTCTCCACCTCCACCGGCCTACTATTCTCCTTCTCCAAAGGTTGAGTACAAATCTTCTCCACCACCATATGTCTACGCATCTCCACCACCACCATCGTACTCTCCTTTTCCAAAGGCCGAATACAAATCTCCTCCCCCACCCACATATTAATAAAACCGTTCTATGTAACTTATAAATAAGATTCCAAATCTCATCGTTATTTTCCATCTTGTGCCTAGTCCGTTTTAATTTCCAAGGTTCGGATGAATTATTTGGCTATTGAAATTACATTTAAATTCATGTCTTTTTCGTTTTCTTTGGTTAAGGGTTGTCTTTAATCCATATATGTAAGTCTGTTGCAATTCGATGTAACATGGTCTTAAATTTATTGTTCCTGATATATATCTATGTTACCTCTGCCATTAGCACGCAATATGGATTGCTATACATATTTCATAGATTAATAACGCTACGTTAAATTTAGTAATGATACGCGATTTGTCATACCCATATATCTTTCAATTAAATGATAAGAATCTTGATAACCCAATGAGGTTTTTTCTTTTTAATCAAAGAAAATAATATGAGAATTAAACTTCAATATTTTTTTTCCAACAACAAATAATTTTATTATTGGTTCCTTTGGATTCTAAATTACTTTAGACTAAAGGATTGTTGAAACTTGAACGAGGTGTGTAACCACTAACCAATAGACCGATTACTAGTGATTTATATTAATAACGTCGTTAATTATTTAGTATAAACTACAAGGACTAATGAATCTATATAAGGTAAATCTGGTTAAGATCTCCAATTCTTTTACACACATTCACGATGCATGGACTAATGAATCACGTAATATTTGTATTCAGATGTTCTTCCTAATTTGACTAAAACCGCTTCAAACTAATGAAATTAACAAACAGTCTCTATATGATCAAACCTGAAACAGAATGACAGTTTACTCAATCTATAACATAGTGGAACATCTGAACAATTGTATTTACCTGCAAAGAAAAATTATATATATTCTCTTGTAATTGAATACCGTATCTAGATCGAACATTTGGCGCGGTTTTTGATCTTTCAATTTTTTTCCAAAATAAATGCTATCTGATCTTTTTTTTTTTAACACTGTAATTTTTATTGCAAATTAAGAGGTAACGGGGTTCACACTTGACACCAGTAGGCATCATATATGGCATATAGCCTGAAATTCAGAACAGAGAAACTAGAAATGGGAAGGAAAGCATACATAACTAAATGGTAATTTGTATGCAACACATATAAATCTCAAGGCCCTTCACGAGTTCCTAAAGGCTTCCGCTGAGAGAAGCTGATGAAGCCACGAGGGGCCATGCTGGGAAATGTATGACTGGTACCGATGATCCCTGGTGACGCTCACCGCTATCTCCGTTGCTGGCCTTTTATTTTTAAGGGCAGTGTGGTTCAAACTCCTGCAATCCAAAGCCTGTAAATGGGTGAAGATTTGATGAAACAGCTCATGGAATTGTTGAAAAAGATGAGGAGAAAGCATAGCCTCTCTCAGTTGTTCTGAGGATGATTCAAGGATAATGTTCTTCATATTCATGGTAGCTAATGATTCCACTGCCCATAGCAAACTCAGTAATTCAGCTTCACACTGAGTAGGTATTGCCGAGTATGCTCTTCTACTATGCAGCAAAGTATCGTCTCTGTAATCTCTTACTAGCCATGATACTCCACAATTCCTGTTTGGTAATATCCAAGAGACCCCAATATTGCACTTAACCATGTTATTTGGAGGCTTAATCCAGTGACCCGCGGGGCTTTGAAACAAGGATGCATGTGAGGTCTCTATACTCTCGCCTCCATAAATCCGTACCCAATCATCCGTTCCTTTATATTTGTTGTTTTGAAGATTCATTTTTGTTTCAATTTATTTGTTGTTTTTGACACTTTTTATGTAAAGTTAATAAAGTAGTATTGGAATTTGGATAAAAACTTTTTTTAAGGATTCTCTTTCCAAAAAGTGACTACTTTTTTTATTTAAAATATTATTGTAGTTACTTTTTTGTAATTAAGTGAGTTTCTTAATATGCGTGAATTATGTTAAAACAACAAATAATACGGAACGGAGGGAGTATTATTCTTCTTATTACTTGTTTTCAACGTGCAGTAAATACTTTTTTTTTTCTTAAAAGCGTGCAGTGAAGTTATCATCGGCCCTATAGTAATTTAGTATTACGTTGCAGTTTTAATATTGCACAAAAAAATGAGCGATATTTAGTTGAGAAAATTGGAAATAAAAGAGGCTGTGGACAAAATAATGTATTACTGAAAGAAAAAAATTAAGGATACGATAACTTTGCACTAGCTAGTAAAATACTAGTTTCAGAAACAAGTATGGTTTATTGTTTGAGTACAATTTTGGCATGTTCTAAAAAGCAGCTTAGATTTGATGGTTCCAATTTTCAAGCTTCTATGAAGATCTATCTTCTTTATTTTCTATAATCTTTAGGTTTTATTGTTGTGATCAAAGAGGATAAATAGTTTCCTCTTTTAAATGTAACTTTGCAGCTTAATTTTAATGGAAGAAATGTTTGAATAAAAAAAAAAAAGATTTGAGGGTCATGAAAAATTAATAATGTTGGGAAGTCTCGTTTTCTTTTTTGAATTGAATCGAATGTTAAATTAGTTCCAAAAAAAAAACCATACAATGAATGCTTATGTTTTTGAGAGTTTATAGAGATCAGATCAAATCAAATCAAAATAGATTTACAAGCTTTGCTTCAACGAGTTGCAAACCAAGTTTGCATTCCTTCTTCTTCATATCGCTTGTCTCCCATTTTTTGAATTGATGATAGCCTGCTTCGCACCTGTTTGTCGATTTGTTGGATTAAGCGGCTAGAAGGTGTAGATTGCTGCCCATGTCTTCTTTCGTTTCTTTCTCTTTGTTTGAAAAACATACCTCAAAAGAAAGAGAGGAATTGCATCATGTGTCGTGTCGATGAGGAATTCGATGATTCTATCCCATTGTGATGTGTACCTCGAGTCCAGAAGCTTATTGGTGAGGCCTGCCCATACTTCTTCCGAATATCTGCAGTAAAAACAAATGGTTTCGAATCTCCGAGTCATTGCAGAAACCACAAAGACCCGTAGCACCATTGTTGATGAAAGTCTCATTAGTTTCGAGGAAAGCATAGTTAAGACTATACGAATAACAATGTTGATGAGACTGCAATATTTAATACAAGAATTCACATTCACATTTATATATTCGTCCAAAACAGATTAGCAAGGCACAGAAAGAGCAATAAACAAAGGAAACATAAAGGGTGAGTGAATTAGGAGAACAAGAAAGAATACGCATCAAAGGACATGTAAATTGCCAAATCTGCTAGCTCGCTTTCTCTCTTGTCTACTACAAACTCCTGTAATCACTTCTAGGTCTTGATAGCTGCACCATTTTCTCATAACATTAGGTTTACAGAGACATTGCACTCTTGTACATAAACATACCGTAAGTGACTCTAGCTATAGATGGAACCACGTTTGATAAAAACATGAAAGCAACGTTTGATGATACTCATAGCATAGAGTGAACGACGCTACCTTCAAAAGGAGGGTTGGGTCCTTTTAGGTCCCTAAATATTTGCATCGCAACCTCAGGTGGTACTGGTACAAACTAAATGGTTTAAATGGCCTGCCCACATCATCACTCAGACAACATTAGAGATCACTAATTAACTCTTTATTAAATAAAGAGTTGAATAGATTTACCGCAATATCATTATGAAACGAGTAAAATTTTGAAAGCATTGAATAGACATTTTAAAAAATAATTATTCTTGTGAACGATGGATAAATAGTGAAAATAAAAGTTTCAAAATGCGAGAACATAAAAACAATGAAATACCATTCGTCACTAGTGTAGCTCTTTTCTACGCATCAATTTCAACTTTAAAACAAAAAAAAATGAATAAAAACTACAAAACTAATTATCAGAAGCTAGGATCGCCTTTAGCAATTATTTTCCCTAGTAATTTTTTTTTGTATGATTAATTAACTTTAAACATGTAGCTTCATAATATCGAAAAGATTTTGAATACATAGCCATTTCTTTAATTATAAATTCGGTCTTTTAATATAAGATTTTGGTGGAATTAAAATTTTGGTTGAACAAAATGTGAATACGCTAATACATTTTGAAACTTTGTAAACATGTTTCGAAGTTATCAGTTTTATGTATATGACATCTAATCGTGCCTGAATTCAGAAACAGATGAACTGCTAATACATTAATATGATGACTATATACCTAATAAAAAACTCGAAATGACTACATATCCATATCAAACCTGTTTATTTAGTTCGCTTGAGTTTCGTCTATATTCCGCTGGAAGTCTTTCATTCGAAGTAGCTAAGCTATACTATTAAAAGTATACGTATAAGGAATTTTTCGTAGTGAGATATTATCATTGTCGTTGTCTTTCAATTATTTTTGTATTATTATAATTAGCATTGACGATTCAACTGCTTCTGAATCGGGCCTTAATTAGCGATGATGTACATGACAATGAATCATGCATGTTTCTCAAATTCCAATTGACGATGGAGGAAAACGATATAATGTCCGACAAATTTGACAAATTTAAATAAAACAAGAACATATGACAAACTAAAATTAAGAAAAAGGAAAAAAAACAAGAATAAAGATGCCAAAAATAGTGGTTTCTAAAGAAAATGGAGTTACGACTAGGTTGAATCAGTGACATTGATGGGAAATTCAATTATAAAAAAAAAATAAAAAAAAATAATAAATTGAAGATAACCATAAGGAATTAGCTTTAAATGTACGATTGAATAAATCCATGTCTGGCCTTCTTAACCAAGTACATTTTAGTTGTTTTCGAATCACCTGACAGAAATCACCACAATACGTAATTCATCTATTTAAGACTTAATTATTGAATCAATGTTCTTGAAAATATCAAGAAAATCTGGGTTCTCCCTCCCTATATAAAATTTCCAATGGCTGTTATAAATTTTACGGACCAAGTACTCGTCGTAGATTAAACTGACTTTTTGACAATCATTTGATGTGGCTGTAAAAAAAAAAAAATTAGAACAAAATGTGGCTGTAAATTTCGTCAGATGTAGTTGCTGTGAGCAAATTTATACATTGCTGTTTGGCATTAGCATTACTCATACTTGCGGATATCCATTTTGTGTCTACCCTTAGTAGAAATACATAAGAAAAATGATGAATCCACTAGATATCTATTTAATTGCTTCTTTTTTTCCTCCGGTATATTCTAATTTTGGAGGTTTTTTTATCTGCCATACAAAACGTTTTGTATAATTCCCAAAAAACAAAAATTAACAATCTTATTATCCCGAAAAGTTCTGTTTAAATAACAAACCTCCCCTCTTTTAGTTGAAAAAACAAAAAACATAAAATTCTCCAATTTGTTAGGAATTATTTTTTATCCTAAAAAGACAACTTGAAGTATAAAAAAAATCCGGGTAATGAAAATAGCACTGATCTCGGGCTATAAATAGCGGAGTAGAGAGAGCATCTCTCCTTATATATCAAGTAAAATTGTATTCATTTTCAAGTATCACTCTCTATATCCTTTGTTTTCGAAACACACCTCTCTCAAGGTCCGTCTAGAAATTAAATCATCTTAATCTTATTTAATTTGTTCACTTCACCATTTCGTGTTTGTTGTAGATTCGGATGATCATAATGATGATCTCTGTTAATATTTCACTCGTTTGATTGAAATCGTTGTTAGTGTTTTATTCCTTTGGTTGTTATAGTCTTTAACTCCTTGATAGTCTTGTCCTTTTTTTTTAGAACCAGAAAAAAGGAATAAAATAAGTAACCTATTTCGATTTTGATCTCGTTAACGCATGTTTTTGGTATAAGTTCTCGAACGTTTTCTTGTGTTTTCTTATCTAAATTCTTCATATATTTTTTTCCTAATTGGAACGAAAAGAAATGACGACGGAGTCGTATGAAGATGCGCTTGAAAGACTAGGAGAGCTTCTCAGGTACGTACACACACACACACACTCTCTCTCTTTTTCTCTCCCAATCAGATCCGACATTTTGGATTTTGCAGGTTGTGGGATGATTGATCACACCCGTAGATCATTTGGTCTTTAAAATATATAAAATTTGTCTTATAAAAATTTGTTTAATATGAAATGGTAAATTACTTTGCAGTAAGAAATCGGATCTCGGGAACGTGGCGGTCGCAAAGATCAAGCAGTTAACGAATGAGCTAGAGGAACTTGATTCCAACAAATCATCAGATGCCGTAGAACGAATCAAATCCGGATTTATCCATTTCAAGACTCATAATTATGAGTACGTACGTTATTTATTCCTTATGGATCCGTCCATTTCAATATACTTTTAATACGGATAAAAAAAAGAATCCCACCTTTTTTTCTCCACACTTATATATATAAATATACTTATTTTAAATCTAGTTATTTAATCAAAAGAGGGCATTAGACAGAAAAAGGTTTCTTTAAGAAAAAAGTGATGGATCTTTTTTAAAACGTGTTCTTAATTGGTTAATTAAAAGAGGCTAATATATAGAGTTTTGAATATGATGGATGTTTGCTCATTAAATTATTTGTTTCATCAATTTCCAGGAAGAATCCTTCTTTGTACAATGCACTTGCCAAGAGCCAGAGCCCCAAGGTTTTGATTTTGACATTCTCTTAATTAGGGGTGGCATTTCGGTTTAATTTCGGATGGACATTTTATTAGGGGTAGGCATTTCGGTTTAATTTCGGGTTCGGTTTGGATTCGATTTGGGTTCGGTTCGGTTCGATTAATTTGGGTTTCCTAAAACTCTAACTGAACTCAACCAAAGTTAATTCGATTCGGGTTTGGTTCGGTTCGCTTTGAATGTAATTCGGTTTGGGTTAGTTAATTCGGTTTGGTTTAGATTTTTTTCTCTTAATAATATTCTTTAATATTAATGAACAAAACATATAGTTATATTTTTTTGCACTAAGAGTCTAACAACAATTAATTTGTGATACTTAGCAATAGAAATTTTTTTGAGAAAGCTCTCACTTTCGAGTTTCCACTAATACTAATTTTTATAACTATTTGATAAAGTTTTATATTAGGAGCAAGAGAAGCAGATAAAAAAATAAGATGAATAATTTTTGTTTTCTTTATGAAACTTAACCGCTTAGGTGTAACCGTGAGTCTTTATAAAACATTTCGAGTTTCCACTAATAATGTTTTTTTTTCTTTTTGATTGCAGTTTCTTGTGTTTGCTTGTGCGGATTCCCGAGTTTGCCCTTCTCACATCTTGAATTTCCAACTTGGTGAAGCCTTTATCGTTAGAAACATTGCAAACATGGTGCCACCTTATGACAAGGTTCGTCCTAACATAAATATCTCAAGTTATTGTTGGTGATTAAACAACTTAACTAATATAAGCTTTGTCTTTGGAAAAAAAATTTCAGACGAGACACTCTGGTGTTGGTGCCGCCCTTGAATATCCAATTACAGTCCTCAACGTACGTACTAACAAATTAATGGCCATCTTCGTTAATTAGCATCTATGATCGATCATTATTGGAGTTTCTTCATGGCAATATGTCTCTTGTCTTGCATAAGATATGCCTAGTAAAAAAACTGATGTGACTCACAAGTGTTTGGCTACTAAAGTAGTAACACACAATTATCTTTCAGCAACAAAATTGAGCCTTTGAGATAATGTAATGTTTGTCATTATCAGGTAGAGAACATTCTGGTGATTGGTCACAGCTGTTGTGGTGGAATCAAGGGACTCATGTCCATTGAAGATGATGCAGCTCCCACTAAGACGTAACTAATCTCAAAAGGCTAATTCAATAAATATCCTCTAGTTACATGGTTAACCATGGGATTGAAGACATAGTTTCTTCACTAACTTGATTGAAATTGTTTGAAATGGCAGCGACTTCATAGAAAACTGGGTCCAGATATGTACACCGGCCAAGAACAGGATCAAGCAGGATTTTAAAGACCTAAGCTTCGACGATCAGTGCGCCAACTGTGAGAAGGTAAATCAAAAAGACAATATTTTTCTCCATATATTCTGTCTTTTACTTAGAAGCTGATGAGATTGTCTCTCTGGTGCGAGCAGGAAGCAGTGAACGTGTCGTTGGGGAACCTGTTGTCTTACCCGTTTGTGAGAGAAAGAGTGGTGAAGAACAAGCTCGCCATAAGAGGAGCTCACTACGATTTCGTGAAAGGAACGTTTGATCTCTGGGAACTCGACTTCAAGACCACCCCTGCTTTTGCCTTGTCTTAAAACATTCCTCTACTCATCTTTTCTCTATGTTGCTTTCTTTCTAAGTATTTTCTTATAATCTGCTTCTGTTTCTCCTTTAAAACATGTCTTCTTTCTGTTTCAAAATAAACGAATAAGCTATAAAAGAGCATTTTAGTATCCATCTTCATTGAGTTTATATCTCAAAACACTCTACAAAGAGAAGATACACTTTTGAGACTTGCTTAATTAGGCTTTACACATATAAAGATAGGCTACACACTCAACTCAAGCCTCTCAAGGGATGGGATATACAACGACCTTCCCTGTGGCATGGTTCGTTTCTAGGTACGAGAAAGCATCAGTGACGCGTGAGAACGGGAACGGTCCTTTGGGATCAACCACAGGCTTCACCTTCCCACTCTCAATGTATGGGTTCAGTTTCTTCAAAACCGCACCGTTAGATGTCACCACGAATCTGAAACCAGGAGGCGTGACTGCTCCGGTCAAGGCCACTACTTTCCCTCCTTCTTTTATCACCTTCACTGCCTTATCACACATCCCTTTTTGACAAACGAAAAAAGAGTGTTCTTGATTAAAACTTTTTTTCTTGTTGCAAGAAACTAGATTATATGTGTTATAATGTTTTTGTTTTGTTTGTTACCAATGGCGTCGAAGACGACATCAAATTTCTCAGGCAAGTCCTCTATGTTCTCCTTTGTGTAATCAATGGCTAAATCTGCACCTAAGCTTCTCACTAGCTCTAGCTTCCCTGTGCTGGCTGTTGCAGCCACTTTTGAAGCTCCATACACTTGCTTCGCAAGCTGTATTCAGATATGAATCTGAGTAATCAATCAACAATCACCAATCTCTGATTCTTAAGATTAACAAAGGAACGACGGATTTCACCTGAATCACAAGGCTCCCTACTCCTCCGGCGCCGTTAAGAACTAGAATTGATTTTCCGGCGGAGAATTCCGTCCTAACGAGACCTTCGTCGGCAGTTTCTATAGCCAACGGAAGCCCAGCGGCTTGAGCGAAATCGATGTTTTTAGGTTTTAAGGCTAGTAGCTTCTCTTCCACCGCCGTGTACTCCGCCAGAGAACCGAATTGCTTCGGCCCTTCCAACGCTTTCTCGCTCACGTTTGCGTAAACTTCGTCGCCTTCTTTGAAATCCTTCACCGCACTCCCCACCTTCACCACTACTCCGGCGACGTCGTATCCCGGAACCGTCTGCGCTCCGACGAAGGTTCAAATTAGAAGAGAAATTAAGGATCTGAAATCTTCCTAGGTTTTTTCAGAGAGACACACAGAGAGAGAGGGGAATTTTACCGGGAGAGGCGAATCGGTGGCTTTGAATTTCCCTTGCCGTCTCTTGGCGTCGACGGGATTAAGAGCCGCCGCAACAACCTTAATCAGAACCTGATCCTCTTTAATCTCCGGAACCGCAATGTTGCTCTCCAGCTTCAGGACATCCACTCCGCCGTAGTCACCGTACACCCAAGCCTTCATCTCTTTCGGAATTGACGTATCCGCCGCGACATTGACTCCCGCTGAAGTACTCTGAGAGCTCGCCGAGACTCTCGCTAGTTTCCTGCTGAGCGTTTGCAAGCCTGATCCGAATCCAACTATGTTCCGCCGGAAAACCGGCGATTCTGAGAGAGAACAATGACGAAGAAGAGGCGTCTCGCGGCGGAGCAAGGGAGTTGTGGCGGTGGCTGTTGCAAGCGCCGCGTTCATTTTCAGTCTGCCGCTAATTTCTCCAAACGGCTTATCTCTTTCGCTTCCTCTGCTGCTGCTTCTTCATTCGAATTAAAACCACTCCCACGTTTCATGACTCTCTCTGATTGGTCAGACTTTTTTTGTGGCTGTCGTTTTAATCTTTTAATCAGAAAAATTGTGGCGTTTGCTGTGTCGAAGACTCGAGAACCAGAAAGAAAGTTTAACGTATTCAAATGTCATGTAGTCCATCCATCAATAATACACCTGGCACGAAGTTTAAATATGATGTTCTTTTTAATATAGACAATGTGCCGTTTTGTTTCTTCAACACACCTATGAAAACGTGAGGTAGTTCTATCATTCAATAATACAACCGCGATGACTAAAAACAAAGGCCCAATAAGCCGAAAACGATTGTTAAAAGCGAGTCCGATCAATTGAATATACAACCGCGCACAACGAAGCACGATGTGTACACGTGGACGGTTGGCATTGGATCAGTGGTCAAGCTTAAAAATCGACCGTCCGTTTCCTCACGCCCAGGAGTCGAAAGAGAGAGCTTTTTGAGTTTTTTTTTCCGGGAATTTCATTGAATGTGACGTCAATCAGATCTATCATTTGTCTCAACATTCGATAATCCAAATTCCAAAAGGTAAGCTCCAAATTAAACCCTAATTCTCTGAGAATGCGTATGTTCCTCTTATTTTCTACAATTTGAATCTTCTATTCATACAATGTGGTTCCAATGTTGTCCTGATTTCAAAACAGTCTAAGCTTTCTTTTCGAAACTCTGCTCTCTTTTTTTGTTCTAGAAATGTTTCGTCATTGATCTGCTTCTCATACATAACTCTGGTGTCTTGTGGCTCAATGTATGATCTAAATCGAATTTGAAATTGGTAAGAAGAACTTATGATTTATGTCATTACAGGCTCTTCTCATCAAAAAGAAATGGCAGAAACCAAACTCACGTTGAGAAATCCAGATTTCACTAAGGTTGATCAGCTGCGTCCTGGGACTAGCGGACACAATGTCACCGTGAAGATCGTTAGCACAAAGATGGTGTTACAGAAAGGTCGTGCAGATGGTCCTCAGGCTCGCCAGATGCGGATTTCTGAATGCATTCTTGGAGACGAGACTGGAGTTATCATCTTTACCGCAAGAAACGACCAAGGTACTTGCTTACTTCAATCAAGAAATGCAAAATAGAATCAGTCTTGTGTTGTTATTTGTGGTCCATTTGAATTGTTACATGTTATCTTGATTTGGTTCTGTAAAATTTCTTCTTGTGTTTGTGTAGTGGACTTGATGAAAGAAGGATCCACTGTAACTCTACGCAACGCCAAAATCGACATTTATAAAGGATCAATGAGGCTAGCTGTAGACAAGTGGGGTCGCGTTGAAGTCACGGAGCCAGCGAGCTTCAAAGTGAAAGAAGACACCAACATGTCACTTATCGAGTACGAGCTCGTCAACGTTGTTGAATGAATGACAAATTCCTCGAAATACTTTTGTTTTCCCGCTAGAGAAACTTTCAATAATAAAAGCAAGTGTAAATCGTAACCGTTACAACGTTCGGCATCAAGAAAGAGTTAACCTGATCATCTATCTTGCACATAGCTATGGAAGAGCGATGCCTCTTGGTTTAAGTTGCTTATGCTTTGTTAATTATGACTTTGTCACAGCTTCTGTTTTGCAAATGTCAACGTAACTGTTAAGGCTTTTGTGCAATACTACTCTCGTTTCTCTTTGCCTCGTGTCAAAAATGCTAATTGTGAGCAAAATATAGGATGCGATATTATTCTAATGTTGCCAAAAACTGTACAGAAAGAGCTCATAAAAGAGCAACCAAATGCCATAAGCATGGCACGAGCAAGAGAAAACCATCCAAAACCAAAGAACTACATAAAGATAATAACGTAATAAACTACCCAAGCGATTTATTTGCTGATGTCGAAAGCCATATACACCACTTCCATTTGATCACTCACTCATCATGTTTGCAAGTTGCTTCCTCCATGCCTTGCATCTGGGACTCAAAACTCGTTCCCATCCTCGTCCTCCAAGCCACCGTGCAGGTTGCTTCCACCAAGATTGCATCTGGGACTAAAACCGCGCCCCCATCCTGGTCCGCCAAGCCGCCTTGGCGGTTGTTGTCTCCGGCCGGTGGATCCATGCAAGTGATTCCCGTTAAACCATCCGAAAGTGTCAGGGTCTCTAATGATCCCAGGAAAAGGAACGCGTTCTCTAACCATTCTAGAGATTCTAGAGGCTCGTCTAGCTGCGGGATTTCGTCGACGGTGTTGCCTCCAAAAAGCGGCGAATTTCGCCTTCCAATTAACGGAATCGCCGGATCCACTCACAACGAGAAGCTTAGCTTCTTCCAAGCACCTCTGTTTCCACAAGTCATTGTCTGACGCCAGATACCGCATTTCTGTACAAACGCAAGCCATATTAGCAACACTCGCGCCGGGAAGCGACTCTAGTATCTTCAGCTTTAGCTCCGTCGGTAGGCGCATCAAGCACGGTGGAATTTCCAAGCCAGACTTCTCGCAGAGACCAATCAACAACGGGGTAGCAAGACCATCTTTCACCATTCTCCAGAACATAAACACCTCGCGGTAGATGCTCGAAGAGCCTTGCTTGTCAGACTTCAAAGTATCCAAAACCAGATCCACCACAGGCACAAACCTACGCTTGTCGAGAGAAACCCTGTGGCCCTTATACCCACTTAGATTCCCGTGAACTAAAACCAAATAGCCAAAGCTCTGAAAGTTCACAGTAACAGACTCGACTGTATCGGTATCTTTACGGGTAACTAGCTCAGGCAGAGTATACCTAAGGGATACCGAAAGCAACTCTTTTGAAAAGCTAAACTTATCAGAGCCTTGATTGTAGAGCACAAACCCAGATTCTAACATTACGGCGTGAACTGACATAGCCAAGGTAGTCAACTCACTGGTATCACCAGATTTCTCAAGCAATATCTTTTTCAAGAAGAATGGTTCGCTTAACCTTTTGCTTCCAGCGGCAGCTACCTCCACATCAAACTCCTCAACATCCATCGGCTCTGGACCTGAATTTTCTTCCCCGGTGGATCCTTTGCCTGAATCTTCATCGGTTTTCGATTGATCTTGCATATTCATATCTACACCGGTCGCTGCGAATCCAATACCCATCGAATCGTGAACAAAGACCTGATTCTTCTCTGATTGTGGACCTAGGGTTGTTGCAGATTCTCCCGATTTTCCGCCGCCACTTGGAGCAAGGGCTTGATGTGCCTCCGCCGACGAGGCTAATCCGATCTCCTCAGCCGATGCAACGAAGGCAGATTGATCGAGAGAGTAGTAAATGAGGTCACCGGATGTGACGCCAAGCGATCGGAGCGTATCTTCCGGCGAAGGCGCGAGGAGCTCGTCCTTACGGTTAAGCGATAGATGAACGGAGGAAGGCACCGATGCATTGATCCGTCGCCGGAGATCATGGAGGGTGCTCGCATCGGTCAATTCAAGCTTTAGAGTTTCTCTGGTCTCGTGACGTCTCAACCGCAGCTTCATTGTCGTACTTTCTGTGATCTTCTTCCTCAAGAAAAATCGACGGGGAGCGTCAACTATAGGTGATTCTGTGGGCTTTTCACCGACAACGACATCCCAAACTGTACTTTCAATTATGGGCCGTATTTTAGGCCCGTTGATAACTTCTTATAATGACTGTAGATAGCCAACAAAATAAAGTAGCATCTTCTTGTGCGTCTGATTATTTTATCCATTTAATTGCTTTGTTTGGTTGATTGGTCCTAATAACTGATCCGACTTCTGTTCAGGGTTTGGTCTGAATATATTTCACATTTAAACGGTCTGAACTACCTCTTCAACTTTCTGTTTCCGATGCTAATATATAATCCTGTATACAACAAAAAAAGTTAGTCAACCAAAATGCATATTTTATATCTCGACACATAGATCCATCCACCAATCTCATCAACAGCACATCTTCACATTTAAACTTTAAATGATAACTGATATTACTTGATAGCAGCAAAATTGGTTGTTTATAGATTTAGCTGACCAAAACAAAAACTAGAAAACACATGGTAGATTAGCTTTTGAATATTTTACTAATTTGGTATTAAAATATGGATCAGAGAAGAAGCGTATAAAAACCAAGAAGATCCTGCCGATGATAAATTATACAAATAAAAAAAATAGAAGAATCATTACGAATACAATACACAGAGACCCACCACACCAATAAGACCGTTGCTCACAACGTTCCAAACAAAAAAATCCCCAATTTTTTTTTCTTTTCTTTTCTTTTGTTTTCAAAAAAGTTTGATTTAATTATCTTTCCCCTTCCTCTTTCTTCAAGTACACTTACTTACCGTTGGATCTCCGCGGCTAAGTAAAAACCCTAAATTGTTCAATCACAGCGATTCAATTCTTCCTTACCTGAAACAAATCCAATCAAATAAAATCTTCCCATTTCTTGAATTTCTCATTATCTCATCTGAAATCAACCGATTCTCGGATCTTAAACTCTGACCAGAAATGGCAGCTTTAGCACCCGGAATCCTCCAGAAGCTGATCGACGGGATGAAAACCGGAGTCAAACCGACCGGCGAACACAGGAGCTCTCTGTTACAGGTCACCGATATCGTCCCGATCGATCTTGACGAGAAGAATCTTATGCCCAAACAAGGCTTCTTCATCAAAGTCTCCGATTCCTCTCACTCGATCTACGTCAGCCTCCCTTCGGATCAAGACGACGACGTCCTCAGCAACAAGATGCAGCTTGGTCAATTCATCTACGTCGATCGGCTCGATCCAGGGACCCCTGTTCCGATCGTCAAAGGCGCTAGGCCGATTCCGGGACGACACCCTCTGCTCGGAACTCCTGAGCCATTGATGAGCACACGAGGGAAGACAGAGAGGGAGCCTAGCTCGAGGCCCAGAAGAGGCTCTTGGGGTCAAAACGGTGATTTTGCGTCTCCGTTCGTTTTAAAGCCTGCGCCTTTGGATTTTGATCAGTGCACGCCGGCGAAGCATAGGCTTGGCGAAAGGAGGTTCGCGGCGGCGTCTCCGGTGGTGATGACAAGAGGGAGATCACCAGGTGGTGTTAGGTGTTCTTATGGAGGAGGGCTTTTGGGGAAAATGGCGGATCTCAAAGGAGAGAGCCCTGCTGCGATGATGAGGAAGAGCTGCGTTGTTCCGCCGAGCTCGAAGTTCCCGAGAAGCAGAAGTGTTTGCGATAGAGAGACGGCGAAGATCTCTGTTTCTTCTGTTCTTCTTAGTCCGTTTAAATCCTCTGTAGGTACATTTTGTTCTTAGTTTTCTCTTTTTGGCTTAAGCATAATTGATTTCTTTGAGATGGAGAGAGAGAGTGTGTCTTGACAATGGAGTTTCTACAGGCAAAGAAAAGCAACTCACCGCCTCCGAGTTCACGCACCAGAAGAGCAACCGCTTTGGTGGAGAATGAAATAGATGCTCATAAGTCTACATCGAAACTGGCTTCTCCAAAGTACGAATCTAAGCATAGTAAGCTGGAAAAACCAGAGAAGAGTTCGAGTCTACCAGGAAGACTCAGCACACTGAGCAAGGTGATTCAATTTCCCTTTTCCTATTATCTGGATTTGGCTCTATGTGTTGGTGATACTGAGAGATGTCTTTTGATGTGCACAGGAAGCTATGCAGCAGCGAGAGACGGCTCAGAAGATAGCTCTTCAGGCATTGAGAGAAGCTACAGCCACAGAAACAGTCGTTCGTCATCTCAAGTATACACAGCTGAATCTCTTTTTTGTAGTTTTTCATTGTATGATCTATGGGATTTCGAGTTTGAAATGTGAAATCTTTTTTTGGGGACTGTACAGGACATTAGCCAATCTAAGCAAATCAGCAAAAGCTGATTGCCCTGCTGCGTGCTTCGAGAAGTTCTTGGAGTTTCACAGCCAGATATCTGGAACCATGAGCGAACTCGCGTCCATTGAAGCAGCAGTTTCATCAGCTAATGAGAACAAATCCGAGGATGGATCGTCTTCGATACTACACGAAATCCAGCACAACTCTATTGATCAGGAGAAAACTACATCAAAGAGAAGAGCCACAGCACTGAAGCAGCAGCAGCAAAACCATAAGCAGTTGAGATCAAACGATGAGAACAAGAACCCATCAGCAGCTCCTCCTCCTTCCGGGTTAGGAAACACAGCGAGGTTGGCTAAAGAGATAGAGAAGGAAGCTGCGAACTGGTTCATGGAGTTTATAGAAAAGGCTTTGGAGAAAGGTATGAAGAAGTGTAAAAGCACAGGTGATGCTGATGTTAAGAAGGTTCCACAGTCTCTGATTCTCCAAGTTGTAAACTGGGTGGAAGCAGAACACTCTGCTGATAACACGAGACGACCGGTTCATCCAAAAGCATCACATATCACTAGAAAGCTCAGAATCAAATTGAAGAATCCTTGAACCATAAGTGCAGATATTGAGATTCTCTGTTGTTCCCACTTCTACTGTTACTGTGAAAAGGCATTTAGTTTTCCACTGCTTATAGAGAAATAATTATTCATGGATTCTTTTGTTACTGGTCAAGTTTATATATATAGTGGTTATTCTCAAATGTCTCTCAGATACAAAGATCAGTCACAAGAAAAAAAAAGATAAATATATCAAGAAGTGTTTTATGGATTACACATTCTTATGTAGCTTAATGTGTAAATGTGCTGAAGATAAATTTCTCATCATAATCTAGAAAACCTAGAGATCGTACAACTCCCGGTTTCCCAAAGCAATAATCCTTTATTAACCTACCTCGAGGAATAAGCATCAGTCGAGAGATACCTGGTTCGGTTTAGAGCCAGGCCGGGTTCTTGAGGGCAGTGACAACAGCCTTGACTTGCAAGTAATTGCTGAGGCTGTAGATACCTTTCTCTCTTCCAATGCCACTCATTTTATACCCTCCAAATGGAATTGTGATATCAAGCACATCGAAACAGTTTATCCAAACGGTCCCAGCCCTGAGCGCTCGCATCAGCCGATTCGCTGTGTCCAGGTTCTGTGTGAACACTCCCGCAGCTAAACCATACCTCGAGTTGTTCGCCCTCGCAATCACCTCATCCAGATCCCTAGGGAAAACATCAAGAGCCATCAGTCAAGTCTGATCAGGAAAAATGTCAACAAAGAGTCAAATATTTTGGTTTGACATTAGATTTGTACTTGAATTTTAGTATGGTCTGAACCGGTCCAAAAATCTCATCTTGCGCTATGAGCATGTCATCCTGCCAAGTCCGATAAGTCCCATGTCAAATCGATTTTCCGTAAGAAATTGTGACAGTGATTGAGTTGATCAAGGGTAATTTTCTGCTTACTTTCACATCTGAGAAAACAGTAGGTTGAATGTAGTAACCCTTGGAACCAAGCCGGTCACCTCCAGCTTGTAAGGTGGCTCCACTTTCAACACCATACTTAATGTACTTCAGGATTTTCTTGAATTGCTCTGAGTCTACCTGTTTTTTTTTTTTTTTCTCAAACAAGTTAGGAATTTTGAAATGCTGATTTGTCTTTCACTGATAATGTGTTTACGGTTTCATCAAGTAATAATGATTCTACCTGGGGACCTTGCTCAATGCCTGACTTGAAGGGATCGCCAACAGCGCGTTTGATTGCACGGGCTTTAGCTTTCTCTACAAACTCATCATACACGCGTTCATGTACAAATGTACGCGAGCCAGCACAGCAGCATTGTCCCTGCAAGTTAGCCAGAAGAGGTTATCAGGAAGGTATTGATTCTTAAGATTGTAGATTCATGGTATCCATAAAAGCCAAGTGCAGATGTATATTTGAGTGATGTTACCTGGTTAAAGAACAATGCGAAATGAGCAAGCTCAACGGCCTGATCCACATCAGCATCTTCACATACAATGAATGGTGACTTGCCTCCAAGCTCAAGAGTCACTGCCTTAAGGTTGCTTTTTGAAGCCAGCTCAAGGATAATCTTTCCGACGTCAGTAGAGCCGGTGAAAGCAACCTGCAGAGTCACAGAAGATTTATCGAAAATTCTGTAGAAGGCAGATCTTTTGAGCTATAGAAACTTTTGATCTCATGGTCGTGACTCTAGCTTCTCTACCACAAAATGTTAGAGAACTGGTATGTATTTTACTTACTATATCATTATCAATCATATATTTATTCTTTCAGCAGCTTTTCCAAGAAACTAGGAAAAGCTCTGTGGAACATTCTATATAAATACAATTGCATAAACGTATGGTCACAAGAAGAAGTTTTCAAGGTTTGTCTTTTAAACCTTATCAATGTCCATGTGACTAGCAATGGCCGCACCAGCTGTCGCACCAAATCCAGAAACTATATTTACAACTCCTTCGGGAAGTCCAGCCTGTCATAAATCATAAATATCAGTTACTTGAGCAAAACATAACAATACTAAATTAAACTAAAACAGTCTACTGTAAAATGATAATTCAAGCCTATAAGTTGGAGTAAAGCAAAAAGGCACTAGTGGACAAATGAAAGTTAAACAAGAGTACATGGTTACCTCGTGAAGAAGTCTTCCAACAAGAAGAGCAGATAGAGGAGTTTGCTCAGCCGTCTTGAGTACAATGGTGTTTCCGCAAGCTAAAGCCGGTCCAAGTTTCCAAGAAAGCATGAGAAGAGGGAAGTTCCACGGGATGATCTGTCCAGCGACTCCTATAGGCTCATGGAGGGTCTGCACATGGTGTGAACCATCTCCTGGAACCGTCAGTCCATGGATCTTGTCTGCCCAACCTGAGAAACTCATCGAAGAACAATACACAAAGATACATAAAGGATTCCTTCATAAGGCACAACAATATACATCAGTGATTGTGTTTGTTTTTCACTCACCAGCATAGTACCGGAACACCCTAGCGAGCATAGGCACTTCAATCTTGGCAGATTGTTCATAAGGCTTCCCATTGTCCCAGGTCTCAAGAGCAGCAATCTCGTCGTTGTGTTTCTCGATCAAGTCAGCGAAACGGAGTAGTATCTTTGATCTCTCCTGAAGAAAATTAGCCGAGCTGAGAGTCATTTTCAAAACCACAAAAATGGAAACTTTTTTGATATCTACAAACACCAAAAGATAAAAACACAAAAAAGGAAACTTTTTTTTTGTTACATAAGCTGTCATTCTAGGCCATGGCCCCTCATCAAAGGCCTTGCGCGCGGCTAAGACCGCACGGTTCACGTCTTCTACATCACCCTCAGCCACCTGAGCGATCACTTCCCCATTCCTTGGATCCAATGTGGGGAAAGTTTTTCCTGTAACGACAGATATTATATCATCATTCAATGTAAGTGTAAACAATCCAAGCCTCGACATATCCATTGTACATTTCAGACATCATCACACTAGTGAACAGTTTCGAAATCTGACCTGAGGCTGAATCAACGAATTTTCCGCCAATTAGGAGCTGTGTGTGCTCGACTTTCACAGGTGGAGTGATCGGGTCTTCGAGAGAAGCAGCAGCGAGGTTGCTGTATCTGTGAGCTCCTCTGTTCAAGTGGGGATTTTTGCCTGAATGACACAAACACACGAGAATCAATCGATTCCGATTATTCATCTGTGAATAATCAATATCAAGGAAGACGACGATCATCTCAAAAATATTCAAATCCATCGCGATGTAGTTGAAAATGTGGATGCAGAATCCCCAAAACAAAATCTCGCAGATCATGGATCGGAAAAGAGAATGGAAAACCGATGAAGCACACGATTTTAAAAGCAAACAGAACGATTTCGATTCTCGATCTTCGTAGATGCACAAATGAACAACAGAGGAAACAACTGGGACAGAGCCCGAATCGGATTCTGAGGAAAGCGATTTATTATGATTCAAAAATGGATCGCATCAGAGAGATACCTCGAAGAGACAAAAGAGAAGGCGAGGACATGAAGGAGCGAGAGAGCAGAGAAGAAACTCTTCGTGACGCCATGGCAGCTTTTTCTTCTTCTTTTTTGGCTTCTCCTCTACAGTGTAACGGTGAGGCTCTCTTTTGTATGGGTAAGCTGATCTGGTAGGCTGCACGAGCGCGAGTGATGCTTTCGTTATTTAACAAACATAGAAAGAACCAATTTTAGAAGTAAATATTATCCATTTCCACATGTCGACAGACAGACGGAAAAGGAAACAGTCAAATCAAAACTCGTATTAAATATTCACATTTTTTTTTCAACATAAAATATATTAATGGCAAATATAAATAATAAATATATACTATATAATATCATTTTAAATAGTACTAATTGATAAAAAAAAAAAGTAAACTATGTTTTCAAATGGTATTTTATCATTCTATCATAGTATTATATAATAAGATACCATAATGTTTGGAGTTATAGTTGTAATTTTAATACCATAGATATCAAGATTATGTTGACAAACAAAAGCAAAATTATATTATATTATATTTTTATTTATTTCTGTAAAAAATTGCTTGGTTAGGTATTATATATATCATTTAGAATTTTAATAATAAATTTAATATATTTACTTTAATAAATAGTAAATTAAAGAATGGTTCCCAAAAATTAGAATTTTTAAAATAAAAAAAACTAATGAAAAATAACTATCATAAAAAATAATTCCTGAAATAATATTAAAACCGTGAACGTGATATAAGAAGTATGATGTAGTGCGGTTCATTCGGCCACCAAACCGTACTTTGTTATTATTATTCACCAAGGACGAAGAAAAGAAGAAAAAAGGAAAGACCCAAAGAGTATGAGAAAGATATTATTCCTTGATTCTCTTATACAATTTTGAAATATGATATAACTCCTATAGTAGGAGGTTTTGAGTGGTTCACCAACCACACTAAAGGTAGGTCATTATTCTAGTTATATCGTTATTCTCGATATGAGTAGCTTAAACTTAATCAAATTAGAAAATATAAAAGTAAATAATAAGTATATTAATATATAGTTGGTCATTAAAACTCAAGGTAAATTTGGAGAAATCTGAGATTACGGTATCAATTAAGTTTATGTTAAAACTGTAATTTTATCTTAGAGCATGCGCATTGGAAATCTCTCGCGCATAATCTCTTAATAATAATATAATAAGAAATATTATTATTTAATGTTAGAATTTTTTAAAAAGGTGAGAAATTCCCTCAATAAAAAATTATTGAAGGACTATGTGAGAGATCCCCAATGTGATGGTCTTAGACCATGATCAATGCAAGGATTTTAAGAGAGTTTCTTAATCAAAAATAATAATAAAATCAAAAAAAATAAGAGAGAAGAGTAAAAAGTGGTTCTTAAATTTCTTATTTAAAAACCAATTCTTAACTTTTAAGAAACTCATTTATTGTGTGTCATATTCTGATTAGTTTATATTTTTTATTATTTAAAAATTATTTTTTTTTCTTCTTAAGATACTTTCAAAATATTTTTGCATTGCACATGCTCTTAGCTAGTAACCATTGTAATTTCAATCATGATTAATCATTATACACGTTTTAAATGGCAATAATACAAAGTGTTGGATATATGTCAAGAATTAGTCTCGAATAGAGCACTAACACATAAACAATTTTTTGGTTTATTTATAGAAAAGTTATTTTGACTTTTTAAAAATATATAAAGACCTTACTATGTCATGAACCCTTTTTCAGACGGTTGTTTTGTCTTAACCCCACAACTAAAACCATATTTACTAGACCATCCCCATTGAAATGCTTTGGCTACAACAACGAACAAACGTATGAAATTGAAACAACATTATTATTAATGGTCGGTACTCGTTTCGTTTTTTTTTTCCTTATATAATGGTCGGTACATGTTATCAGACTAAATATATTTAACATAAAAGTATTTTATAATGTGTCTCTTACTCTTGCATGATGTTCGCTTTTGCAAAAATTAGGTTCTAGATTGGGAATGCAGTTATCAGTGTTGTACTCGATCGCTTCTCCACGTTCATCTTTTTGTAGTCTTGTAGATCCATTTTTCAATTGGTTGTATATAAGATACTAAAACATTATAAATATATATATAAATGTTTAAACGATTATTCCGTCTGTTATTGTTTAACAGTTAATGAGTTAAATATTGGTTAATTTATAGAAATTACAAGTCTGTCTGACACCATTATTTCTATCACTTTTGCCAACTTTCTCTATGTGCTTTGGTCGAGCTTCGAACCTGACATGCGTTGCACGTGAGAGATATCGCGTAGTGTGAACGTGCTTAAAAGCGAGTGAGAGTATTAGATGCGAATATTAGAAAACAGACATAAAAAGCCAAAAAGCCAAAAAGCAAAACAAACGATATATTCGAGGCAAAAGCAGGCGTCGTCCGTATTATTATTATCATCACATAATAATTTCCCAATTTTTCTCGTTGGAATTATTATATAACAAATATATAAATGAAATTGATATTTTCTATCGTACACCGAATCTCTCCACTTCTCCTTCTTCTTATATCTTCCGCTTCACTTCGCATCAGAACAAGCCTACAAAAACCCTAATCCCTCTCTCTCATTTCTCCTTCTCTCGGAGTTTCTTTGGCTCGCTCCCGAAGCTAATCAGCAGAGCAGCCATGGATGCCAAAGAAGCCTCCGCTACCGATCTGAAGAGACCGAGAGAAGAAGACGATAACGCCGCCGCCGCTTCCATGGAGACGGAGAACTCAGCTCCGGCCATTAACGGCGACCAGACGAAGGAGCCTGCTGGTTTCTCCTCCGTGATTCCTGGGTGGTTCTCCGAGATGAGTCCCATGTGGCCAGGTCGATTCTCGTTGCTGTTTTATTCAAAAAGGGAAAACAAAGTTCCCCTCTTCCTCCTCTTAAATTCTTCAATTCTATCTGAGATTTAGCTGAATTGATGAGATTCCTCGTAAAATTAAAAAGCTGATTTTTTTTTTATGATCGTGAGATGCAGGAGAGGCACACTCTTTGAAGGTTGAGAAAATCCTGTTTCAAGGGAAATCAGATTACCAGGATGTGATTGTTTTCCAGGTAACCAAAACAATGGCTCTTGCTAATTGCATCGTCTCTCTCTGTTTTATGTTTGATTCATCCTGATGAACTTTCATGTTATTGTTTTTTTATTTTTCTCTCTTAGTCTGCGACGTATGGAAAGGTTTTGGTTTTGGATGGAGTAATCCAGCTTACGGAGAGAGACGAATGCGCCTATCAGGAAATGATCACTCATCTTCCGTTATGCTCTATCCCTAACCCAAAGAAGGTAAAAATCCTTTTAGAACTATATCTGTCTGTGCACAAATAAGGACCTTTATTGCATTCTGTGTGTGTGTGTGTGTTTGGGTATTTTTAGGTTATATCAAAGTCTATTGCTTTTGAATGTAATGAAAGGTTGAGATTTTTCTTCTCCGGTAAAGTAGGATGACTAAATCATTACTTGTGGAGAAAATAGAGTAAAGAGGCTTCCTTTTTATCAGATATGAGTTTTAGAAACTAATTTTTAAGCTGGCGTTAATGATTACACTTCCAGAGTGGTGATAGGAATGTCCACTAGAGAAAAGGTAGATGATCATCATTTTTTCTGCTTTTTTTAAATGTATAAACTTTGATGGCCTCCTGAGTAAAAAAGGTACATTGTCCCACGTTGTTCTTCTGGCAAAGTTAGAGAACTCAAGTAACTTTATTGGGTAATGATAATATGATAGAAAGTGTTTCAGCTGGCTTAAATGATTATCCTCTAGCTTGTTTTGGGGGACTCGTTTGAGAAAAAGTAGATAGTCAAAGCTTCTTTCATCCAAAATCGATTTTTTTTTGCTCTCAAGTATCAGAATTGGATAATTTAACTATTTTGGGTTATAGTAAAGTGGAGCAGCTAGTTTTTTTGCTTTTAACCAGAATGTATCTGATCAATGCCCTTCTAGTTCTTTCATAGGTATTGGTCATTGGAGGAGGAGATGGAGGTGTCCTGCGGGAAGTTGCACGCCATGCTTCTGTTGAGCAGATTGACATGTGTGAAATCGATAAAATGGTGGTCGACGTGAGTGGTCACATACTTTTCACCTTTCTTGCATCTCTGTTCCGATTAATCCCTTGTGTGTTCAGATGTGTATATTTTTAGTTTAATTTGTTTCCACCTTCTGGGAATCTTCAGGTGTCTAAGCAGTTCTTCCCTAATGTAGCAATTGGATACGAGGATCCTCGCGTGAACCTCGTTATTGGCGATGGTACAAACCGCTTCTTTTTAATCTCTCCGTAGTTGTCGTTTCGAAAACTTTCTTCTTTCAAACTGATGGTTGGAGTGTTATTACTGCAGGTGTTGCTTTCTTGAAGAATGCTGCAGAAGGATCATATGATGCAGTGATTGTTGACTCATCGGATCCCATTGGTACCATTCATCAATAATCAGATTAACCCTTGCTGTTATGTTAAGAAGCAGCCTTTGATTTCAATAACACGTTCTGGTGTGTGTCAGGTCCTGCGAAGGAGCTGTTTGAGAAACCCTTCTTCCAATCTGTGGCTAGAGCACTTCGTCCTGGTGGAGTCGTGTGTACTCAGGCTGAAAGCTTGTGGCTTCACATGGACATCATCGAAGACATTGTTTCCAATTGCCGTGAGATCTTCAAGGGCTCTGTGAACTATGCGTGGACCAGCGTTCCAACATACCCTAGGCATGTTTGATTATCTTTTAACATTCAACATCTCTCGTTTTTCTCGTCATTATAACTTAATCTAAATGTGTATCACTTTCATGCTTTTTTTGCAGTGGCGTTATCGGATTCATGCTCTGTTCAACTGAAGGACCTGACGTTGACTTCAAACACCCACTGAACCCAATTGATGAGAGCTCCAGCAAATCTAATGGACCCTTGAAGTTTTACAATGCTGAGGTAAAAACAACAAAAAAACTCTCAGTATACGATTTCTTGCGTTTTGACACTCGAATCCTTAACGTATGCTCTCGTTTCTTTGTGGTTGCAGATTCATTCAGCTGCGTTCTGCTTGCCTTCTTTCGCCAAGAAGGTTATTGAGTCAAAAGCCAATTGAAAAGGGGAAGAAGTAATTTAGAGGATCGTTGCATTTATCAAAATAAAAGCTTTTTTTTTTTTATTGTTTCAAGCATGTTTATGTTACACTGCAACAACTGCAAGCAACAATGTCTTCTTTTAGCATAATAGCATTACACATCACATATTAGCGCGAAGCCTATTGCTTTTGCGTTGAAGCTGGGAAATTTAAAAAGTTCTGCTTTTCTTACCATTTATTTTAAACTCAACTTTGAATTGATCTCAGCCAAACTCTTTTAAGTAGCAGGAGGTTTAGCTGCTTGTTCTACATCAGCCTTCTTCCTCAAAATCCTAGTTTTGCAATCATGGCAACAAACCACAGAAGCCAACCATTTAAGAACATTCCCAACACATCAGAAACCCACATAGAGACCAGTGTACAATACTCCGTTTCCACTCGAACTCAAGCTGCATTTGGAGTATAAACAGGGCAACCTAGTCGCGCTTTTCATGTCCGTAGATCAGCACCGGTGCTTGGTCGAGGAAGCTTTGGTGTTGGTGTAAGAGAGGAGCAATGATTAAGCGCTTGGTCCAATTAGAGAAGAAACCGAAGAAAAAAAATGGAAAACAGAGGTTGACAAGAGAAGGACGTAGAGAGATGTGATCAGACAACCTCTTACTCTGTTCTGACATATTTCGAAAGATCTCCGTACCAAATCAATCAGCCCCATCGGTTCTTTCTCGGACGTGTAAACAATCGAAGATGCTGCAATGATCGTGGTGGTTGTTAGGAGGTCAAGAAAGGGGTAGGGGAAGAAGTAGAGCAGAGATGTCTGGATCAGCCATGGAATCAGCTGACTTTCTGACAAGTCCTCCCAAAAGCTGTGTTGTTGGGAGACCGATCGATTGGTAAGTGAGAGAGACGGTGGCTTCGAGAATCAGATAATTCTCCGACAAGTCAAAGAGGATCAAGAAACAAAACAGTGGGAGAGAGCAGAGCAAAAGAAAGAGAGCTTGATGTTGCCGAAGAGTAGCTTCGCAGCTCGTTTTAGCAGTTCGATGACACTTGGCTTCTCGTCCATCTTCATCTCTACTGATTCGGTGCTCTCTTTCTTACAGTAGAAAGAGAAGAAGAAGGGAAATCAACAGATCTGTTGTGTCTCTGTAGCAGAGCATAAAAGTACTAATTAAATTAAAGGTCGCCATCCTAACGCTTTGTTGTCAGAGGTTGACTGATCACATCTCTCTACGTCCTTCTCTTGTCAACATGTGTTTGCGTCATTAACATCACTTTTCACCGACAATATTCTTTGCAACTAGAAGAACAATTGCTTGTCTGTTAAGGAACTAAGTCTTTTAGAGTGTACCAATTTTTTTTATTTGTAAAACTGTATGAGATAGACAAATTACAAACTATCATTTTTTTTTATCTCTCTTCGACTTATCAGTTATCGTCGCTATTGTGAAAATCAACTTTAACATATGGTCTGAATAACTATTACCGACATTTTCTCAACCTTTGTTTTCCATCTGAATCAATATTATTGCACAACAAAACCAAAAACACCTGAATCAATATTATTGCACAACAAAACCAAAAACAGGGGAAACTAACATCGCGACTCTTAATTAAAAAATAACACACTGCTTCTCGCTTCAGACAGATCTGCTGTGTCCTTGTTTTATTCACTTTCTGCCTCTGAAAAACGAAATGTCCACCATAGGCAATCGCTAATACCAAAAAAACAAATCAAAGATTTAAAAGTAATCTGCAATCTCAGCCGAAAGATGGTGATCTATTGTTCAATAATCATGGGATTATCATTAAATATGGACGATTATCTTCATCACTGATTGCAGTAAACCAAAAACAAAAAGAGATTCATAACAGAAAACAAAACAAAACAAAAATAACTTGAGAAGAGGTCAGATGGTAGTGCATGTCTAAGAATCTACATCGTAATTTCAGATTTGCAGACGTATGGTAATATAATCCTCATTCCTCTCTTTTCAAGACAAAAAAAAAAAAAAAAAAAAAAATCCACAGAGATTAGAGAAAAAACAAAACAAAACTTTACTAAATAGAAAAATTATAATTGAATTAGGATCAGAGAATGTGGCAAATCACTCACACTGCAAAAGCAGATCAGACTGGGTGTCACAAAACAATAAGCCATTTCATCACATCCATAAACTAAAATCATCAAATACAAAACAGTAGAAAAAATCTTTGGAAATACAGAGAGAATCAGTTTAAAATAGATATTACATCCATCGCAACGAATGCAAATAAGACTGGGGCGACAATTCCTTATCATCACTTTCATCAATCGATATACACATCGGACGAAACAGAGCTAACGAACAAAAAAGCAACACTAAACAAAACAAAACAAAAAAAACAGAATGTAATAATAGAAAAAGCAATCACTAATAAAAATTAGATCAGAGAAAAAGGCAAATCACTCACTCTGCAGAAGCAGATCAGACTGGGTGTCACAAAACAATAAGCCATCTCATCACATCCATATCAGAAAATATGATGATTACAGAAAAAAAAACAAATCCGAAAAATGTAGGGAATCAGATAAATAAAATAAGTCAAATCACCATGTTGCATCCATCGCAATGGATGCAAATTAAGACTGGG
Source organism: Alliaria petiolata (assembly GCA_020283515.1). NCBI lineage: Eukaryota > Viridiplantae > Streptophyta > Magnoliopsida > Brassicales > Brassicaceae > Alliaria > Alliaria petiolata. Next base: position 72,371,391 of record JAHZTW010000002.1, on the reverse strand, counting down.
GCGACAATTTCTTATCATCACTTTCGTTGAACGAAGCTAATCAAGACAGAAATAGAGAAGAAACCCTAGAACAAGATTCGCAGATGATAAGCGAAGAATAAGAAACCCTAGATCGATGGACGAAGATAATCGAAAGGAATTGGTTGTTTTGTTCGAGGCTGTCGGGTCTCTGTGGAAGTTAAAGCCTAGGGCTTTGCCATTATATAGAAACAGTGGGTTACTCGTTTAAGAGGTAATTCGGTTCAGTACGGTTAAATATCAATTTGACCAGTATTCCAAAATTCTCAAAGTTTTGGCCTTTTGGGGTGGGTTTCTTTGATACAGTATATAGAACCGACGACATTAACACTAAACTCTCTCTACTCTGCCTCCATCGCCGCCTCATTTCTTCTTCCTCTTAAATTTGGATGTTCCATGTCTTCCCCAAGTGAAAGCTTCAGACTTTTCCCTCTACCTTCCGTTGGGTATACGCGTTTTTCCACATCTTCGCTTGTAGTGCCATATATTCAGCACTCTCTTCTCATTTGACACTTTCACTGAAAACCCTAAATTTAGGTGTTTGTAACGAGGTAATTGCTGAAGTTTACTCATCTCCTATGCTTTTATTCAAAGTTTTTTGTTTTTTGGGTGGTGGATTACAATTTGCGTAGTTAACTGTGTTTCCATTGTCTCTTCTCTCCTCTTTTAGGGACAAAGTTGTTTAATTTTGGATGTTTTTTTTGAAGCAGCGACTGTTTTACTACTTTAGCCTATAGGACTGGTTTTTGGCTTTGGCGTTTGTGATGATGGATCGTGTCAGCAGTCTACCAGACGAGCTTCTTTACCAGATCTTGTCCTTACTTCCCACAAAGGATGCTGCCGTGACTTCGGTTCTCTCAAAGAGATGGCTTAATCTGTGGAAACTTAATCCTAATCTCGACATTGACGACTCTGTCTTTCTTCATCCCGAAGATGGTAAAGGGGAAAGGGAAGAGATTAGACAGGGCTTCGTCGGTTTCGTGGACAGTGTACTGGCTATGCAGGGCGATTCTCCTATCAAGAACTTCTCCCTAAAGTGTATCACTGGTGTCCATCCTGATATCGTGAATCGTTGGATACGTAATGTGCTGCAGCGTGGTGTCTCTGACCTTAATCTTTTCACTGATTTCTCCGACGAGGATACCGAAGATGATAGCTATCATCTGCCTAGAGAGTTGTTCTTCAGTAGCACACTCGTTAAGCTTAAATTAAGAAGCGAACACTGTGTTGATTGGTGGTGGCATGGCGGAATGATGGGCGAATCCTTTTCCTTACCGATGCTTAAAAGCCTTGATATTGATTCGGAGTTGATTTTTTGCGGTGAGATTGAGGAGTTTATTCCTTCTTTCCCTGTGCTTGAGGACTTACGAATGGCTAACATGGAGTGGGGAGAAATGGATGTAGCCGTGTCAAGTGCAAGCCTCGGGAAGCTGAGTCTCCACGGCACCGGTTGTGAAGATTTTGTAAATCCAAAGAGCGTTTCTTTCGATACTCCAAACCTGCTCTTCTTAAGCTACCAAGATTTAGTTGCGGAAGACTATCCATTAGTTAACATGAAGAAATTAGTTCATGCTTCAATCGGTCTTGTAGTAACTGGTGAGGATCAGGTCAAGCGAATAAGAGAGCCAAATAATGGTTTGTTAGAGGATGACGAGGATATTGACGGTGATGCTGTTCTCCAGTTTGGCAATGTTGTGAAGCTCATGAATGGCCTACAAAATGTTCAGAAACTTTCTTTAAATGCTGATACTCTCGAGGTCAGTTTTTCTATTACAATATGTTCTTTCTGGTCCAGTATTTGTGTGAAACATCATTAATTGCAAAAGGTCTCTGGTTCTTGTTTTCAGGTGCTTTCTCTATGCTGTGAATCGATGCCAGTGTTCAACAACCTCAAATTCTTAGGTGTTACGAGTGAAGAGGGTCGAGGATGGCAAGCAATGCCAGCTCTTCTAAGGAATTGTCCACACTTGGAGACTATAATCCTTCAGGTAGAATTGTAAAAACCATGAAAGTACATGTAAACCTTATGTCTCCTTTATATGTAAACCTTATTATGACTCGTTTATATGCTTTCAGGGTCTATTACACTATGTAACAGATAACTGCGGGGATGCTTGTCCCTGCATTTCTCGGGAAGACAAAGAAGGTCTTTCACTCAAGTCTTGTCCAGTGAATAGGTTAGAGATTCAAGGTTTTCGAGCAACAATGAAAGAGATGGCCATGATAAAGCATTTCTTGGACTATTTTCCGTGTTTGAAGAGGCTGGACGTCTACATTGAAGATAATGAATCTACACAGCTCAGAAACCCTGAATTGTCTGACTGTGTCTTGGAGATGTTCGAACTCTACAACAAGTTGTCGCCGAGTTGCAATGTCCAGCTCCTGGTTAGTGATTACTTGGACAAGAAGTGGACTGCACAAGGACATATCTGAAGAACAAAAACTTGCTCCATAGTTGCGCCTTAAAATTTGACTTTGCCGTTCAGTTCTGTTTAATTGGCTTGGAAACCGTCTCAGACCAAACTAGTTTTTAGAAATGTCTTGTTTTGTTTCAAGCATATTTATGTGACACTGCAACAACTGCAAGCAACAATGTCTACTTTTTTAGCATAATCACATCACATATTTGCAAAGCCTATCTAACAAGTTTCTTTGCTTTCTGCCTTTTAACCATTTATTTAAGGAAAGACTCGAACTTTGAATTGATCTCAGCCAAACTCTCTAAGTAGCAGGAGGTTTAGCTTGTTGTTCTAAATCAGCCTTCTTCCTCAAAAACCTAGTTTTACAGTCATGGTAACAAACTACACAAGCCAACCATTTAAGAACATTCCCAACACATAAGAAACCCACATAGAGACCAGTGTACAGCACTCCGTTTCCACTCGAACTCAAACTGCATTTGGAGTATAAACATGGCATCCTTGCCGCGAGAGCGAAGACTAGGAACACCAACATCATCCAGAGGTCACGCCTTTCATGTCCTCTTCGATACAAAGATGAAAGAGACAAAGCATCGCTTCCATAGATGCCTTGACCATCTTCTCCGTCTTCTTCTAAGACCGAAACAACCAAACTCATGTTCCATCCTGCGCTCCACTTGGTGAACTTTTCAGTCAGGTACAAGAAGAGAGTACCCTGAACCAGAACCACCATCGCGTAGATCAGCACCGGTGCTTGGTCGAGGAGGAAGCTTTGGTGTAGGTGTAAGAGAGGAGCAATGATTAAGCTCTTGGTCCAATTAGAGAAGAAACCGAAGAAAAGCAAAAGAAAGAAAAGAACGAAGAAAAGGAAAACAGAGGTTGACAAGAGAAGGACGTAGAGAGATGTGATCAGACAACCTCTGACTCTGTTCTGACATATTTCGAAAGATCTCCGTACCAAATCAATCAGCCCCATCGGTTCTTTCTCGGACGTGTGAACAATCGAAGATGCTGCAACGATCGTGGTGGTTGTTAGGAGGTCAAGAAAGGCGTAGGGGAAGAAGTAGAGCAGAGATGTCTGGATCAGCCACGGAATCAGCTGACTTTCTGACAAGCCCTTCCAAAAGCTGTGTTGTTGGTAGAGCGATAGGTAAGTGCGATAGACGGTGGTCTGGAGAAACAGATCATTCTCCGACAAGCCCTCCTCGAAATTGAGTTGTTTGGAAAGGAATTGGGATGTGAAAGAGACGGTGGTTTGGAGAGAGAGCTCAAAGAAGACCAAGAAACAAAACAGTGGGAGAGAGCAGAGCAAAAGGAAGACAGCGAATTTGATGTTGCCGAAGAGTAGCTTCGCAGCTCGTTTTAGCAGTTCGATGACACTTAGCTTCTCGTCCATCTTCATCTCTATTGATTCGGTGCTCTCTTTCTTACAGTATAAGTAGAGGAAAGAAAGGGAAATCATAGATCTGTTCTGTCTCTGTAGTAGAACATACAATAAAGTACTAATTAGTCTTCCATTGAACATTTGTAATGAGTTGTCGCCGTCACTCGTCGCTATTCATCGACAATGACTTTCATCTATTATGATTTGTTTTAATTATGTAAAATATGGCCCAGTTGTACTATTACACTTGGTTTTGTAATTAAATTATACGGAAATGACTAAAAAACTTTATTGATATAAGCTGTGTAATATAAGAATGTGTTAAATTTACTTGGCCAAACTACGAACATTCTTAACAATAAGGAACAATGTAATGATCCATCATAATTTTTTGTGTTCTTACAGTAGAAGTAAAAGTACAAATTAGGCTTCCACTAAACTAAAGGTCGCCGTCCTTCATTGACGTTGACTTCTTGACTTCATCTATACACCGTAATACCGTGTGTAATGTTCCAATAATAGTTCCCAGGATTTGGTAGATAAGCTTCAAATGTATTATTACATGAACGACTTCTGATTTGGTCTACAAGTCAAGTCGAATTATTACGTTTCATTTTGTAATTAAATTAGATAGAAATGAGCCAAAACCTTGTTTGATATAAGCCGTATAGTACAAGCTATTGAACAACATTGATAGGTCAAACAACAATAAAATTAAAATGGAAAGACTTTAAGGGACTAAACCGTGGAATCACAAGCTCCCTACAAAGAAATCAATTACGATCTGACCATAAGTGTCGGATAAAGTAATTGGTGGTAGAGAAATTGTCAAAGTTTCAAGCTTTGGTACTTTGATCTCAGACCTCAAACAGTTTCTCTATGTAGCAAAAGCTAAGGCTTTTGATCCAATCTCCACATCAACTTTCTTCTCCAAAACTCTAGTTCTACCATCATAGTAACACACCACATAAGCTACCCATTTGATCACATTCCCAACACAAATCAAACCCACATAGAGACTCGTGTACAAGACTCCATTTCCATTCAAACTCTCACTGCATTTTGAGTATAAACATGGCATCCTCATCGCAAGAGCGAAGACCAGAAACATCAGCATCAACCAGAGGTCACGATTCTCATGTCCTCTTCCATACCAAGCTGAGATAGACAGAGCATCGGTTCCATATATGCCTTTTCCGTCTTCATCCTCCTCCAAGACCGAAACTACCATGCCAATGTTCCACCCCGCGCTCCACCTGCTGAACTTTGCAGCCAGTACTATGAAGACAGTACCGTGAATCAGAACCACCACCGCGTGGAACAGCACCGCTGCTTGGTTGCTGAAGCTTTGGTGTTGGCGTGAGAGGGAAGCAATGAATAAGTAGTTGGTTGAATCTGAGAAGAAACCGAAGAAAACAGAGGTTGACAAGAGAAGGACATAGAGAGATGTGATCAGACAGCCTCCTACTCTTTTCTGACATGTCTTTACAGATCTCCGTACCAAAGAAAGCAGCCCCAATGGTTCTTCCTCGGACGTGTAAACAATGGAAGATGCTGCAACGATCGTGGTGGTGGTGAGGAGGTCGAGGAGGCTGTAGGGGAAAAAGTAGAGCAGTGATGTCTGGATCAGCCATGTAATCATATCATTCTCTGATTGGTCTTTATGATCTTGAAGCTTGAAGTAATCCCCGAAATCGAGTTGTTGGGAGAGGAATTGGCAAGAGAGGGAGATGGTGGTTTGGAGGGAGAGCTCGAAGAAGATCAAGAAACAAAACAGTGGGAGAGAGCAGAGCAGAAGAAAGAAAGCGAGTTTGATGTTGCCAAAGAGTAGCTTCGCAGCTTGTTTTAGCAGTTCGATGACACTTAGCTTCTCGTCCATCTTCATCTCTGTTGATTCGGTGCTCTCCTTCTTACAGTATAAGTAGAAGAAGAAGAAGAATGAAAATCATAGATCTGTTCTGTCTCTGTAGTAGAAGGTAAATATAAGTACTAATTAGTCTTCCATTATAATGAATGGAAGGTGATGGTCGTGTCCTTCATTGACGTTGACTTCATCTTTTCTGGTTTGTTTTGATTATGTAATATCGTCCAGTTGAAGTATTACACGTGATTTTGTAATTAAATTAGACAGAAATGAGCAAAAACAACTTCAAGTCTATTAGATGACCAACACAGGGTTTCGTCCACAAATCAAATTCAATTATCACACTTCATATTGTAACTAAAGTAGATGGAAATAAGCAAAAATCTTGACTGATATAAGCTGTAGTATAGGGATGTCTTATGTCACTTGGCAAAAGCTATGGACACTGATAGATCAAGCAACAATAAATTAAAATGTAATGACCCTTAAGGGTTTATCCAACTTCCACATCATTCTTCTTCTGCAAAACCCTATTTCTACAATCATGGTAAAACACTACACAAGCCACCCATTTGATCATGTTACCAACACAAATCAAACCTACATAGAAACTAGTGTATAAGGCTCCATTTCCACTCGAACTCTCACTGCATTTGAAGCAAAAACACGGCAACCTCATCGCAAGAGCGAAGACCAAGAACACAAGCATCACCCAGAGTCCACTCTTCTCGTGTCCTCTTCCATAGTAAGCAGACATAGTCAAAGCATCGGTTCCATAGATGCCTTGACCGTCTTCTTCCTCTTCTAACACCGAAACAACCAAACCCATGTTCCATCCAGCGCTCCACTCGCTGAACTTGGCCAACAAAAGTGTAAAGGTAGCGCTGTGAAACAGAGCCATTACCGCGTCAACTAAAATCTTTATTGGATCGGTGTAGTTATTGTTTCTGTAATAGCCTCTGCCTTCTTCTCCAGTGTCGTCGACATAATAGTAGTATGAGTAGTCACCGAATCCGATCAAAGAAATGATGTAGAAATAGTTCGTCGCTGCAAAGAAGAAACCGAAGAAAACAGAGGTTGACAAGAGGAGGACATAGAGAGAGGTGATGAGACAACCTCCAAGTCTGTTCTGACATATCTCTAGGGTTCTCCGAACCAGTTGACTGAACCCTAACGGTTCCTCCTCGGAAGTGTAAACAATCGAAGATGCGGATACTATGGTCGCTGTGGCGAGAATGTCTAGAAGGCTGTACGGGAACAAGTAAAGTAGAAATGTCTGGATAAGCAACGAAATCAGATTCTCAGACAAGGCATGATCGCGAGGACCGTAGTAGTAGTAACCCCAAAACTTGCTTTCTCTCGAGAGATATTGAGAAAAGAGCGAGACAGTGGTTTGGAGGGAGAGCTCGAAGAAGATCAAGAAACAAAAGAGTGGGAGAGAGCAAAGGAAGAGGAAGAGAACGAGATTTATGTTACCGCAGAGTAGCTTCGCTGCTAGTATGAGTACATTACCGAACCAGAGATTCTCCTGAATCTTCATCTCCTTTTGCAGTTCTCTCCTTTCTAACCAAAGAAAAAGATGGGGCGATCACAGATTTACCGGTTTGTCAAATATGTAGTTAGTGGATGTGCAATCAATGGTCGCTCTTCATTGACGTTGACTCCAACGTTGACGTTGACTTGGTCCGCAAGTCCGCTATACCCAGAAATTTGATTTCAGACCCGGTTACACATAATTTTCATGTAAAATTCGATGCAAGTAAACCTCTAAAGCAATCGACTCAAACCCAAGTAAAAAAGCATCACATGAATGGATGTTGCGGAAGAAGAAGAATCAAAAGTTACGGTATGATAAAAAGGAAAGCGTCAGTGGAAAACCAAATCATGATCACAAAAGTCTTCACAAGCAAATATAAAACGAAGCATCCACAAAATGTTACATGTAGATTTAACCTTTAACCAAAAAGAAAGGTTAAACCTACCAATAGATGTGCGACAAAGATGTTGAGAACTACAATTACCAAAAAATGAGCAGAGAACCTAAGTGATGAGTAAAACTATTGGCGAGCCGAGAATGAGGTAGAGACTAGAGGAAGGGGCAGGGTGAAGAAACAACTTCGTCTTTCTGATTAGAAGCTTGGTTGCAGATCGAGGTAAGGGTGACGAGTAAAGAGCAAGGCAATCTAAAGAGTAACAACAAGCAAATCTAGCTGACGAACAAGCAAATCTAGCTGACGATGGTCGAGATGATGATGCAGATTGATGATTGATGACAAAGCTAAGTTGTGGGAGAATAAGATGCAGACGCAGCTGCCAAGAGATCCCAGAATCTTACCAGAGAAATCATACCTCACAAGAAAAAAGAGTGAAAACAGTTTTTTAGATATGTCACACGGATGAGATATAAGGTAAATGCATTCAACAAGACACACCAGAAGCATATATGGATGATATATAAGTAAGAGTGCGGTCAAATAAAGCATGAAAAAAACGACCTTGGGTTTCAAGCACGCTGAAGACAGCAAGCCAACGAGGTCTACAGTAGTCCAGGTTCAAGAACAAGACAGAGAGCCGTTGGAGAACAGCTTGAAGGAAAATTCCAAATCCAAACTACACCATGACATGTCCACGCTCAACAACCAATCCTAGAAGAACTAATAATAGCATAGCAGATATATCCTAAAGGGCGCCACACAAAGCGTTGTTTTTCTTCAAAGGTCCAGTTTCACACCCTGCAAGAAGTGAAAAGAATATTGAGAGAGAGAGAGACTCGATCCTATGCCTTAACAAAAATACTTCTACTGTTATACAGATTTAGAGAAACAGAGCGGAAGTTGAGAATGTTGCATATATCAAAAGCATATTGAGGAAACTGCAAACTTACCCATTGGCATATGGTGAACGTCGGCCATAGGGTGAGTCTCTGCGGCGAGGAGAATCGCGTCGTGAACCACGATACGGTGGGGATCTGCTGTAGCTCCGCACACGACGAGGTGGAGTTACACTGCGACGCCTTGGAGGAGATCTTCTTCCACGAGGGCTGATACTCCTAAACAAGATGGATTCCCAGGAACAAAAATGCATCTCATAAGTGCTTTTTATCATCATCAACCTATTCTCTTTTAGAGATTCACAGTACTTAAAAAGAAGAAGAATTTTTTGACAAAAGATACAAACAGTCCCATAGCTTTCCTATAAAACCTCCATTGTCAATTGCTCCCCATAAAAGACGGCTCAGCAAGAACGATTTGACACATTAAAGACTTATAAATTTTGGTTTTTTACATTAACAATCCAACCCCTGCACTTGATTACGTAAATCCAACAAATACAATCCTAATCAGAATTCCAAAAACTACAAGCAGCTATCATTTAAACAACAATATTTAACAACCACAAAGAAACAGAGATACCATATAGTTTCTATGAGAATGTTATTTAAGCAGCTCGATAAGCATGTTTTAGTGAAACTCACCTGCGTGCATACCCATAATCTGGACTCCTACGACGGCGAGGGCTAGGGCTTCTACGCCTCCCATAGCCTCCTCGACCTCGGCGACACTCCCGAGCAAAATGTCCAGGCTCGCCGCACTCATAGCACTTGGAGTCCTCAATACCGCCGCGACGGCCACCGCCTCCACGACCTCCCTTATCCTTGTGAGAAAGCTCCACACGCCACCCATTCTTTCCTGAAGGCAACAAGATGTGATCCAAACATGGAGATTAGGATAACAATTGATCAAATACACATGGAGATTAGGATAATACAGACGTTTAATGAGAAGAACACTGACCATCCAAAGCGTTGATTGCATCCAAAGCATCTCTCTCGTCATCGAACTCGAGGAAAGCGTAGCCTGGAGGCCTACGAGCTACCCAAACACTGCAATTTTTTTCTCACGAGACAACAAGATTCAGAATCGAAGGAAAGGTATGTGCAGAAACAGAATTGACTAAAAAGTCTACAGCCCAGAGATAAAAAAAATTACTTGCGAAGAACACCGAAGATCCTGAATTCGTCTTCGAGCTCCCTTTCGGTGACACGCGGATCCAGATTCCCGACATAAACCCTCGTCATGTTGCAAAATCAGCCAAAAATCTGAACGAAAGAGAAGACCCAGAGAAAAAACAAATTATCAATATCAGGAACTTGCTGCGACTTTTGAAGCTGAAGGCGAAAATCTCGATCGAATTATCGCTACTGATAACAGTCACAGCAAGTAAAAAGCACGGTGCTGCCTGAGATTCGAGGTCTTACCACGAAGCGGGATGTTTTAGGGTTCAGACTTCGGAGAGGAAAGAGAGTGCACGACAATGTTGAGGACTGAAAAGTATTTTATTAGTTGGATGAAAAAGTTAATTAACTAGTTTTCCTTTCTTTTTTTTTCATCACCAAAACCATACTATTTTTTTCTTTTTCAACCATATGTTATACCAAAACAAATCGGTTTAGAGAGAAGTTTTCACAAAAAGGTATTTTAACGAATAATTATAACTTTATTCGATATGCCAAAAGCTCATATTCGATATGAAGCTCATTTTCGGATTTTAAAATTTAATAAGTTTATTTTAACTAATATTTATAAATTTATTCGATATAACAAAACTCGTTTTCGGATTTCAGTATTATTTGTATTTTTAAACTTGAAAATATTTTTGAAACTGTCAAAATCTAATATGAAATTAGATCTTTATTAAAATCCAAAGATAGCTCAACTATTAAATAACTAGATAATTCACTCCCTGTGTGAGGTGAGAAATTTATAATTTTTCTGATATGTGAATTCAAATTTAAAATTAATAACCATATTATATTTTTTATATTTTTTCATTTTCTAGGTTATTAATAATCCAGAATTTTGTTTAATTGAACTTGAATGTATTTATTATTTAGTTTTGTATAATTAAAAATTAAACTATAGTAAAATATTTTAATCTATTTTTTATATAATAATAGTTTTAATTTGTGCTTTTTTGTTATTAAAATCACACATATCGAAATATTTTTTATTGTAAACATATTTTATGCCTAAAGTATTGTGTATAAATTATATTTCATTTTTAAGAAATGTATTAGATTTTAAATAATTCAAAAAAATAAAACATAATTTTAATAAATTGATAACTCCCAATCATAATTGATTTATGATATACATCACAAATCTAAAATTCGATTTTAAATAATTTAAAAAATAAAACATAATTTTCTGGTTATATTAGAGGTAATAAATGGATAATAGCATGTAATTAGTGTAATCAAAAAAGAAATTTTTATTAAAAAAAAATAGAAGACTAAGTGTGGTGGTGACACATGAACAAAATGGCACCACTGTAAATATTTCAAAAAGTAAACATACTCTATAAAAATGTTTCTCAATTAATATATAGGGGATATTGGATTTTAATAAGTATTCAAAAATCATTAAAAACACACATAGTTTTGTTTGGATTTTTAAATCAATTAAAATTTTCACAAAGTCTCTTGTTTTATGTTGATGATATTCTACCCGTAAACAATAAAAATCATCTAACTACACAACTTAAGTGTGAGTTATTGGTTCTTATATTTTAATGAATTTGAAAATCCTTTTTAAATTTAGAAAACACTCATATCCAATCAAATAATAAGGTTAAACCATATATTTGAGTCTTTGTATTTTAGTTATGAAAATATTTTTGTAATCCAGTCAAATTCAATAAAAATCAAATATTTATAATATTTGGATTTTAAAATAGTAAAATCAATAACATTGGATTTCAATATAAATTTTAAAATCATATAACCAATAACACTGAATTTTAATATGGATTTTAAAATCATAAAACCAACAACACTGAATTTGGTTTGGATTTCTAAATTCATTAAAATACAAGACTGGTTTCAGCCATGATGTTTAAGATCAAAGCTTTGGGTAACTTGAGATATATTTTGGACTTTGAAATGGCAATGACAAAGGGTGGTAATTGGTAAATCAAATCCAGTTGACTTTCTTTTTTTTTGCTAAATAATCCATTTGGCTTTCATGGAGTTAAATGTCAAAACTTAATCGAGATGTAGGCTTGCTAAGTTGCTATCATATGGTTCATACAATCCAACACTGACCAACAAGTTAGTCCATTTAATTTAATTTTCGCTCGTATAGCCATTATGTTTACCTAATTGTTGTATGCTTTTAATAGCTTGATATCCTATTGAGCAAAAAATATCCTAATTTATAATTTACAAACATGGTTTTAAGAGTTTTGTAATTATACACATTTTGATGTGATAATAAAAGAAAAAAAAAGAGAGAGAGAAACTTTAGTGTTTTTTTTTTTGGATATTTGCAAGGCCAGCCCAAGGCATAAACAAATAAACCTTTGATTAGGATTCATGGCCTAAAATTTTAGATCATACTGTATTTAAAAATAAAGTTGGGCAAACCTTTTGGTAAGATGTTTAGCATCTATGAGCTCAATGGTATCATATTAAGATCTTCTTCACGTCACTTTTAGATTACTACATATGTAAAATTACTACTATTTATGTTAGAAAAAAAACATATAATAATGTTGGACCGATCTTGGCGCTTTGGATATTTGTTTTGAAACTTTGATGGACATTTCGAATAGGGCCTCAAAAAATGTTGGACCGGTCTTTGCCGTTTTGGATATTTGTTTTGAAAATTTGATAAATGTTTCCTATTTTCTTAGAATTTCATGAAAAGTCATTTTTAATTTTTATTAGTACCAGATATCGCTAGCAGTTAGCACTTATAGATATGCTGGCTCAAACGTGCAGGTCTCTTCCTTATTCTCACGAGAAACTCTCTCATAACGTGTCGATATCTCATTGGCTGAGTTTAACCGACGTAAATGGAATAGCAGTTCTGATAAAATAGCATCCCGCAAAAGACTTATCCATTCGGGAAACATTCTGAACCCAAGATAAGTCACTCTGGGTCCCACATACATCAGAGAGCCTCTAAGACTGTGCCTGATGACGTGTCGAATTATCATTCGTTTATTTACAAGCCATCCATGTAGACCCCACTCAACCCCTCCACGTGCCTCCCTTTACAAAAAGTTCTAGAGAAAATATCGAAGACGCAAAATGTCTGAAATCACAGCTCTGATTTACACGTGTCGTTATACCCGCGCGCTTGGCCCCCTATCGAGTGGAAGAGGAGAAAAGGTAGCTGTAAAAAAAACAAATTATTTTAAAAATAAAAAAGAGAAAAAATAATGGGAAATAAAAAAGCAGAAAAAGAAGAAGAAGTGTTTATCTGATTTGGATCCAATCAACACAATCCTCGTTGGCTTCATAAACAACGTGAAATTAAAACACGGCTTAGATGTCAACGTTATTACATTCGAACCACTAAACCAAATGAGGGTATTATCGTAAATTAATACATGGTTAGTAATACTTAATTAGTAACATCCTAATGCTGCTAGCTTTTGGCCCTTGGGAGATTTGAGAGGCCACCCCCCGACCAATATCAATAAAATTAAAAATAATTGTCATTACGAAAAATGTGTGCTTACATGTTTTAATTATTTTTGTTTGGTCATGTTTTAAAATTTAATAATGACTTATTCCTTAACCAGTTATCAATTTACTTTTATCTAATATACTATGTACATGCATGTTGCATTCCCGATGATGTTTGTTCCATTTTATGTCTTTTCTTCTAAGACTTTTTAGGAACACGAAGATATTTCTAATGATTTTAATCCTTCTCATCAAAGCAAGAAGATTGATTCAAAACATCTCATCTATATGGATAGAGTCTTAGAGAGATCGTGTGTGGAAGTTTGGTTTTTGACCAATATATTACAATATGCCAACGGATTACGGTTGTTAATTTATATAACGTTATTTGCACTTTGTAGAGCTTAGCCTACTCTACACGACTTGTCAACACTTTTTTTCTTTAATACAATGAGGAAAATGCATATGCACCTACTTTGGTACAAATTTGACCTATAATTTAACAAATCATATTTTCAATATAGCTAATGAAAATCTACATTGAGTTATATAAAAGATATATGAACTATAAACTCTAGAAAATACATAAACCAAAAATAAATTGTATTTTAAGTATCATCACTTAATAATCCTGATAAATATGGTAATTACAATACAGATATATCACTTCTGAATATAATGCCAAGAGAAATAATAAGCTTACATGTTGAAGAATAAATAAAAGATACATTTCATCTAATATCAATTACAAAATGTGGTATTATAAATGCTTTAAGTGATGATACTTTTTTTTTTGGGTCAAACAGTGATGATACTTCAAAAACAATTTTCTAAACATTTGCATTTATATATTGTCAAATATTAATTTAATTTTTATATTATTTGTCCCCTTTTTCCTGGTTGATAACTTTGTATATTATATGTTTGATGGGAAAATTTTCTATAACTTTGAGTATGCATTTTTTTTTTAAATAACATTTGCATTTATATATTGTGAAATATTAAAAAATTTATCTGGTATTGGCATTTTGCTTGCTTGGAGTCATGTTTACCGAAACTAGGATTTTGAAATGTGCCGTGGTTTCTGTTTGGATAAACTCGTAAACGATAGCTCAATTTAAAAAAGGAACCAAAATATCATTTTTAAAAGTTACAAAAGTGGACCCGTACCCCAATATACGACCTATAGATAGTAGGTTTGATGAAATCTCACAATCGCTTAATTTAATAAAAAACGGCATTAACATTCGGATTGGGTTAAGGATATTTTTTTTATTTGTTTCAGCTTAAAAAGAAAAAAAATGGTCCACCACATTATCTAGTCATCTACCAACCCTATTTGTACGAAGACGATAAGAGGATTAAGGACAATAAGGTCATTTCGTTCGACGCCGTATTATTTTATAGCCGAAATTAGAAATAAAAATTAGAAGAAATAGATCGTTAGAAAACGTGTATATGTGCATTTGGTATGTAATCGTTTTTTTTTTTTTCATTTTTCTTTGTCTCTCGCATTAATTTTCTTCGAATCCTCTCTCTCTCTCCGACTATACAGCGAATGCCCCAAAGAGTTCCAAGTCCTTATCGTAAACTTTTTTTTGGTTGTTGTTGTTTATTCATCGGTTCCACGAAGAAGACAATCGACGGTTTTTGTTTCAGTTTTTTTTTCCTCCGGCGACTAGCGATTCTCCGGAGAAGGTTAGTAGGAGCAGTGTGAACCACTTTTTTTTTTTTTTTTCATTTTTTTCTGACTTTTGTTTGGGGTTTGAGTCATAGCTTTTGATTTCGTTTAGTTTTAGCTGTTTCACTCACCTGAACGAAGTTAATCGGTGTGGGAAACGGGTTTTTTAAGCTGTTTTGAGTGTTGTTTCGCGATTGATTTGTGGCAAGAATCACAATTTTGTTCTTCCTTTTGGCCTCGGACGATTAGTTTATTTGGTGTGAGTAGCTTAGTTTTTTTTTTTTTTCCCGGGATCGATTCCAGATTCAGTGAATCGTTTTCGTTTTTCTGAATCATTTTTCTTTGCTGGCATTGTTTGTTGTTTCGAGGTATAAAAGTATGATTGTTTCGGAAGAAGATGGGTTCGTCAAATCGAAAATGACTTTTTTTTTTTTTTAATTGTATCACTTATACCTGTTTTGGGGGATTATGTATAACTCTCGTGATGCAAGATCATTGTTTTATCATTTTTGGTTTTAGAGTAAATTTCAAGGGAATGTACCTGTTTTATATCATTCTTGTTCTCAGGTATATTGACCAGAACCTCGCTTGAAAGTGCTTAAGACGCGCGTGTTGGCTTCGTCAGACACAATTCTTCTTGTTGCTTGCTTTTCCATGGTGTCGAGATCCTGTGCGAATTTTCTTGACTTAGCATCTTGGGACTTGTTGGACTTTCCTCAAACTCAGAGAGCTCTTCCTCGTGTCATGACTGTTCCTGGTATCGTCTCTGAGCTGGAAGGAGGCTGCGGTGATGGGTCCTCCGATGTTAGCTCCTCAAACAGCTCCCACGAGCGGAAGATTATAGTGGCGAACATGTTACCTCTACAGGCTAAGAGAGATACAGAGACCGGACAGTGGTGCTTTAGCTGGGACGAAGATTCTCTCCTCCTGCAGCTCAGGGATGGGTTCTCTTCGGATACGGAGTTCGTTTATATAGGATCGCTTGGTGCTGATATCGGCACGGGTGAACAAGATGCAGTCTCCCAAAAGCTTCTGTCGGATTTCAATTGCGTCCCTACGTTTTTGCCTCGGGAGATGCAAGAAAAGTTCTACCGTGGTTTCTGTAAACACCACCTGTGGCCGCTCTTCCACTATATGCTTCCCATGTTCCCTGACCACGGCGATCGTTTCGACCGGCGTCTCTGGCAAGCGTACGTTTCCGCGAACAAGATATTCTCGGACAGGGTGATGGAGGTCATCAACCCTGAGGAAGATTATGTTTGGATTCAGGATTACCATCTGATGGTTCTTCCCACGTTCTTGAGGAAGCGGTTCAACAGAGTCAAGCTCGGGTTTTTCCTTCACAGTCCCTTTCCCTCGTCGGATATCTACCGCACTTTGCCTGTCCGGGATGACATCCTGAGAGGATTGTTGAATTGTGATCTCATTGGTTTCCACACGTTTGATTACGCTCGCCATTTCTTGTCATGCTGCAGTAGGATGCTTGGCCTTGACTATGAGTCTAAGCGCGGTCACATCGGGCTTGATTACTTTGGTCGAACTGTGTATATTAAGATTCTTCCCGTTGGCATCCATATGGGTAGGCTGGAATCTGTTTTGAATCTCCCTTCCACTGCAGCGAAAATGAAAGAGATTCAAGAACAGTTCAAGGGTAAAAAGCTGATTCTCGGTATCGATGACATGGACATCTTCAATGGTATTAGCCTCAAACTTCTAGCCATGGAAAATCTCTTTGAGACGTATTGGCATATGCGAGGAAAAGTTGTCCTGATTCAGATTGTGAACCCAGCACGGGCCTCGGGTAAGGATGTGGAAGAAGCAAAGAGTGAGACGTATGTAACTGCAAAAAGGATCAATGAGCGCTATGGTTCTGCTGGATATCAGCCATTTATCTTGATCGATCGTCTTGTTCCCCGTTATGAGAAGACTGCCTACTATGCTATGGCAGACTGCTGCCTTGTGAATGCGGTTAGAGATGGCATGAACTTAGTTCCATACAAATATATCATTTGCAGGCAAGGGACCCCAGGTATGGATAATGCCATGGGCATTAGCCATGATTCACCACGCACAAGCATGCTTGTGGTTTCTGAGTTTATCGGCTGCTCGCCTTCTTTGAGTGGCGCTATCAGGGTGAACCCATGGGATGTGGATGCTGTCGCAGAAGCGGTTAACTTAGCCCTTAAAATGAGTGAGACTGAAAAGCGTATGAGGCATGAGAATCACTATCACTATGTTAGTACTCACGATGTGGGGTATTGGGCAAAGAGCTTTATGCATGATCTGGAGAGGGCATGCCAGGATCATTATAATAAACGTTGTTGGGGTATTGGTTTTGGCTTGAGTTTCCGAGTTTTGTCCCTGTCTCCGAGTTTCAGGAAGCTATCTATCGATCACATTGTCTCGACGTACAGAAATACAGAGAGAAGGGCTATATTTTTGGACTATGACGGTACTCTCGTTCCTGAGAGCTCCATTATCAAAACTCCTAATGCCGAAGTCCTCTCTGTTCTGAAATCTCTGTGTGGGGATCCTAAAAACACCGTCTTTATCGTCAGTGGAAGAGGCTGGGAGTCTCTGAGCGACTGGCTATCTCCGTGTGAAAATCTTGGAATAGCAGCTGAACACGGTTACTTCATAAGGTATAAATGCTCAAGCTTTTAACATAAATGGTTTCTCTCAGTTAAGGTTTCTAACAAATTAATTCCCATTTTATATTTGGATTCAGGTGGAGTAGCAAGAAAGAGTGGGAGACTTGTTACTCGTCAGCTGACGCGGAGTGGAAGACAATGGTAGAACCAGTAATGAGATCATACATGGAGGCAACAGACGGTTCCACTATAGAGTTCAAAGAGAGTGCTTTGGTTTGGCATCATCAAGACGCGGATCCAGACTTCGGATCCTGCCAAGCAAAGGAGCTTCTGGATCATCTGGAGAGCGTACTCGCAAACGAGCCCGTTGTCGTCAAGAGAGGCCAACACATCGTAGAGGTCAAACCACAGGTAAGATAAGAGATCCATTTAACATCTCGTGAACCAAAATTCGTCCTATAATCAAATGCAAAAGCCTCATCATACCTTCTTATGTGATTGAATCTGTTCCTTTTTGTTGATGCAGGGAGTAAGCAAAGGCCTAGCCGTGGAAAAGGTCATACACCGGATGGTAGAGGATGGGAACCCACCGGACATGGTGATGTGTATAGGAGATGACAGATCAGACGAGGACATGTTTGAGAGCATATTGAGCACAGTGACAAACTCAGACCTCCCGTTGCCACCAGAGATCTTCGCCTGCACGGTGGGAAGAAAACCGAGCAAAGCCAAGTACTTCTTAGATGATGTCTCTGACGTGTTGAAGCTCCTAGGGGGATTAGCTGCTGCATCGAGCAGCTCGAAGCCCGAGTATCAACAAGAATCCTCCTCCCATTCACACGTGGCGTTTGAAAGCATCATCTGATTAACAAAAATGGTCCTGAAGTGTGTCAGTGTGAGTAACCAAAAACCAACAGATAACTTTTGGAAATGATTGGGGGTTGTGTATATGAAGCTTAACAAGGGACTTGTCGTCTGTGTGATTTTTTTCCTTTTTCTTTTTTTCCCCAAAGCTTGGGGGAAGGTGTTTTCTTCTACCTCTCGCTCCATGTTGTTTTTAGAATTGCAGTTTTTCATCTCTTTGTATAGAAATATCTTCTTAGAGCATCTCCATCGGTTTTTAAGTTAAAAATAAATAAAACAAATCATTTAATAGGAAATAGAATAAGAAACGTATCTTAATCAAGGATTTTTAGAAAGGTTAAGAAATCCTACTGTGTCCACTTCTCATTGGTTAATCAATCTGTAAGAAAAATAAATAAAAAACAATGACCGTCTCTTTTGTTTTATTTTGTTTTTCCTTTCCTCAAACCCAAAGTCCATGGAAGGTGAAAGAAAGGGGATTTTTTTGGCTCCTCCTTTCTGTGAAACCTAAAATTATGCGATTATCACTGCTTCTTCATCTTCTCTTTTCAATTACAGAAAGAGAAGAATGTGTCGCTGTACAAGTTCTGTAATGGAATCCCTTTGACTACCGCCGCCGCCAATTTCACTCGCGGAGAGCTCGCCACTGCTATGAGGAAGGTTTGAGCTCTTCTTCTACCTCTGCTATTAGGGTTTCTAATTTGGGGGTTTTACCTATTTCTTGCCTACTTATGTGCCTGTAAGAAATTGAGTGTTGGTGGAGTATCAGCATATAATCAATTGCTGATGCAATATGATACTGTGATTGCTTGGATCTTTGGTATTCATCATGATTTTAGTGTGCCTAAGGCAGGTTTTTCTTGGGTTTATCGTCTTCTTTTGATTCATTTTAAATCGGAAATCGTTTGATTGAAGAGTTCTGTGAATTGAATTGATGTTTTAAGGTTACTGGATCTGATTGGAGAAGATGCTTATGCCTATGTTTCCATTGTTGGGATTGTAGTGTGACTATCCCAGACTTCGAGGAACTTTCTATCTCGTTCTGGGCTTGAATGTCATATAAAATTACTAACCTCTTTAGTATAGATTCTATTTGAAGACGATGATTCTCTCTAGATGTCGTGTTGGATGTATAACTGTACTCAAATGACCAAATCGGAGCTTATATGTTTCCGGTAATGAGCCAAATCTCCGAATCTCTTGTATTCTTAATGATTATTCCTCGCGTTTTTATTTATAGAGATGCCATTCGTTCTGTGTTCCGAAGCTTGGAAGTAGTAGTAGCAGTGAGAATGGCATAGGAAGAGGTGTGACAGTGAGAGCCTCAGGAGGAGAATACGACTCTAACTTTGTTCCGCTTGCTCCTGTTGAGCTGGAATCTCCTTTGGGACAGCTTCTGGAGCAGATTCTTAGAACTCATCCTCATCTCTTACCCGTTACAGTCGATGAGCAGCTCGAGAAGATAGCCACCGAGAAGGAGAATCTCAAAGCCGAATTGTCTTCAACACATGTCATTCTCTCTAAGTAAGTCTTAATCTTTTTCTCTTTAGCTTCTCTTTGCTTCAACAAATATTTGAGAAAACCCAGTGCCTTGTATCGATAATTCACACTAGTAATACATAAATCTTACTGAAATTCGGGAATAACTCTTGCTTAAGTAGTCTACGTGTAGGCTACATTCGATTTCAGTCACTAGTATGAACAATTTCAGATCGTTTCTTTCTCTTATATACGTGCTTCAGCTTCATTTGCAATGGAATTTGGCAGAGACTCTCTTCTAATACTTAAGCAGAGAACCTAAGCTTAGAATCCCCTTGTTGGTCTAATCTATGTATAGGCTACGGTAGCAATTTTTCAACATCGTTTATTTCGCTTACAAGAGGTTGCTTGATTTGCAGGAGGATATCTGAAGTTAGAGATAAGGAAAGACGGAAAACGTTAGCGGAAATCATTTACTGTCTAGTGGTACATAGATTTGTGGAAAAAGGAATCTCTATGATCCCTCAGATTAAACCAACTTCAAGAAAACCGTTGAGAAGAAGTTGGGTGGAAGCTGTTTTCAGCATTATCAAGGTGAGATTGATTCCCCTTCACATTGCAGTATCTCAATACTTATTTCGGTGTTTCAAGACTTTTTGTTTCTTTTGTGAATTGATCAATTAGATATAAAAACCTTGGAAGAGATTGTGTATAATAAACATGCCTTGTTGGCTCGGATAGAGCCATTGCTATGATTTTTTTTTTTTTAAGAAACCCCTAATGAGTTCTACCAATGGACCATTCAAAAATGACAATCAAATTAAGAGTTCTTAAAAGAAGAAATAAGTAAAATTTATATTAAAAAATGTTTTAGATACCCATATGGGTTTCTACCAATGGAGATGGTCTTAAGTCTCTATTGTGGTAATTAATTAAAATCTTAAGTTAATCACCAAATCATAATAAAAAAATTGTTGCGCCGACGTTTGATGGCATGACAAATGTGTCTACGCCTCTCTTTTTTTTTGTCGCCACTCTCTCTCTCTCTCTTCAACCTTTTTTCCTCCTTCCTTTTCTCACAAAATTGACCCAACTTCCTTCAACATTTAAACCATCACTGTTTCCTGCAATTTCATACCTTCTCTTCTCCATCACAAGCTCAATATCAACCATTCTTCCTTTTATTTGTTGGTTGCTTCACATTCTTCTCCATTTCTCTGCGTTTTAGTAGATATGAACTAGGGTTTTTTTTTTCCCTTCATCTTTCTCAAACAAGTGTTGTTCGTCTCTCCTGAAACTTAGTAATGACAAGTAATCTTCTGTCTCTGGGTATTATCGTTCTGCTCTTCTCTGGGTTTGTAGCTTCAGCTCCTTCGACGACTTCACCAGCGAGTTAGTTTCACTCTGTTTTTGCAATGGGTCATTTTTTTTTATCCAATCACTCTTTTGACCTGGGTTTCGATCTTGCTTACGTTTTTCCTTCTTGTTTTTTTTTTGCAGAGATTGTTAATGGTTTCATCTCCAATCATGTACCTTCCCTTTTGAAATGGTTATGGTCCCTCAAAACCACCGCTAAAACAGGTTTGAGATATTTCAATCTCTTCCATCTCGCTGATTAAGGTCGTGAACGGTTTTTCTAATTCCTGGGTTTTTTTTTTGTTCTTTCCCTAATCAGCGGTTTCTACGAAATCGATGGTGAAATTCGAAAATGGGTATTCAGTGGAGACGGTGTTAGACGGAAGCAAACTCGGAATCGAACCCTATTCTCTCGAGGTCTTGCCCAATGGCGAGCTGCTTATTCTGGATTCTCAGAATAGTAACATTTACAAGATATCCTCCTCTCTTTCCCTATGTAAGTGCCACCACCATCGGTTATATCAAACTTTTACAATTTTTTTCCGATTTGCACTTGGGTTTGTGTCACATTGTATTTGTACTATTGTTTTCGCGTCACGAGACGACGTCGATTTCAATATTTGATGATCCTAAAGGGGATTTTTTTATACGGATGGTGGAATCACGTATTTTCTCTGCCTTCACGTGAATAAAGAAACTATTTTCTTACCTAATCGCTGTACACTCTGCACACATGGACGATACAACTTTGCTGTATATGGCAATAGGGAGATTTTAGCTATAAAAAAAACAATGTTTTTAAGCCTTTTTCTTTGTTTGAGATTAATGGGGGGACTCAAAGAAAGTGCTATTTTAGATTGTAAAAGGAATCACAATCAATGCTTTAATTGCAGCATTAACATTGAGTACCAATTGCATGATTCGATTAGGCACAGAGTAGTAGCTGAATTCTATTGAACAGAAAAAACTGTTAACACTCTTGGAACAATGGCAGATAGCAGACTGAGGCTTGTTACTGGCTCCCCTGAAGGATATCCGGGCCATGTCGACGGTAGATTAAGAGACGCGAGGTTGAACAATCCAAAGGGACTTACTGTGGATGATAGAGGAAACATCTATGTTGCAGATACTGTGAATAATGCTATCAGGAAGATCAGTGAAGGAGGTAAATTTTTACTGCTGTTTTATGGTTGCCTTTTGGACAAACATCGTTTGTGGTAAGAATCAGGTTTGAGAAAGAAATAAAAATGCAATGGCAGGTGTTACAACCATTGCTGGGGGGAAAATGGTTCGTGGGGGAGGTCATGTGGATGGTCCGAGTGAAGATGCAAAGTTTTCAAATGATTTTGATGTTGTTTATGTTGGAAGCAGTTGTTCCTTGCTAGTCATTGACCGAGGAAACCAAGCCATTAGAGAGATTCAACTCCATTTCGATGACTGTGCTTATCAGTATGGAAGTGGCTTTCCTCTTGGTAAGATTTTACATTCCAAATCCTTAAGGGTTTGTTGTCTCTTTCATTCTTCAATCATCTCTATTTCTGAATTCAATGCTTGTAAATACTGCAGGGATTGCAGTTCTTTTAGCGGCAGGTTTCTTTGGTTATATGCTGGCTCTATTGCAACGAAGGCTTGGTTCTATCGTTTCATATCACACTGTGAGTGCTCCAATCGCTTCCTAACATCTCAAACGTTACCATCTTCAGCTTCTGCTACTATATGATAGCTATAACCAACATTTCTGGCTGTTGTGTTTTACATAGGATCAAGAAATACACAAAGCCGTTCCGGATCAAAAGCCTATGATACCAGTCAGACCACCTCTGATTCCAACCGGAGATGAGCAAGAGAAACAAGAAGAAAGCCTCCTCCTGCCGTTACGCATATTCATTTCGAATGCTTGGTTGTTTTTAGCGGAGCTCTTCAGTGGAATGTTTCCTGGTCTAAAAAAGAAGCAGACAGTCAGCTTCAGCTTCAATCACCAAGAAACAAATCATTCTGCTTTTAGCACAGCTACATGGCCAATCCAAGAGAGCTTTGTGATACACGACAGAGATGAACCACCTCCCATCGAGACCAGGAACCCGACTCCCCAAAAAACCTACCCTTTCATGTCCAAAGACGCAGAGAAAATGCAACAGCTGCGCCAGAGCCGTGCCTTGTTCAGAAGCTTGGATCCAGAATTCCGCCAGGAGCAGCAGCAGCAACAGAAACATAAGCAACAGCAGCAGCATCACCGTAGGCATCACTCAACGATCCCGCAGACTCATTATGAGCGGATCAGTGAGAAGTCTAACGAGATTGTGTTTGAGCCGGTCCAAGAGCAAGACCGGAGGCGTGTGGCAGCATCAGCTAATGCTAGGCCTACGGAGTTTGGAGATCAGATGAATACTTCAAGTCATCAGAATCTTCATTACAGAGCACACCAATCTGTGAGTTACCCATATGGTTACTATTCCTATACATGAGAAGTTGATTGATAATATATGATACAGGAGCATTGGGGATTCGGGGTATAGGTGGGTTTTGAGATTTATTGAGATGGAACATTTGGGGATTTGGGTATTTAGATCTTTCTTGTAAGAAAAGTAGCAAACTTTAATAATTATTCCGTAATATAAAGAAAAAGATGAGCACTTCCATAAAGATTCTTAAGCAAACGTTGTCCACAAAGCTACTTAGATTCCTAGAGCATAATTTACAAAAGACACAAACTTCCTCTGCTTCCATGTCCTGTTAACCGAAACCTACTCAGCAGAGGAAGAACCACGAGCTGCAGCGTTTTCCTCAGCCATCTTTGAAAATCCTTCAACCTGAACCTTAATAATGTCATCTATGGTTGCATGAGGAAGAGACAAAGCAGTGTTAGTCTCTTGATCAGTGCGCTCTTCGTCATTATTAGTTTCTGGTGCATCATCAAAGCTAATCAGGTCCATAAGATCATCAGAGTGTTTCAGAGAAAGCTGCGGCTTTGAGTTGCTGCGACTTGGGCTATCGGGATCCGAGAAAGAGACCACCGTCTTGTCTAAAGTAGCTACATTGTTGGGTTGACACATGAAGAAAATGCGAGATGCCATGGAACTTACTAATCTACTTATTGCGGAATACATTAGGGAAAGGTGAGACACGATCATCATAACTAGTCTACTTAGTACCGAGTAAACGGTTGATCCAGCGACTAGGTTTCTAATGTAGGAGAAGAAGGTCAGAACTTGTTCCCCCAGTTTGATTAGGAGAAGCTTCCACGTCATGATGAACGAGAGTTGGTTCACTTCTTCCTGTCTATAACGATTTGGTTAAGATATCTCGATATGATGTTTATACAATAAACGTGACGATAGATCAAGAGAGAACTTACATGACGAATGATGTACGGGCGAGAAGCAAATCCATTGGCTGCACCGAGAAGGCATGAAAGGACAATCCCTATTGACCAAAGAGAGTATGTCCCTAGAAAATCTGAAAACAGCAATAGATGAATCGTTGAAGCAGTGTACCAAATCAACAAAAGAGATTACTGTAAAAAAAACATACTTGAATGAGAACTTTCGAGGCAATCCTCCTCCTTTAGATTGATCTGGCGGATCAGTTCGCTTCCATGATCGGAAACAAGCAAACAGCATCTTTGAGGAACAAAAGTTATGTCGAAATCGTTAGAGAAAGTTGCATTCTGTGCAGGACCGTCTCTATGTCCAACTTCCTTTGAGATTCCTCCAGCAATGGTGGTTACATAACCTACAAAGTCCAGTCAACAAAAGATGCGTAACCGAAATATAACTAGTGGTTTTTCAACCAAACCGAAACTATACAATAACAAACTAGCATTCAAGCAAAGGTATACAAGAAAATGGATTTAAACACCTGAAGAGCTGATCTTGCGTATAACTTTATTGTTCTTATCAGCAACATATACATTCCCTTTAGCATCCACAGCGAAACCACGAGGCTTGCTGAACCGGCTGTTACCAGCTTTACCATCTAAATAACCGGGAATCCCATCCCCAGCAAACCGGTTCATCACACTATCTGCACAAACCACACACACACATACTCTAGATGAGCTAAGACTTCAATTGAAAGCAAGATGAAACAAAATTTTCACTTAAAGATAGTAACATTTAGAACTTTCACACACAACAATCAAATCCAAGAATTTACTATTCATATAACAAAAAAGAAAATACAATTATGATGATGGATCCATAGATGATACAAAAAGGGATGGCTTTGTGTGTGTGTTTACCAACGGATAAAGGAAATGAAGTAGTGTAGAATGTGCTGCCGGCGGAATCAAGGACGATCAGATTGGAAGATCCTGGTAGAGCATGAATGGTGTATGGATTCAGACCAGACTTGTGGCCATCGACCACTGTTGTAACCTCGTACCCATCTTCTAAAACTTGCTTACCCTTGACTGTAAACAGAATCAAAATCATGATAAAACCTCAGAAAGCAAATAATCCGATTTTTTGGGCTCGAAAATTCAAATATTTTTAAACAGGTTGAAGAGCATTTACATCGAATAACACTTGCCCAGATTGAAAACGACGAACAACAAGAGAAATACGGACGACTTGTGTCTTACTTATTTTTGCTGCATAGCATCTTTAAAGTTTATTATTAAAGTGTATCGCACTTCTTTTCAAGTAAAGGGCGACACTAGGGCCCTGAGACACAATCCGCTGTGTTGAAGTGTATGGGAAAAGAATTTGATAAAATTGGGCTTTTAATTTTATGATAGAAACGGGCCCAAAATTGGCCTACTTTTTGTTTTAGGATTGCTGATATAAAACTCTGCCGTTTTCGATGGAAATTAAAGTCATGTTTTATTATACAACGCATTTAATTTGGCATTTTGGCTTACGAAGACTGAGAGGAGAACGAAAAAAAAACGAGCATCGTCCATCGAGATCCAAATCCTCAGTTTCTTTTTCATCTCTCGTATTTGATCAGCTGGTCGGAGCTCCGGTAACGGATTTGGACAATCCCGGCGGCGGAATTCTGCTGCGCGGCTAACTTGATTTGTAGATTCTTCCTAAAGTTGCCGGCGGGCCAAGGTCCAACTCTTCAGCGCCCAATCATGAATCCGTTTTCTTCTGGTACTCGCCTAAGGTAATTGGATTCTCTTCTTTCTCTCTCTATTTCGTTTTGCTCAGTAGTTTCTGCTTTTGATCAACGAAATATGATACAACATATATGAGTGAGAGAAGGAGATTTGAAGAAATTGAGCTCCTTCATTTGATGATTAGATTCTGATTTTAAGTTTTTCCATTGTCCTGTCTCGAAGATGAATTTGATTTCCTTAGAATTTCGCTCTAGTCCAAGAACATGATAAAACCAAGAACTTTTGGTATCCTTTTGCTTGTTGTATTGAATATTGGAAGTCAGATCAGTTTGAATTACTTATCGTATGATTCTGAAGTTAAAAGGGGAACATGTGAATATGATTCAGGGACATGATCCGATCCATAAGGGCATGCAAAACAGCTGCGGAGGAGCGTGGCGTTGTGAGAAAAGAGTGTGCCGATATCCGAGCATCGATTAATGAAAACGATCCACATGATAGGCACCGGAACCTCGCAAAGCTCATGTTCATACACATGCTGGGTTATCCGACACACTTTGGGCAGATGGAGTGCTTGAAACTGATTGCATCTCCTGGATTTCCAGAGAAGAGGATCGGATATCTCGGGCTAATGTTGCTTCTTGATGAGAGACAAGAAGTGTTGATGCTGGTCACAAATTCATTAAAACAGTATCCTTTGCTACTCCTAGTATTAATCTTACTAATATGGCCTTTGTTAGTCGAAAAGATAGAACATTTGATTTTAGTTTGCTCTGCTGTGATGGGAATTAAGGAGGGAAAAATAACGTAATATATTTGTTCCGGTTTAACCTTAAGTCACGTGCAGAGATCTTAACCACACGAACCAGTATGTTGTAGGACTCGCGCTCTGTGCTTTAGGGAACATTTGTTCAGCAGAAATGGCGCGTGATCTTGCGCCAGAAGTAGAAAGATTAATCCAGTTTCGTGACCCTAATATCCGCAAGAAGGTATAGTGTTTTCGAGTTCCTAATATATTGATTGTGTTTGTTTTTGTTCCTTCATTTCCTTGACCATTTATGTTATAATATATGCAGGCGGCACTTTGCTCCACTAGAATAGTAAGGAAAGTTCCAGATCTTGCAGAAAACTTTGTAAATGCTGCTTCTTCCTTGCTTAAAGAAAAGCATCATGGGGTTCTTATAACGGGAGTTCAACTTTGCTATGAATTATGTACGATCAACGATGAGGCCCTAGAATACTTCAGAAAGGTAGATCAATAAACTTATGTAGACCACTATATTTATGCATACAGGAGCATTGGCGTATTGTAGTTTCTGTGGACTATATTTATCCTTCTTCTCTCATACGAGTTACTTTAATGTGTGGTATTCGCTTAGAATTAGATCACTGTGCTAAAATGAGGCAGACAGTCAGTTTGACAAACTCTTGTCTTTGTATTGTCTCTGCAGAAATGCACGGAGGGGCTGATAAAAACTCTGAGGGATATTACTAATAGCTCATATCAGCCTGAGTATGATGTTGCAGGGATTACAGACCCTTTTCTTCACATACGGTTACTTAAGCTCCTGCGTGTTTTAGGCCACGGTGACACTGATGCTAGTGACTTGATGACTGATATACTTGCCCAGGTTAGTCGTAATTAGTAAGTGATTCTGGATATGGTTCACCATCTTCACATCATGGTTTTTTTTTCAGTTGCAATAAATATATTTTTCGAGAAAATGTTGTATGATAGCTATTTTCTATCATGTTCTGGAACTGATTCTGTTCAATTATAGCATAAGGGAGAAAGAAGTTTGTTTAGTGATAGGGGTGATGGGCTATCATTCTCGTTGGTAGAGTTTTACTCGTATTTCGGCCAGGTTGAATTTTCCCTCTTTTGATGCTGGTAATGGTATTCTTAGTGAGTTCTTATGTGTGGCCATATAAGTCTGTAGGTTGCGCTATTCCATTCTATCTCACCATGATAAAAAATGCATCCTGCTTCTTTTACATGCTTTGTTGTTGAAATCTTTTGAGTTCAGAGTCAGGGATCTACTGTGGGTTACTTTGTTTTCCTAGTTCCTTGATCCTTGCTGTTATGCTAAGAGATATCTTTATTCTAGTTGGTTTCATGCTATTGTAGGTGGCAACAAAAACTGAATCAAACAAAAACGCAGGAAATGCCGTACTCTATGAGTGTGTTGAAACAATAATGGCCATTGAAGACACCAGTAGCTTGCGTGTGCTTGCTATCAATATTTTGGGAAGATTCTTATCCAACCGCGACAATAATATCAGGTTCAACCCCCTTCATCTCATTTTTTTTTTATTGATAGAATCATATGATTATTGTATGTTTAGATTAGAACTAGCTTGCTTGCTCTTACTGTGTATCACCTTTCGTTGGATCTGCTTAATTCTACATTGTGCTCTTCTTATCAGTCAGTGCATCCTTTTGCTTAATATTGGATTTATTTTATGCTTTCTAACTCTTGTTCTCTCAGACATGTTGCATTCCCCTTATAAATTCATACTCTCGTTCTCTCAGATATGTTGCATTAAACATGCTGATGAAAGCAATCGCTTTTGATGATCAAGCAGTGCAAAGGCACAGAGTTACAATCTTGGAATGTGTTAAGGTATTGTTTTTCGTACTACCCGGAAAATATTTGTATACAATGTTAACTGTAAGTAAGTTGTCTTTTAGAAAGGATACATTTTGATTTGGCTTTTGCTTCCATCACCAATTTAGGACCCAGATGCTTCTATCCGGAAAAGAGCTCTTGAGCTTGTCTCTCTTTTGGTGAATGAGAATAATGTCAAACAACTGACAAAGGAGCTAATTGATTATTTGGAAATCAGCGATGAAGATTTTAAGGAGGATCTTAGTGCAAAGATTTGTTCTATCGTTGAAAAGTAAGTATTCTATTTGAGAAAGTGAAGGACCACTTGCTTTAACCTTTTTCATGCTCAAAAGAGAGGGGCGGATTGGGGGTTGGGGTGAGGGGCATGGGAAGCTACTGTACTTGTCTAGTTAATTGAGATTTTATGTTGATTTGTTGACAATTCTGATAATGTAGGTTTTCTCCAGAGAAAATCTGGTACATTGATCAGATGCTCAAGGTTCTGTCGGAGGTATGGATTCATACGCGAGCCATTTTATGTTATGCTTTAACTTTTTACGAGTTTATGACACTCTTTGAAACCGTTCTCTGAGAGTTATATCTGCTTTAGCTCTTTTTAAATTCATTTTTTGTATCGGTCGTAACTCTACTGTCCTTTGTTCCATGTTAGTAGGCTGGAAAGTTTGTGAAAGATGATGTGTGGCATGCACTTATTGTTGTCATAAGCAATGCAACAGAGCTTCATGGATATACAGTCAGGGCATTATACAGAGCAGTCTTGACATATTGGGAACAGGTAGCTCTTATTTTTCTAATGTTCAGTCGATTTTGATCTTCAATCGATTTTCGATCTTCAATCAGTGTTATCCTTCCTAATATGATTTCTTTGAGATTTCAACCAGGAGACCCTTGTTCGAGTGGCGATATGGTGCATTGGGGAATATGGTGATCTGTTGGTTAACAATGTGGGGATGCTTGGTATTGAAGATCCAATAACGGTGAGCATTACAATACCAGTCTTAACTCATTATCTCTCCATATATAGTTTGCAGATGCTCTTGCTTCTTGGGATTTCTTGTTGACTTTAAAAAAAAAACATGCAATGACTAGTTGACTGCCTTGAGCAGGTAACGGAATGTGATGCAGTGGACGTCATCGAGGATGCCATTACTCGCCATAACTCAGATATGACTACAAAAGCGATGGCGTTGGTTGCTCTACTGAAGCTGTCATCCCGCTTTCCTTCTATCTCAGAGTATGTTCAAGTTTTTTCAATCTCAGTGTGTGTTTTAATCCCAACTCGTTAATCTAATATCTGTACTGAGTATATGAATAATGAATTTTGGCTGTCTACCAGAAACTATAGCGGGTTACCTTCTGTGAAATTATTATGATATACATAATACCTGTACATCCATGTCGGCAGCTCTCTTTTAGTAATTAAACAGTTTTCTAAAATTCAATGGCAGGAGGATTAAAGATATAATTGTGAAGCAGAAAGGGAGTCTTCTCCTTGAAATGCAGCAGAGAGCTATTGAGTTCAATTCTATTGTTGACAGGCAT
Organism: Alliaria petiolata; assembly: GCA_020283515.1. NCBI lineage: Eukaryota > Viridiplantae > Streptophyta > Magnoliopsida > Brassicales > Brassicaceae > Alliaria > Alliaria petiolata. The sequence continues at coordinate 72,341,026 of JAHZTW010000002.1, read as the reverse complement.
AAAAATATCAGGTGGTTAATTGAGATCTCTTGTTTGTCTCTTCCTCATCCATCTTATAGTGTAAATTTTTCATTTTCTCTCTCTCTCAAAGCTCATGAAAGCGAGGTGTCTCTGTGCACATAGGTCTTCTCTGGTTGAGAGTATGCCGGTACTAGATGAGGCTACCTTCAATGTGAGGAGGGCTGGCTCTTTGCCTGCGTCAGTTTCAACAATGGCCAAGCCTTCAGTTAGTATTCCAAATGGTGTTGCTGCAGCTCCACTAGTGGACTTGCTGGACCTGGATTCTGACGATATCCTGGCTGCACCCAGTTCATCTGGTGCAGATTTCCTTCAGGATCTTCTCGGTGTTGACTTGGGATCATCGTCAGCACAATCTGGTTAGTTCCTTTGGCGTCTCTACAGCTTCTGTTTTCATTTTATGACGTGCTCAGTTGCAATTTGTTTCTGAATGAGCAATCTCTTTAAGATATTTTCCTCTATGGCTTTGGAATGTTTCAGGTGCAACCCAGGCTCCAAAAGCCGGCACAGATCTGTTGCTGGATATTCTATCAATTGGAACACCTTCTCCGGCACAAAACAGCACATCATCTATTGATTTGTTATCAACAGCTGACGCTAATATTAATCCCTCTATTTCGCTAGACACACTCTCTTCACCAGCTCCACCTCACATAGCAACGACTGCGCCTGCTGGTGGTATGTTTGATTTGTTAGATGGTCTTTCTCCAAGCCCATCGAAGGAAGGTAAGAAAAAGTCTATAATCACTGAAACAAGAATCTATATAATCATTGAAACTCTTTTACGAAGATCAATAACAAGGCTTTCTTCCTTATTGCAGCAACCAATGGTCCAGCATATCCACCTATTGTTGCATACGAGAGCAGCTCCCTGAAGATTGAGTTCAGCTTCTCAAAGACACCAGGGAACCCACAAACAACAAATGTCCAGGCCACTTTTATAAATTTATCTCCTAATACTTTCACAGATTTCATCTTCCAGGCTGCTGTTCCAAAGGTCATTTCAGATTTTAACTTCGTCCTTGCCGTTTTTTCCCCCTTTTTCGAAATGTTCTTTAACCTTCTCTTTGTTGTGGGAAATTTCCAGTTCCTCCAGCTGCACTTGGATCCAACTAGCAGTAACACACTCCAGGCAAGCGGTAACATCACGCAGAATCTTAGAGTCACTAACAGCCAGCACGGGAAGGTTATACACACTTTCTCTGTTCAGCTTCCTTTCTAAACTGATGTCTTCAACATTCAGTTTAGCATTTCAATCTATGCTCAAATATAAGATTGGTTGATCCTCTGGGTTCGTTGACGTAACACTCAAGGGATTTAATGTTTATGGCAGAAATCTCTTGTGATGCGCATGAGGATTGGGTACAAAGTGAACGGAAAAGATGCATTGGAGGAAGCACAAATCAACAACTTCCCTCGCGGGTTGTGAGGCTGGTTGTATTTTCATCATCCGGATTCAACAAAAGAAAAGATAGGTATTGCCCGAGCCATTGATGCAGCAAAAGCAGCTTTTTACCTTCCTATTTTTTTTTCATCCGTTTCCTGAAACACAAGTAGTTTGGCTTTGTTTGGGATTTGAGGTTGGTGGTGTTTCTTTTTGTACAAAAGTTCCGATGTTTGGAATCGGAAAATGATGGAGGAAGCGGTGATTCATAATCATAACCCACATGTTGTATCTCCACTACAGCTTCGTCTTGCACAAAAGTTTTGGATTTTTGGATCTCGTCTTCTTAGTTTGGCAAATATGTTATATACTTGTCTTGATCAACTACATTTTTTTTTAATTTGAAGCCAATTCAATTTTTCTTACAGAAATTATACAAAAAACATCTGTTAATTGGGAGATCATAGTGACGTAATTAGATTACTACCTTACCAAATCCTACGTAAAGCTAATTGGTACTATCAAATTCATGAAAATTTGCTTGGATATGAATTAGAAGACAACCTGTGACTTGGGACCCTTACCTACTACTCTTACTCGATTGCTCTTTTTGGAGCATCATAACAATTAACAAGTTATATGGGTCATCATTATTTATCCCTACCAATAATGACCCCGTCCCATTTTTGGATGCTCTTGAAAAGTCTAAAACCCAACCAAAGAGATAAAGTTTAGATGATGATTTCACAAATCACAATCGTAGATAAACTCTCTAAACAATAAGAAGATGACTTGAATATCCAGTTACATCGGAATCCCGCACTTGACGCCGGTATTCCCTCAGACCACTGGAATACTCCTCGGCCGAAATATTCTCCTCCGCCGAAATATTCTCCTCGGTCGTCATATTCTCGGCCTCCGGTGGTGGATGCTTTTTTTTTCCCATGCACGTGATATATATATATATATATCAATCCATTAATTTATGGGTTTGACTTGTGCCTTCTCAACCCAAATCTCATATCTTATTTATTTTATGAAACGAACCCCATACTAATTATATGATTGGTCTAATATATATATACTAGAATAGGACCGCATATATGCGGGTTTTTAATAAAATATTTTGAATCTGTAAAAATAAATTGAAAACAAAATCGGATAATCTGTTAAAAAAACATTTACTTTTTAAAATATTTCCAAATATATATGTTTTAATACTCTTATATTAATTAGGTTTATTATTAATTTATTTATATATATATATATATATATTCTTAAATTTTGACAAATTAATTATTCTACTTTTATCATAATTAGATTTATAATAATTAAAATCTAGATTAGGATCCGCTTATATGCGAAATCTTATTATATAAAGTTAGATGCGTAAAAGTTGCTAATTAACATGATCGTGACACGTGACAAGTTAATCGATAAGATTTTGACACGTGTTTTGATTAAATATATTATAAAGAAAAAATATATTAATCTTAAAAGAAAAAGAAAATACTACTATTTTAAAAAGAAAAATAAATAAAATAAAAGGAAAGATATATATTATAAAGAAAAAATATACTAATTCTAAAAGAAAAAGGAAAATACTATTATTTTAAAAATAAAAATATATAAAATAAAAGGAAAGGTATTTCAATATTACTAAAAAAGAAAAAATAAACGTCAATGTTGCTAATTAACATGATCGCGACACATGGCAGATTAATTGATCAGATTTTGACACGTATTAAAAAATTCAACCAATTAGATTTAAACATAATCTTATTATACAAATCTAAAAATTAGTTTTAAAACAAAAATGGAAATTAAGTTTCTTTTCAATTTAAGAAAAAGAAAATAAAAACAAAAAGTAAATTAGATTAATTAGTATATATTTCAATTAAAAAAAAGTAACAAAAATAGAAAATAAGTTTCCTTTCAATTTAAAAAAGAAAAATAAAAACAAAAAGTAAACTAAATTAATTAGGATATATTTCAATTTAAAAAAAGTTAGATGCTATTGATATATGACATTAGACGATGATGAGAACGAGAACATAAAAATATAGTTGATAAAATGTGTGAAATATATGAGAAGTAAGGTTAATGTTGCTTAGGATCCGCAACAGTTTATGTGTTTTGAATATTTTAATTGAAAATAAATGAGAATTAAAATAAAGAAATAATTCTTATGTTTCGATTTTGTATTTTTCATATATTTTTTGAGTAGTGATCCGATTTTGTATTCTATTTTTTTATAAATATTTTCATGGATTTTAAATTTTTAATATATGCGGATCCTAATATATATTTTAATTATGAAAAAGTAGGATAAATAATTTGTTAAAATTTTGAATAAATAATTATATATATAAGGTATTAGAAGTAAACACAATTAATATAAGAATATTAAAATATATATTGGAAATATTAATAAAATTTTATTTATTTTTTTTTCTTATAGATTATATGATTTTGTTTTTAATTTATTTTTATGAATTTAAAATATCGGATTAAAAACCCGTATATGCAGGTCCTATTCTAGTTATAATAATAAAATTTAAAACCCGTTAAAATATTTTTTTTAAAGAAAATAGAAAGAAAAATCTGGAAAACAATATATGAAAATCACAAAATAGAAACCTAAGAATTATTTATTTACTTTAATTCTCATTTATTTTTAATTAAAATGTTTAAAACACAGAATCTGTTGCTGGTCCTAAGCAACATTAACCCTACTTCTCATATAGTTCACACACTATCAACTATCTTTTTCTGTTCCGCTGCGTTAAAAACTTGGGTATGCAATTCAACTCTTTCGAGTATGTTACCGATCTCCCCGTTAACTCTCTTCAAGTAAATAAAGTCTTTCTTTCTCTTCACATTTCATCTCCCTTATATGATCTCTCATGCTTTCAAGAGAAGTTATGCTTATCAAGAATCGCATCAAAAGTCTCTCTACATGATTCTTGATATCCTCCTCCCCATATAGCTTATCATCGTCTAATGTCATATCATTAGCATTTAGAATTTTTTTTCTTCCTCCTCATTGAGCTTATCATCGTCTAATGCCATATCATTACCATCTAGATTTTTTTTTAATTTGAAATATATCCTAATTAATCTAATTTTTTTTTTTTTTTTTTTAATTTAATTTTTTTGTTTCTTCCGTATATGATCTATCTGTTTTCTAGAGAAGTTATGCTTTTCAAGACTAGCATCAAAATCTTCTCTACACGATTCTTGTTATCCTACTCATTGAGCTCATCATTGTCTAATGGCATTTCATTAGCATTTAAAATTTCCTTTTTTTAATTGAAATATATCTTAGTTAATATAATTTACGTTTTTTTCTTTTTTAAAATAGTAGTATTTTCTTTTTTCTTTTACGATTATTTTATTTATTTCTCATTGTAATTTAATATTATTTTCCTTTTTTTTAGGATTAGTAGATTATTTATTTATAATATATTTTAATTTTAATCAAAACACGTGTTGAAATCTTATCGATTAACTTGCCACGTGTCACGATCATGTTAATTAGCAACTTTGACGTATCCTACGTATTCTTGTGCATGATGTCTTTAAATTTTTGTTCCTCACATTAATACATCATCAATCGAGTGTGGCCTGTGAAAGCCTCGCTTTATTTCTCAAATTCTTTTCATTTTTACTGGCCTATTTATTCATTTTTGTGTAGTGTGATTTGGTTCCACTGCTAGGAATGATATGCGTTTACACGCTTCACGGTTCTTACTTAAAGCAATTTGAATGAAGAGAGAATTCATTTAATGTTTATGGCAGAAATCTCTTGTGATGCGCATGAGGATTGGGTACAAAGTGAACGGAAAAGATGCATTGGAGGAAGCACAAATCAACAACTTCCATCGCGGGTTGCCCAAAACATATGTGACTTGGGATTAGATCCTGTGTATAATTTGTACTATCAAAAAGTGGAAGTTCATGTAAGGAGGCAAAGAAATAAAATTTGATTTCTTTTTTTGAAACATTTCATTTTTAAAATATTTCTCGCAGGAAAACAATTGAACCACCACAATTGATGAACGGCAGCCGCCTAGCCTGAACGAGGTCGCTTTTTACAACTCTTGAGACCACCACGAAGCTTAGCTCTCTTTTTACAGCTCGTGATGAGACCACCACAAGGCTTACCGACGAGAGTCAAGTATCCTGTATCCTCATCAATGACTCTTCTAACTATAGCTTTGTGTTCAATATGCTCACCAATCTCAAATACACGTTCAAAGGCTTGAAGCTCTGCCAAGCCCTTATATGTTATGTAGACGTTTGCACTTTTGGCCTTGAGTCTCTCATTCGACGGCTCCACATCTTCAATACTAGTTTCTATCGCCACATTCACAATCTCCAACTTGGACATAATCTCATCTGCCTGCCGCGGCAGCTGCAACAACAATTTTGGTGTTAATTATTATTGTTACCAACAGTGCCACTCATATGGTATGTCATTAATCTCTATATACACAACTTACATTTAGGATCGACGTATCATGTGTACAAACTACAAGTTCCAAATACATAGAAATCCAGTCATTGGCTTGCCACTCTGATTCCTTCACCTGCGAAAGCAAGAAAAACATATCACCACTTGCTTAATTAATTATGAGCAAAACAAAACATAATAATGTGTCTTGCATAATAATCTTACCACGTAAAATCGTTTTCCATCATTGAAATCATCATCTGACGGCCAATCAGGCAATTCACCTTTGAAGATGCCATCTGCCGCTGCGCCACCATGAAAGTGTGGTATGAAGGGCTTCTCGGTGGTCACTGTGCAACGTTATTAATTAGCAAGTGAGATTCGATCCTGAGTCGACTTTTATTCCCAAAAACAAAAACAAAAAAAAAATTACCTTCATCTTTAAGTCTAGCAATGGAGCACGTCAAATCCAAACTTCCAAATTCTTTTTTCATCAACCCGAACCTGAAAAGTTTTATCCAATGTGCTAGCAGCTGGATCTTGATCGTGTGCGAGGAAAGTCATGTAGTAAGAGGACAAATAGCTCTGTGACATGTTGAATTTTAGTAGGGAAGCCAACTCGAATCTCGTCCCCTGACAAATGAAGAAAGAAAATTGAATGACTGTGGAGCATATATATTGTTGGTGAAGCACAGTACCAATGAAGAGGAGGAGATTAGTTTTAGTTACCTCCAACATATTGTAACGATGAAGCCCCAACTTAGCATAGCGTTGGACCAATACACGGTAAGGATAACAGTCATATTTTTGACAGTCGAAGGGCATCAGTCCAGTGATCATTCCATTCATATATGATGGTAGTGAAACATCCTCCACATCGAAACCCTAAGTCCCATCAGCAAAATAATCAGTACATAAACAACACTAAAAGCGATCGATTTCCCATAAATCTCCGAAACTTGTAGACACATCAGCATATTAATAAATCAGCCTATAAACAGGCTTAGAAGCGATCAAGTTCATCTAGAAGAAATTAAGAAACTAGGATAATGGTTAAATTAAGTTAATTCTGTGAAACAAAGGAACAATACAACAAATCAAATCACAATCGTAGTTAAAGTCTCTAAACAATAAGAAGATGAATTGAATATCCATCCAACAAATCACAATCGTAGATAAATTCTCTAAACAATAAGAAGAAAGAAAAAAAAACCACAAAATAAGAAGATGAAAGAATTACATCGGAATTTCCCACTTGACGCCAGTATTCCCTCTGACCACTGAAATATTCCTCCGACGATATATTCTTCTCGTCGGTCGTCTCCGTCGTCATATTCTCGCGAGGATGCTTTTTTTTTCCGATGCATGAGATTTATGACCTGATGATATTATTTTATACCCATCCATCAGTTAATGGGTTTCACTTGGGCCTTCTCAACCCAAATCCCATATCTTATGGCCTATTTTTTTTTTTTTTTTTTGGTGTGGTGATCTGGTTCAAGTGCTAGGAATGATATGCGTTTCCACGCATCACGCACGGTTCTTACTTAAAGCAATCGAATGTAACGTGAAGAACAAGGATATCAGGAAGGCTCCTTGTTTAGTATCTATGTTAGCGAGAAGAGCAAGATTGTTGAGGAGGAATAGACTAGTATTCTTATAGCTCTCCACTTTTATTAATTGCCTAACTAAATCTCTAAAATATATTTTAAGAAATATTTAGATACCAAAGACATGAGCAAATGCAGAACTTGATGGGACCTTTCTGTTGTTCTCAGACAAATTAGAACCCTAAACGTGCAGTAAGGATTATTAGTAGAATGGGAAATGATAAGCAAAACTAAATCATCCCTCTAATGATGCAAACACACACATGCTACTAAATTAACTTGTCTTCCAAAGCAGTACCAAAAAAAAAACACACAGTTTATTATCTGATCCACATTTTCAAATGGAACTTGAGACTACGGCAATAATCAGCACCGCCTAGCCTACGCGAGGCCGCTTTTCAGAAGAACTCTCGGCCTTTCCTTCAGAAGAACTCTCGGCCGCGCGACGCTCACGAATGAGAGCCCTATAACGCCGCTCTTCTTTAGGACCATAAAGCTTACCTACGAGGCTCAAATACCTTGTACCTTCATCGATGACTCTTCTAACTATAGCTTTGCGCTCAGCATTCTTATCAGCCCTACTCTTATCCTTATAGGCTATGTAGACATTTGCACTTTTGCGCCCGAGTTTCCAATCCGGCCCCAGCCCGTCTTCATTACTTTCTATCACCACTTTCACAATCTCCAACTCCAACAGATCATCCTACAGCAGCAATGGTTTTGGTGTTAATAACCACTCATATGGTATGTCATTGATATGCAGAATAAAAATAAAATAAAGAAACTTACAAATGAGGTAAACCTATCATGCGCACAAACGACAAGTTCCAAGTACATAAATACCCAATCAACCTCTTGCAACTCTGGTTTCTTCACCTGCAAAATCAAGAAGAAGATATCATTGCTTGCTTAACTGATCATGAGCAACACAAAAATCAATGTCGTGTTAATTAGCTTACCACGTAAAATCGTTTTCTATTAGTCAAATCAACATCTGATGGCCAATCAGGCAATTCACCTTTGAAGATTCCATCTGCCACTGCGCCGCCATGGAAGTGAGGTATGAACGGCTTCTTGGTGGTCACTGTGCAGCAACATATTAATCATCAAATGATGTGACGTTTTGTACTCGAAATAAATAAATCAAAAGTGGACAATAATGCACCACAAGTTACCTTCATCTTTAGGTACTTTAGGTCTGGCAATTGAGCAAGCCAAATCCAAGCTGCTATATTCTTTTTCATCAATTCGAACCTGGAAGTGTTTCGGCTCTGAGCTAGCAGATGGATCATGTGCAAGAAAAGTAATGTAATACGACGCAACACAGTTCTGTGTCGTGTTAAACTTAATTAACTCATCGAACTCGAAGCGTGTCCCCTGCCACATGAAAAAGGAAAATTGGAAATTGAATGAATGCGATATACAAGAGGATCATGTCGATAAAGCACCAACGAGAAAGGAGAAGAGATTAAATTACCTCCCATATGTTATAACGATGAAGCCCCACCTTAGCATATTGCTTGACCAAGGTAGGAAAAGGCCAACGCCAAAGAATTCGACAGTCGAAGACCATCAGTCCCTTGATTGTTCCAGCCATATATTTTGGTATTGACGTGTCCTCCAGATCGAAACCCTAAATCAACATCAGCAAATAATCAGCAAATAAACAAACCTAAAAGCCGCCGATTTCACATAAATATTGAAACCATAATTAAGACCCATCAGCAAGTCCATAAACATCCCTAGAAGAAATTAAGAACTAGGATCAAGGTTAGGGTTAGTTTTGTGTTTTGACAAGGGAACAACATGGTTTAATTAAATCGTCTAAACAATAAGAAGATGGAATTAATTACCTCGGTTTCCTCCACCACACGCCAGTATGCGTTACGCACCCTCGAATACTCCTCCGCAGAAACAGTACCCATCGTCGTCATACTCCTCGCACAAGTTAGTTTAAGCAAAATTAGCGCCTCGAATCAACCAGATCTGCCTGTTGATGCAGAGATTCAGCTGTGCGCAAGAGATCAGAAAGAAAAACCCTAGAGAACAAATCCGGAGGAGACGGATTAACGTTTAGCCTTCGGCTGTTCTTCCTTCACGATAAAAAGGAAGAAACTGTGTGCTTGTTGCTCGATGTGGACCGCATCGTGTGGCTACATTTTGGGCTACTGGGCTTAAGAAAAGCGTATTTGATGATCATGGAAAGGCCTACTAGATTTTTACAACCTCTTGTGTTTTAAAAATTGCTACTAAGCTATATATAAATTATTATTTAATCATTTAAGAAAAACACAAAACAAAAAATGTGATCAAGCGTTAAAAAAATATTTGAAAAGATTTAATTTGTTTATGCAATTGTAATATTTTTCTGTTCTTTGATTTCCATAGAAATTTGTTTTTGTTTGCTTTCCTATTTGATTTAGATATAACAAACACAAAAATTTGAAAATATTTTATATGTTTCTGTAATTGTAATATTTACTCAATTTTTTAAAAAATCTCTTATTTTTCTGTCAAAAGAGGTTTCTGACGCCAAAAAAATAATAATATTTTGACAATTTCTAACCAAAAACGTTTCTACGATTACACATTTTTTTCTAGCAAGGAAATTAAAAACATTTCTTCAGTTTTTCCACAAAATAAAATGTTTCTACGATTAACCAGCAAAAAATTATGTTTCCACGATTTCTCCGTCAAAGAAAAGTTATTTGTATTTTTACACCTTATTAATTCTGCTGGACCTTGGGCAGTTTCTCTAAGAAGATTTGAATTGGCTTCAAATTAACAAGTACTTAGGCTTTTGTTTGGGATTTGAGATTCTCGGAATTTCTTTTTATACAAAAATTTCGGTGTTCGGAATCGGAACGAGTTTGTCTCGTTGTGACTAAAACTTTAAAAAGATAGTGATTCATAACCATGATATATACCCCAATTACAGTTTTAGATTTTTGGAGCATGTCTTTAAGTTTTGCAAATATGTGTTACATACTTGTCTTGATCTTATTTGAAGCCAATTCAATTTTTCTTATAGAAATTAAACAAAAACATTTGTTGATTGGGAGATCATAGTGACGCAATTAGATTACTACCTTACCAAATCCTACGTAAAGCCAGTTCTATCCTGTATAGTTTGTATACTATCAAATAGTGGAAGTTCATGTGACTTGCTTGGATATGATCTGGAAGACAACCTGTGACATGGGAGATCATCGTGACGTTATTATTATGAAGGCAAATTTGGAGATCAACGTGAGAGTTCCTCACCTACTCTTACTCGAATTCTCTCTTTCTGGAGCATAATAACAAATTATGGGTCATCATTATTTATCCCTACCAATAATGATTCCATCCCATTTTTGGATACCCTTCAAAAGTCTAAAACCCCACCAAAGAGACAATATTTGACTTCTCTTCTTTTTCTAAATTTCATTTTTTACAATATTTTTGACAGAAAACAATCTTCTTTTCTTTGAAAGTTTTGAACTAATTTACTCTTTAAACAATTAAACGTGTAGCGTTTCTTGAGAAAATCATCAAAAGTTCAAATTTGAGGTTCATCTCAGAATTTCATTACTTCATTACTAACAAACTCAGATTAGGTTTCTCAAAATTTGTGTCTGTTTATGAACATAGACTGATTAGAACTGGGGATTAACAGAAACATCCCATATAACATCATCAAAGAAACAAGCTTATTCCCCTCAACAAAACAAAGAGATTCAGCCACAGAGACACAAAAGACCACCACTACAGTATAGTGCTAAACAAAATGAATTTCAAAAAACTCAAAATCAATGATTTTGATTAAATCAATGGCAGAAAACTAGCTACCCTTTGATCTGTACCTAACCTTTTCTTCTCATGGACCCTGAAATCTCTTTCCATTCAATGATAATCCAGCAGCAACTGTACTACCAGATGCAGAGCAAGCATAAGAGGAAGAAGAAGAACCCACCAGATTGGTTTCTGCTTGATTTGCAAACTTCGATCTTTTATTAGACCATTGCCAAATCTTTGACACAGAAAAGCTCTCACCTTTACTTCTCATGTTTATCTTCTTCCCTTCAACATTACTCTCTCCTTCTTTCACATTCTTCAGACCTTCGTTATTAGGACACAAAGCCACCACCAGATCTGACTCAGCCACTATGTACTGATAAGACCCCATCGAGAAGCATCTCCTGTTATCAAGATTGCTGTTCACACTCACACACCCACTTGTCTCTCCTCCTCCTCCTCCTCCTTCTCCTTCGCCACCATTATTAATATTGCTGCTCCTAAACTTCCCAAGCCTCACTGAGAACACTCTCTTCCCAATCTCATTCTCCGCCGGTTTCTGCACCGGAGAAACCCTAACTCCATCTTCCCCGGCGGCGAAAAACCCGAAATTGAAATCCGGGTTTTCGAATTGGTGCCCTAGAGGGTAAAGGGTTCCTCTGCAGAGCGGACATGTCGAATTCGAGAGGAGCCATGTGTCGATACAATCGATGTGGAAAGCGTGGCTACAAATCGGGAGCAATCTGAGCTTATCGTCCTCGGAGAATTCGCAGAGTCACACCGCGCAATCGAATGGCTCTTTTGAGCCTTTGATTTCCTTGTAGAGAAATACGGGTAGGGCATCGATTAAAGCTTGATCTAGACCCGAATCGTGGAGATGAAACAGCTGTTGAAGCTGTCTTTGGTAAGTGTCGGAGTCGGAGAGCTCTGGGTTTCGATCGGAATCCGCCGCCGAAGACGAAAGGCTCGATCTTTTCTTCCTCAGGTAATATCTCACCACCAAATGCAGAACGCTGCAGATGAAGAAGACGACGGACAAGAGAACGATGATGAACAGAACGATTGGGCTTATCCGATTACCACCGGGAGATGATTTGCTCGATTGATTCACGGTAATAGGAGGAGGAGCAGATGATGAAGAAGGCGAGATTTGGTTCAAAGGATGAATAATCTCAGACATTTTTGTTTGTTGCTGTTTCTCCTCAGGTGATGAAGAACAGAGACACCATTCACTTAGCTTCTCTCGGATTTAATCATAAACCCCCCCCAATTTATGATTTTTTTTCCATGGAAACTCAACAAAATTTTCCAATCGATTTACAGTCAAATTGTAGCAGGAAGTTTGGAATCTGAAATGATTGCTAAACAGATTTGGCACAACCAGAGAGCTGCCATAATTAATTTAAAACATGCAAGGGGAAAAATAATTAGTTAACGCTTAATTAAATGTGATTAACCACTTAAAACTGATCATAGAGTTATTAAAGGTGTCTTATTAGGTCACCTGCCTTTTTGTGTTTTTAATTTTGAGTAAAAATTACTGGAAAATAACAATTTTGGCGTGGAGCCCAATGCTTGATTTAGGGATCTAGTGCCTAGCAGTTTCGAAGAATATAGAAAAAGCCTACCGAATAAGTTAAAGGCTTCCTTATTTTTCTTTTATATATTAAGCGTGTTTTTTGTAATTACTCAATAGCTAAAAGCCTAATACCACATTTAATTAATATCCAATGGTAGGTATCAGCAAGTCATCAATAATAAGGGGAACAATCCGCAATAATCGTTCATCGTAGCCACTAAAAATTCTTAAAAGAATGACTCAAATAAAGTACAGTTAAATAGTACTTGTACTATACTTTTTGTGTCAGTCGATTTTTCAATATCTAGGGACTCGTATAAATAAACTGAAGCAACACAAAAGGAAACTAGTAGAAAATATTTTATTGAGTTTTGAGGAAACGATTAACCACATGGTAATGTCAACAAATGAACAAATGATTAAAACAAAAACAAATATCGAGTCTGTGAACATTGGAATTTGGAATTGATAAAATAAAGAAAAGCCTGTCATCGCAACTTTTGAGAGAAGCTAAGTGACAAATTCATGGGCCGATGGGCTCAATTACGAGAATGTTTATAAATGCAGGCCTAACTAACAAACTTCACCACTACTAATTGTAAAAAAAAAAAAAAAATTTCCATACGAAGTAATAAACAAATTATCTACGTAGAGTTTGTGATAAAACATATAAATTAATAATTTTAAGATGAAGAAGATTAGAAGAAGAAAAAAAGTATCAATCTTGAGAGAGCGAGTACACATCGGAGAAGGCTTTGAGAAACCTAATCCTCGACTCCAAATGCATAATATAATCAGCAGTCCTTGATAGAAGCAGATCCGGTTGGTTCAATCTTCTCCCGCCCGGTATCAACACTCGGAGCCTCCTTATCCTCATATGGATCGACCCGGATCCGAACCGTGACCCACGACCCGTGTTCTTCTTGGACTGCCTCATCTGCCTTCTTCTATACGATCTCGACTCTTCCATTGCCCTTTTCTGCTTATGATGACAGTGTTTGTGATATGCAATGGACGTGGAGGTGGTCCATGTTTAAATACTCCCAAGCCTAACTATATTTTTGTTTTATATTTAATTTTGCATGCTGCTTTTATATTTCTTTTGAAATAAAAGTTTATTTTTGTGTCATTGGTCGTTTACATCCACACACGCTCGTTCTGTTTTCTTTTTTTGTAATTTCTGTCTCTAGATGAGAGTGGTAATTTCTGTCGCTAGATTTGGATTTAATTTATTAGTTTATCTTTGAAATCATATATATATTTATATATATATTAAATCATATTAAGTATATTTTGATTCACTAATTAATTTGTTTCCCTGTTGTTTGAGGACAAACTAAACAAGAGTGCAATGTTTTTTTAAAATTTCTTGAAGAATAAAACCATATATATGTCTATTTTATTTCTATTAAATGTCTACCAAAAAAAAGTCCATAACAAGAGTAGTGAAAACAGACGAGCAAATGACCAATAACCATTGGGGTCTGTTGTGACGTGGCCTAGTCCACGTGGCTGATGTGATCAAATCTTATGTCCCCAAGTGGATCCTATCTGGCATTTGTCCTCGTTGGGTCTACGAACCTTTCCCGATTTGTCCGATCATTGCCTACGTTCCATTGCGCTGAATCTGCATGGCTCTTATTTTTCCTTTTAATAAATAAATTACTTCGTGACCAGTATCAATCGAGAACCACATGATTTGTTTCGCTCCATAAATCTCGAAACATTTGATTCAAGACATTAGTTAATTACTTTTTTTTTTTATAAAAAAGGGCTACAAGTTAATTACTTCCCAATATATATTGAGAGAAATATAATCAAGGTGATAAGATCATAGTTGTGGTCGATCGTTATGGATTCAATCACCAAAATAGAAAATTAATTTACACGATCGATTCTGGCGGTTTAAGTGGGTGTCGGACTATTTGCAATGTTTAAACATCAACTTGTATATATAATTTTAATTATAAGAAAACAAAACTTGAATGTGCACTTACAAATTAATTTGCAAATATTAAATCTTCCATCATCTCTCATCATTTTTCCACTTTATCTCCAATTTTATCATAAAACGAACGTGAAACTATACATACAGGTATATATGAATAATACATGTGAGTACATTAGTCATGGATTTGTTGCAGTACAGTTGTTTATTTGGTTAGTCAAATGATTCAAAAATTAATTGAGAAAAACGCATGCAAGGTGCAACCCATAACTTGCATGTGTTTTGCCAACTCATCCACCATGGCTCTTCAGTGTCCAAAGAGACATGAGCGTTGATTGTTTTCGTCTAATGACCAGTATGCCGTTTTAACATTTTCGTTTCGACATTCACGTCGTTTCAAAAACCACGAAACGTTATTGCCACTTTAGTTTACGCCCTAATAGGCATATGAGAGCCTAAATAAAGACATACAATGGGCCAACTATTTTTTTAATTGCATCCAATACTCCATAGGAATTGGAATTGATATAGATTTCAAACTTTTTTGTCAAATAAAGAAAAAGATCTCAACTTTTAATCTTTCTTTTCCCTAGCCAGAAAATAAAGATAATGTTGAAATGGTAATGAATTTCTATAATTGGGCTTCGGATATTTGGATGGGCCTTAATTGGGTTTTGCGTCTTCAGTTTGGGCCAGAGAAAGAAACGGCGACGTTTGGCTCTGTTTTAGATTGAGCATTTGAAGTCGATAAAGCTCTGTTTCCGTTAAATGGTTTAACGATGATTCAGTGGCGGTTAACGGCTAACAACATCTGATTATAGCTCGTGAGATCTTTCTTGGTTGTTTGATATCATTTTTCTCATTGTTATCGTTTTGTGGAATTTAGAGAGCAAGAAAGCGATGGTATGGACGAAAGAAAGAGAGAGATCGTGTAAACTCTTCTTCGGTACGTGTAGTAGATTCTCCGGAAACGATCCCGGCGTGAGTATGGTGCTGTCGCATTGACAGTGGAAACTGAACACGTTTAAGAAAACCGCAGATCCTTATTTAAGAAATGAGTTGCATAATAATTGTTAGAATCATCATCGATCGGTCCAACAATAATATGAAATCCAAATGTATTATTCATCTTGAAAGCCTTACCCCAAAATGACAAACATAATCAAAGACACTGCGATAAACGTAGAACTATATATAGAGCCTATAGGTTCTATTTTATTTAAGGTGTTATATTACCCCATTAAAAAACCTACCTTGTGATTTAGAAAAGCTTATGGAAGAAGATTTCCATCGGACTCCTTTAAGTAATTGATAAGAGCGTTGATAATAGCGTCGATGATGAAATGTGGATCGTCGATGCCACTGCGAAGCTTCTCGAACTCGACGGACCACACCACGTTGCTACCGTTCCCGTTTTGATTTGGAGTGACCGTGATGGTTGCTTTGACCGTCTTGTAGCTTTTCGAGATTAGACAACCACTCATTCTCATTGTCATTCTTCTCTTCTTCGGATCCATCGACTCGATCTTATCCTCCGCTACGGTGAGAGACATAGCAATTAGTTAATGGTTTTGATCGATGATATATCAAGAATATGAATGGAATGCGAAGAAATAAACTAATGATTAACCTATTTTGTCAAAAGGGCTACTTATGTCGTCGATGAAAGCTCTAAAGAATTTGTCCGCCGGAGACTTAATTGCAAGGTCCCCAGAAGAAACTCCATGTAGTGCCATTCTCTATTTATTTTTATTTTTAGTGTTTATGTTTTGTGGGTTTGATTGATTATAATCCTTTCGATGATGGTGTTTATATATAGAGATCGCTTTATGAAATTTGCATTAATTTTGACCTAACCTCTCACCCATCTAACTTTTTTTTTCACCATATCGAATCTTTCTATAAATGACTAAATGGTAACCAAAAGCTTCATCATTTACAATTTACTTAACCCACTCAGTCAATTCATGCATGTGGCACATGGGAAAAATAAATTGTACAGACCAAATTGATATCACCTGCCTAATGCATCAATAAGCTCTAACCAAACGAAGTAATTTACGTCGTAATTCTTTGTTTTTTACTACCATTTTAGTAAATAGTTATTGATATGTGAATGTGATGAAATTAAAATAGTTTTGCCTAATGAACATCACGAAATAGTTATTGATATGTAAATGCTCTAGCCCCTTAATTTACTTAAACTGAAAATTGTGCTTTTAATTTGATTGTTGCAAGAAAAAATGTGCTTTTAATATAATTGTTGCAAGAAAAAAGTTCAGTAAATTGACCGCTGTGTTATTGACACATCGCCGGCCAGACGCAAAAGAAGGAAATGCAACCTTTTTTGTTTTACATCAGTAAAAATTAAAAACTAAACCAAATTTTTATGTTTTCAATTTTCTACTGCTTCCACCTTTTTTGGGGGGCCAAGAAAACCAAATTTTTGATCTTGCTTTTTTCCTATTCAGAAAATAAAGATAGTGGCTTAAACTTACTATGGTTTCTTAATTTGGTGTCTAGAGTTGACTAGTTGTCCATGGGTTTTCTTATGTAACGAAGATTCTTAATTAGCGATGATAAGCATAATAATAATAATACATGTACCATCCATATATAGTTTACACGTTAAAATAATTTATCAATTAAATTATATATCATATAAATTATACACGATTATTAGTAAAAAAAGTATGTGCGATTTACTAATATAAACCTATTGGTCCAAACGCTTTGTAGATATACATATTTGACGGTCTACATTAGTCCATAGTTTCTTATGTGATGGAGATTCGTCATTCTTATATTTATTCTTTTCAAATTTATTCTAGATAAATCATTTAGTTTCTTGACCAAAATAAACAACCAAATTGATTAGGTTAAGAGTTGCCTTGTACAGTATTTTTTATAATGTAATAATGGAAATCGGATATATTTACTTAAGCAATGAGTTGCATAATCCACAGTGTCTCTCAACTGCCCATTCAACCAAATGCAGATTAATTTAACCTTCTATGAAATTTTCAGAATCATCGGCTCAACAAAAATATGCAAAATTATATATAAAAAAAAAAATTATAATATGCAAATCGATACATAATTCATCTTGAAAACCTTACGAGTTTATACACCCCCAATATGACGAACGTAATAAAAGGTACTGCAATAAAACGTAGATACATACTTAGATTCCATTTCAATGAAGTTGTTAGATTATATCCTAAATATATATATATATATATATATATATATAAAGACGAACATTGTGATTTAGAAAAGACTATATATTACTAAGATTTTCATCGGTCTCCCTTAAGTAATTGATAAGAATGTCGATTATCCACACTGGATCTTCGATGTCATGGCGAGTCTTCTCGAACTGGACGTTCCACACCACGTGACCACCGTCGGCCTTGTCTTCCTTAGGAGTGACTGTAATGGTTGCTTTGAACGTCTTGTAGCTATCCGAGATTAGATTTCCGCTCATACTCAGCGTCGCTGTTCTCTTCTCCCAACCCACCGATTCGGTGATCTTCTCCTTCGCTATACGGTGAAAACATAGCGATTAACTAAAGGTTTTAATTAATTAAAAACCTTTGTTTAAAGAAAAAAAAAACTTAAGGTTTTGATCGATGATCCAAGAAATATGAAAGAAATGTGGAAGAGTTTGATGATTTACATATTATGTCAAAAGTGCTATTTATCTCGTCGGTGAAAGATATAAAGAATTTGTCCGCCGGAGACTTGATGTCAAACTTCCCGGAAGACTCTCCATATAGTGCCATTCTCTCTCTATATGTATACTTTTGCTTTTTTAAATAAGGATATGTTTTATGTGAGTTGAAAAATTATACTCCTTTCGAAGAAGGTGCTTATATATAGAGGTGAAATTTGCATTTTCCTTTTTTTTTATACCAAATTTCCCTTTTTTTACCTAGCCCCACATGCACATGAGCACATCTAACTTTTTTTCACCATATCGAATTTTTATTATAAATATAAACCGATATGTGATGAAATTAAAATAGTTACGGCTAGAGAACATCGTGAAATAATTAGTAATAAATGCTCTAGTCATTTTTTATTTCTGCCTGTAACTCAAGTTTCACAAAAAAGATGCGTGCATCAGTTTACTGGACAATATCTAATATTTCTAAATGTAGCCAAATGCTTTAGCATTTACAACAATTTTACTTCACCCACACTCAGTTAATTCATGTGTGGCACATGGGAAAATAAATAAATTGTACAGACCAAATTGATATCATCTGCCTAATGTATAAATAACTCTAACCAAGCGAAGTAACTTAATTACGTCGTAAATTAAGATAGTTATGACTAATGAATATGTGATGAAATTAAAATAGTTATGACTAATGAATATGTGATGAAATTAAAATATTTATTAATATTACTAATGAATATCATGAAATATTTGCCCCCAAAAAAAGAATATCATGAAATAATTAGTAGTAATTTTTTTTTTCTTGCAAAAGGATATATACTAATAATTAATAATAAATACTCTATTCATTTTTCTTCTTCCTGTCTTTATTTCATTTTTCACTATAAAGATGAGTGCATCAGTTTGTAGTTTATTGGACAATAAGAAAACATCGCCTTTCTTGACTCGCAAGAAACCTAATAACCTTGTTCACAGACATGATTTTTCATAAGTTTTTTCGTTTTGTTTATTTTTTTCAGAAGTTGTAATAGCAAAAGAAAAGAAAAAAATCATTGGTTGCAACTTGGGTCGACCGTGGAACCGACGGGTCTGAAGATGTAAGGCTGCCCGGCGTAGGTGAAGTGAGCGGTGGCGCCCGCTGGTAAAGCCGCTCCTTTAATCAGAAGACACGTGTTTCCTTGTGGGAGAAGCAGCCATGGCTCGACAGGCTTCACAGGAGAAAACCCGCTGCAAGACAGAGTCACGTGCTTCTGAAGGCAGGTGCACGTGTTGATCACCGTCACTTTCCACTCCGGTCGTCCGGCGGTTTCTCTCCCAGTCCCCACAGTCCCGATCTGTATCTCACCGAAAGTGCAGCGGCACAGTCCTTGATTGACCATAGAGAGGAGAAGAATAAAAAGAACAAAATATTTAAGAGCAAACGTCATTGTTATATTGTCTTTTGTGTTATTAGAGATAAATGCCACCAGTCACCTTTATTTATACAGACTGAAGATTGTGCTTGACATTTTTTTTTTTAAATAAAATTTTAATTGAGGCTTGATTTTCAGCAACATACTAGATTGATGACTACTTGGAAGAATATATAATTTTTCCTTTTAATTTAAAAAAATTAACATTCAAGTGCTTTTTGCACACAAAAAAAACTCAAGTGCTGACAAAAAAAAACTGCAAAGTTTCAGCATTTGCATTTTGCTGCTTTATGACATGTTGTAAATCGATGCGCGCGGATCCTGAAATTAAAATAGTTTATACGAATGATTTATTCAGGTAATTTCAATATGCCAACTCAACTGTTTTTTTTTTTGTAACTATAAAAAAATAATACAGAAAGTGTATATACGTCAAAGATCAACAATATATCTTGGTAAAGCGATCTAGATATACATTATATCGCTTATGAGTCAATATTCAATAATAAAAGAGTTAAAGTGCCTAGTTCGTTCTGCTGAAAATGTGAGTTTGTGTATTCATCAATCTCTTTACTATAAATGGCAATATATAATGCATGCCAACATCTATTTATCGCCACATGACTCACCAAAGTTTTTTTCTTTCTTCAACATGAGTCATTTGTGGGTTCCCTACGTTGAAAGATACACAATATATAAAAAAGTGTCAAGAATTTTGTACATTACAGATGTTAAAAATAATTAATTCATCAATTTGTTTTACAATATATAGTATATTTGCATGCGCTGAAGAGAAGTAAGCATTTTTAAAAAATAAACCAGTTTCGGGTTATATATTTCAGAATTCAAATACCATATTTTAATAAATGTTTTTTTTTCTTAAAAGCATTTTAATAAATTTTAAAATACCACAATATGTATTTTTGAACGCTTATTAAACTTTACAACTCTTACTTAAAAAAACATTGTGGTAGTTTTGAAATTTCAGGATTTGCTAGTAGTTTCGGAAATAAATATACAAATTTAATTTGTAGTTGAAGAAATTTAGAAATTCAGCAAATGTTCAACCATTTCATACTTTATTTAGACGGTAGTACAAGCCTTTCAGTCCAAGTCCAAACCTAGCTTGAATATATGTATTTGAATATTCTCTAGAGTTTTTTTTTTCTTATGTAACGGGGATTCTCGTATAACAACAAACTTGGTTGGATTAAGAGTTGCCGTCTACCTGATTATTTTGTTTTGTTTTTTGTATTTCTAAAGGAGAATCGAAGAATTTTAGTTAATCAATGAGTTGCATAATCCACGTGCCTCAATTACCCATTTAATGAAATGAGGATTAAGCTAGCTAATTTTTATAATAATAGGAAACCGATTTATTATGTTTACGAATAGAAACATCCCCAAAAGCCCAACATTATACAAGATCCTTGCATATATTGCAATAAACATAGATTATATATAGAGATATATCATATTGGTTCCACTTTATTTAGATAATTCTTTTTAAGTAGATGGACCTTGCAGTTTAGCAGATATTTATTTAAGAAGATCATCATCGATCTCCTTGAAGTATTTGGGAGCCTCGTCGACGAAGAAGTGTGGGTCTTCGGTTTCATCGCTAATCTTCTCAAACTCGACGGTCCACACCACATTGCTACCATCGCCTTGTTTTTTAGGAGTGACGGTGATGGTTCCTTTGAGGGTCTTGTAGCACTTCGAGATCCGAGCGCCGTTCATTTTCATCGTACTTATTCTCTTCACCCAATCCACAGCCTCGATCTCCACCTCGGCTTTTGGTAAAACATAGCAATTAAGGGTTTTAATTATAAAAAAAAATTATAACTTGTATGATGAATCAGTGAGATGAATGTAATGTAGAAGAGTTACCATTGCCGGCTTCCGTAGGGGGATTTGCGTTTCCGACGAAAGCTTTAAAGAATTTGTCCGCCGGAGACTTAACGTCAAAATTAACAGACAAAGCTCCATTTAGTGTCATATTGTCTAATTACCTTTTTTTTTTAATCTTTTTTTTTTCTCAAAGAGTAAATTTTGTGTGGGGTTTGATGGCATTCTTCTCAATGAAGGTGTTTATATATAGGGAAGTTTATAAAATTACACCAATTATTTTAACTTAGTTATCTCCATTTAACTTTTTTCACCATATGGAATTATTGCTTCCAATAGTTAGCAAAAAGCTTCCTATATTAAGTCTTCTTTATTTTCTTAGAGAAATATAATGAGAGAACCAATGAAGACTAACACGGTTTTGAATTATTACTTGAACTAAGCAAAGCATATTACATAATTGATTCTTCTTTATTCCCGTTTAGGGGAAAACGTATAATGAGAGAAATAACTAAAATGGTTAGGAATTATCAGTATAATGAAGTTTAAGTTCAACAAATACTCACGGACCCTTGAGCATAACAAATTTAGTTGCAAGTAATGTAAAAAAAAAAAAAAAAAATCTGCTGATGAAGATCTAACTTTTGCAATTTTTTGTTTTCTTATTCAGAATTAAAGATGCCGAATTTTATCGTGAGTCTCAATTAAATCACTCTGAAGAGAAATCATATAACCTTAAACCCTCTATCTATTTTGAAAAGGAAATTAACAATCATAGAATCATGCTAGCTAGCTCGACCTTTATCAAGATTTAATTTATTTCATGTGCCGTCTAATAATATATCTCAATTAAATCCAACCAAAAGCAAGTATTATTTTACGTAACTGATTTTTTTTTTTAAACTAGAAAAAATAATGTAGTTAAACCGATGTGAGCATGATGAATTTAAAATGGCCATGACTAGTGAATATATACATATTTATAGTAGAGCGATTGTAGAGATGGTGATAAATAAGTATTCTATTGTTTGTGTGTCGACAATTAAAGATGGTTGTTCAGTTGGGGTCTTGGAGATAAGAGTTAGTATTCATCGATTTCTTAACTCAAAATGGCAATGCATGAGCTCGTGGTGAATCGTTCATGACAATATCTATCACTATCTATGTCTACCTCATGACTTACTAATTGTTATTTTATTCAAGTCTGTTAAACTAAAGTGTACACCTACGTGGAAGGAAGTATAAATTGTGAAGACTCCATTTATTCCCTCTGCTTAATTTAGCAAAAACTCAAATTTTCCTCTCTTTTTTTAAAGGACCAATGAGTATTTGATGAAATCACATTTTCCTCTTTTTTTTTTTTTAGTTTAAAGAAAAGAGGAAAATGTGATTGATTATGTGGACCAATGAGTATTTGATGAAATGAAAGGTTTTGACTAATGTATATCATCAACTAAATATCAATAAATGCTTAAGTCACTCAACTTACTCAATTTTTTTTATATATTTGTAATATTTAGTTTCAATGATAATACATTACAAATAATATTAAACAAAAATAATTAAGAAATTGTAATATCATATAATTAGTAAGCTATGAAAAAAAGTAAGTTTTTTTCCTTGTTGAAGGTTTCACTAAATTAAATTGAATGGATACAAAGTTTGGATCAAAACTTTTACGCCTTACAAAATATTCCAAGAAACAAGTTGAACCAAATAGGCAAATATTGCAAGCGTTGAGTGATATTGAAGACTATATTAATAAAATTAAATTGAGTAGCTTAATAAGTTTTCATAAATATGTACAAATTATTGATTATGAATTTTCATTTTTTAAAAAGAAAAAGTTGGCAGTCCCTTTGGAATTACTAAAAAAAGTATGTGTGATTGCTAGTAGTATAACCATCTGGTCCAAAGGTATATGTATTTTACTCCCTAGAGTTGTCCATTGTTTTTTTTTTTTATGTCATGGATATTTTTAATTAATTCTTGTATTATGTACTTTCAAATATTTTTGATAATTTATTTCATTTCTTAACAAACTTATAACCGAATTCGTTTAAAAAAAAAAAACTTACAACCGAATTGGATAGGTTAATGTTTCCTTGTCCACGTGTTCTCTTTTGATAACTTACAATTGATAATTTATTTCGTTTCTTAACAAAACTAACAACTACGCCCAAAAAAACAAAAAAAAACTAAACCAACAACTAAATTGGCTACGTTAAAATCTGCTTTCTCCATATGCGTTTTTTCTCTTCTCGTATGTAACGGAGAATGATAATTTCTTAACAAAAACAATGAGTTGTATATTCAACATAAATCAGTTACCCTTTTTTTATAAAACGTAGATAATATGAGCCATTCTATTACAATCGTCAATACAACAATAATATGAAAGTTCTTATTATTATTCATCTTAAAAGCTCTATGAGATAATATATCGTAAGTGCATATACTGCAGTAATTAAGCTTATAATTAGCTATATAAACGGATGGGGTCCCACTTACTTAAGATCCACGACTCAGTTTCCTTTGTTCTTTCCAAAAGGATGTAAAAATAAGCTGATACAGTTCCTCAGACTTCTCATTAACAAATTTCTCCTCCATCTCCTTAAAAAGAATCACATCTATCCCCTTAAAGTACTTGATTGAAGTCTCGATGATGGAGCCTGGGTCTTCGATCTTAGGATGGGTCTTCTTGAACTCGCCGGTCCATGTCACGTGTCCACCACCTTTATTCTTAGGAGTAACGGTGATGATTCCTTCAAGCTTCTTGTAGCACTTCGAGATCGCAACGCTGCTTATTCTCATCTTAACCGTTCTCTTCTCCAAATTCCCATCTTCCATGGTCACCACGGCTTTGATGATGAAACAAGGCAATTAGGTTTTTAAATAAAAGAAATATATATAAATTGAATTAGTGAGATATATTTAATGGAGAAGAGTTACCATTGTCTTCAATAGGGAGCTTCGAGATCCCGAGGAGAGCTTTAAAGAATTTGTCCACCGGAGAGTCAACGTCAAACTCTTTAGAAAAAGCTCCTTTCATCATCTCTAATTAGCTTATTATTGTTTTTAAGTATATGTTGTGTGGGTTTGATAATAATCTTTCTAAATGAAGGTGTTTATATATAGAGAAAGTGGTATGGAAATTACATTAATTATTTTACCTAACCCCACACATTTACCTTTTTCACCGTGTCGAGTCTTTCTAAATTTAACCAAAAGTTTCAGCATTTGCGTTTTGCTTGTTGCTTCAGTACCCACTCAATTAACTAATGTGGTACAGAGGAGGGTAAATCAGTTGTGCAGACCAAACTGATGTCATCTGCCTAATGTATGAATTAAAGAAAAGAAAACCACTTTCATTTCAACCAAAAGAAAAAAGTATTATGAACCAAATATGTTGATGTGTTAGTCGATGATATACATTAGTCAAAACCACTTTCATTTCATCAAATACTCATTGGTCCACATAATTAATCATATTTTCCTCTTGAAAAGTAATAAATACGAATCAATTGCGTATGGTTTGAGTTTTTGCTAAATTAAGCAGATGCGATGAATTGAGTCTTCACAATTTGTACTTCCTTCCACGTAGGTACCGTGTTCACTTTAGTTTAAGAGACTTGAATAAAATAACAATTAGTAAATCATAAGGTAGACATATAGTTATAGTGTAATATATAGCTGTCATGAACGATTCACCACGCGCTAATGCATTGCCATTTTGAGTTAAGAAATCGATGAACACTAACTCTTATCGCCAAGACCCCAACGGAACAATCATCTTTAATTATCGACTCACAAACAATAATCAATTTTTTTGTTTTGTTGCAAAAGCTAGATCTTCATCAGCACCAAAATTTTATTTCTATGTTACTTGCAACTAAATTTGTTATGCTCGAGGGTCCGTGAGTAATTTGTTGAACTTAAATTTCATTTTACTGATAATTCAAAACATTTTAATTAGTTCTTTCTCTCATTATATTTTTTTCCCAAAACGGAAATAAAGAAGAATCTTTTTTTTGTGAGTGTAATATGCTTTGCTTAGTTCAAGTAATAATTCAAAACCGTGTTAGTCCTCATTGGTTCTTTCATTATATTTCTCTAAAAACAAATAAAGGAGACTTAATATAGCAAGCTTTTTGCTAAATATTGGAAGCAAAAATTCCATATGGTGAAAAAGTTAAATGGATAACTAGTAAAAATAATTGGTGTAATTTTATAAACTTCCCTATATATAAACACCTTCATTGAGAAGAATACCATCAAACCCCACACAAAATTTACTCTTGAGAAAAAAAAAGATTAAAAAAAAAAAGTAATTAGAGAATGACACTAAAAGGAGTTTTGTCTGTTAATTGTGACGTTAAGTCTCCGGCGGACAAATTCTTTAGAGCTATCGTCGGAAACCCGAATCCCCCTACGGAAGAAGGCAATGGTAACTCTTCTACATTACATTCATCTCACTGATTCATCATTCAATTTCTAATTTTTTTTTTTAATTAAACCCCTTAATTACTAATGTTTTACCAAAAGCTAATTTGGAGATCGAGGCTGTGGATTGGGTGAAGAGAAGAATTAGGATGAAAATGAACGGCGTTTGGATCTCGAGGCGCTACAAGACCCTCAAAGGAACCACCACCGTCACTCCTAAAATTCAAGGCGATGGTAGCAACGTGGTGTGGACCGTCGAGTTCGAGAAGCTTAGCGATGACAACGAAGACCAACACTTCTTAGTCGACGAGGCTCCCAAATACTTCAAGGACATCGATGATAACCTTCTTAAATAAATATTTGCCAAACTGCAAGGTCCATCTACTTAAAATAATTATCTAAATAAAGTGGAACCAATATATATATATAATCTATAATCTATGTTTGTTGCAATATATGCAATAATCTTTTATAATGTTTGGCATTTGGGGATGTGATCTATTCGTAAACATAATATATCGATTTGCATATTGTTGTTAGCCCGATGATTAAGATTGGTATATATATATTTTTTCTTTTTGGTTGCAAATAGATTGGTTCACATATATAATCATTTTTATCTAACTAAGTTAATCTATTTACTACTACTGGTTCAAATCAATTGCTAAATTAAACAGATGCAATAACTTTCAACGAAGGGACCCACAAATGACCTCATGTTGCTAATTTAAGCAGCTGCAATAACTTTCAAGTCGGTGAGTTTCAACGAAGGGATGCAATATACTGCCATTCTCTTTCTCTATTTTCTTTTTTAAAGTATATATTGTGTGGGTGTGAATCTGATAATAATAACTAATCTTCTCAATCAAGGTGTTTATGTATATAATTTTGTTTTTATTATATAAATCACATTAATTATTTTTACCTTACTCCACCATCTAACATTTTCATTATATGGATCTTTCTAAATTTAACCAAAAGCTTAACAGACGGTTATAAATATATTGTGCAAACCAAAAGTTGATTTCGTCTACCTTAGTCGATGCCTTGTAAATGAACCTTTTATTTCTCTAAAATACAAAAGTTTCTCGAATTTCCAACAAAGCCACACATGAATGGTTGAAAAGACTAATAGATCATTTAATCAACTAAAAGTAATAGCTTAAAAAAAGCCACACGTTGGTATTTGGTCCTGAAAAACCCAAGATACCAATTCACAAGTCAGCTTGGTGAATGAACTCAGCTAATTTGAATACTCAAATTTACCTGAAAAGCCACCACAAAAGCTGCTACATCTTGAATTTGGTGAGAGTACACAAGTGTTTGATTGCACAATGAAGAGCCGTTAATAAAAAAATGCAGCAGATACTGTTGTACCAAAAGTTATTCCCATGATGCAATTGCTCTAATCAAATAAAAGATGAAAGAAGCCATCAAGAACCAGAGAGTCGACCAGTAATCTTAGAACTGAAACTAACCTTGCAAATAAACCAAAAACATAAAAACTGAGTAACACAATGTAATCTGAAGTGAGACTTTTAATACAAGCATAAATGCCTTTTGTCTCACTTTTTTCCAGAGTAGATACCACCACACAAAAAAACTCCAAAACTTAACACAAACTAATCTCATTCTTCATCATCTTCACTGTCTTTGTTCTTCTTCTTCTTCTTCTTCTCTTTCTTTTTATTCTTCTTGTCACTCTTCTCAGCTGCTGATTCATCTTCACCATCAACAGCGGCTTCCTCTGTCTCTTTGCTCTTCTTTTTCTTCTTCTTCTTCTCACTCTTCTCAGCTCCTGATTCATCTTCACCATCAACAGCAGCTTCCTCTGCCTCTTTGCTCTTCTTTTTCTTCTTCTTCTCTGACTTTTCCGACTTTGGTGATGACAACTCTTCTGTGTCCTCCTCCTCCTTCTCCTTCTTCTTCTTCTTCGACTTCACCTTCTCTTCAACCTCACCTCCTTCAGCTTCTTTGGTTTTAGCTTTCTTGGTTGAAACAGGAGCAGGGCTTCCACCATTATCATCATGCTTACGCTTGCGCTCTTCCCCTCCTTCTCCATTCTCAGAATCAACCTTTTTCTCAACCTTTTCAGGAGCAGCAGCAGCAGCACCACCAGCAATCATAGCATCTCCACCGGTAGGCAAAACCACGTTCCTACACCACTCCACAGGAGTTTTCTCATTCGGCTTCCCGTGCTTATCCAACTTCCCATCAGCGATAAGCTTCTTCTTCATCGAAGCTCTAGGCCCCAATCCCCATTTCCTCGGGTATGTGTCTCTGTCCATCACCACCCTCTTGATCTTAGCCACCACACCGTGATCACAGGTAGCCATCACGGACGTGGTCATCTCAGCGATCCCAACAGCAATCGCCTCTCCTTTAGTCGTCATAAGAACGACCTCAGTGCCGACATCAATGTCATTCTCGAATCTCAACAGCCCCGGAATCATCAACTTAGCACCATAACAGATTGCATTCACAGCTGAATCCTTCACAACGAGCCTCTTGTAGCTCGTCAATATCACCTCAAGAGGCATAATCACCCTCCTGAGATAAGTCTCATCCTTGTAATTGTCATACATCCATTGAGCATCCATGACATCATGCATCGTAACCATGTTATCATTCTCACCCAAAATCCCAGACCTGACCCTCCTAAGCTCCTGCATATGCCCACCAACACCGAGAAGCAAACCCAAGTGAACACACATGGTCCTTATGTAAGTACCCGCCTCACAAGAAACCCAGAAAACAACCAAATGCCTATCTGCATCATACTCAAGCAGCTTGCTTAGATTGTCCTAATCCTAAGCTGCCTCTTCACGGCAGAGATCAGAGGAGGCCTCTGAAACACAGCTCCGGTGAGAGATTCGAGGGCTCTAGCGACTTTAGCAACATCGGGAACAGCAGAGTGAAGGCGAGCTACACAGACGTACTCTTTACCCGCACCTTGCTGCGATTTCACGAGCCGTGTGGCTCGGTCGATGCAGACAATTAGGTTTCCCGTGACCTTAGGGTCGAGAGTCCCACTGTGACCGGTTTTCTCGACACGGAGGATACGCTTGATCCAGGCAACGACCTCGTGAGAGGAAGGGTTAGCGGGTTTGTCGAGATTGATGACACCGTACCTGATATACTCTTTGAGAGGACGTTTCAGAGGAGAGTGACCGGAGGAGATGGGAGTGTAGTGGCCGGTACGGACGTTGAGGAGGTTGTAGTTCTTCAGGAGGATGGGCCAGTGGGATGTATCGATGGCCGGAGTGAAGCTCTGTGGCTTGATCATGTAGTCTCCGGTGTCGGCTTCGTTCTCCGCGCGCGCGATTTCGACGACCTCCGCCATGGCTTCCGGCTGGATTAGGGTTTTTTTTTTTTTTTGGTTTAGCACGGGAAAAGGGATTTTGAACAAATGGAGGAAGAGGCGTCGTGAAGCAGAGGTGTGTTTTCTAGGGTTTTAGGTGACGAGCTTGATGATGACCCTTATTGGGCTTGGACTTAGGATTTCTTAAATTTAATTTGGGCTTATTTCAAGTTCATTGGGCTCAAATGGTATAAAAAGAGACGAAAATCTCTACTTCTTTGGGTTGTTTTTCTCTGGGTAAAGAATATCATAGTAAAATACTTTACCATGCATGATATAATAAAAAATAAAAGGGAAAATCTTCATAAAATATATATTTATTTTTGCTAGAAATCTTCATAAAATAATTGCAATTAAAAACTGTTATATAAGAAGACAATGTGGAATAAGCAATGCTAACACACAATATCATCGTTAAAAAAAAAAAAAAATTAGAAGAAAACATAACAAACCTAATTATATAAGAGCATCTCCAATGGTGAGAACCCATATGAGTCTCTCAAAAAATATTATTTTAATATAATTAACAATTTAAATTAAATTTTAATTTGATAAATAATATAAACTAATGTAATTGAGACAAGTGGTTTATAATGTTCTCAACAACATGAGAATCTTCTCTCTCTTCTTCTATGATTTTTTTTTATTTTTTTTATTGTGAAAGGCTCACTTGACAACCTCCCACTCCATATGCTCTAATGGAGGAAGAGACCGTGGATCATTTTCCGGACCCGAAACTCCTGGTTCTTCGACCATCAGCCTCTGAAGATTATGAGAAGTCAATAAGTTTTCTTTTGGAGACTTTTTCAAAAGAGGATGACAAGAAAATCTCTCGATCTTCTTATTCTTGCACTTTTCCTCATCCAGTCAACATACTTCGTCAAGATATTAAAATCGTCGTTGGATGTTGCAACGGCTTTGTATGCATCTACGATCTTAACTGTGTTTATCCTGTCTCTTATACACATCAATCGTCGTTGGATGTTGCAACGGCTTTGTATGCATCTACGATCTTAACTGTGTTTATCTAATCAATCCGGTGACAAGAGAGCACCGCAGAATTTATTCAGCGTTGTCGCAACGGTCCCCAACCCAATTAGGTATGATAGGCTATATATGTCAATTGATATTTGAATGTGATCATCCTAAATTTTCCTTTCATATATACACTGTATATGACTATCATAACATCGGACGATTTCGTAGAAGAGATTCTCAAGTACCTTCCGGCGAAATCATTCGATAGATTTAAGGCCGTATCAAAAAAATGGAGGGCGGTTATTCAATCACTCGATACATTGAAAATCCTTGTTGTTCATCAACTGCCATCAAAGGTCGATGAAGATTCAAACGCTACAACTTTGCTTTTAGAGACCTTCTCTAGAGATCATGACAACAACGAACAAATATGTCGTTCTTCATCATGTTCTTGCACTATCTCTGATCATTCAGTCGAACGATGTAAACGTAGCGTTGTTCGAGTCTTGGGGTCTTGCGACGGATTGGTCTTAATTGGCATGTACGGTTATATCCGTGATCAGGGTCGCGGTTTTAAGTACATTTACCTAATCAACCCAAAGACGACGGAGCAGCGGATGCTTTCTCTGCCGTCGTTGCAGATGACCGAAAATCAGCAAGGTAGGTTCTTCTTCTCCAATAATTGTTTATTGATTTTGGTAAATTATTTTCTCCGTATATATTAAACAAAATCTGTCAAATTGATGGTAGTGACATATATGTAATATAAGTAATGTTAATACCAATTAAATGTATAGACGCGAGAGAATTTGATTATGTTAGCTTATTAAATCATAGATAGCTTTGTTAATCATTAAGTCCATTATCGGNATTCGGGTAACCGATCGGTTCCGGGTAAGAACCGGAACCGAACCGATACCCACGGTTCTGAAATTCAGGACCCGTCGGGTAAAAAGACTCATAACCGAACCCGATCCGAACCGGTTATTTCGGGTCGGTTCCGGTTCGGGTTTTCGGGTCCGGGTTTTTTGTCCAGGCCTAAATACAAGTGTGAAGATCGCGGTATTAAATCTCAATAATGGCGAGCAACGGAACGCCGGTGAATTTCCTGCTTTATTGTATCACCTTTCCGATGAGCAGACATCAGTCTTTGTAAACGGGTCACTTTTTTGGTTGACGCGACGACCTATCATAGATATAACACCTACAAGACTAGTAGCAATGGATCTTCACACTGAAAAATTTCGGTGGATATCATTACCAAGTTGGTACACCAAGTATTATCGTGGTATGCGAATGTGGAGTTTGAATGACCATTTGTGTCTATCAGACGTACTACAATGCTCCCATTTGGATGTTTGGAGTCTGCAACAAGAACATCCGAGTGAAAAATGGGAGAAAATATATACCTTCAATATTTCAAATATTGGTTGGTTAAACGAAAAATTTTGGACGCTTGCACTACAGGCCGCATACTTTAGAAGGACTAGAGAAGGGAGACCTTGGTATGATGAAGAAGACTCCATATATCATTTGAGAACAACTGCATATACCCCGACTTTGATTTCTCCTTATCGATTGTGAACTCAGTGTTCTTTCTAAAAAAATAAATGTTTTATTGCCTCTATTGGTTAATGATCAATGCTTTTAAGTTCTTAACATTTGCTACAAAAGAGGTTTCATTCACCTTCCATTCATAATGCATATCGTGTTGGAACGTATATTTGTTTTTAAAATTTCGGGCTCTCGGAAGAAAGAACAAAAGGACAAATGCTGAGTTTCATAGATAATATACGAACCCTCTTAAATATATATTGAAGAATCTATTTTTAGACGTTAGATTGCTTATCTCTTTGAAGTTCTTGACAGCAAGGATGGTCTGATTGGTTTGCGTATACAAACCTTGTTCTCTGTCTATTGTTGTGCATCGTTCTTATAAACTCATCGTTCTTGAACCATTTATTCTTAGCTCAGTCAATTTTTTCACCATTAGATTCACATCAATATCCGCGTAGACTGTGCATCATAATATATTTGATCACTTGATTTAGCAAATAATTCGAACTGTACACAACTGGTTCGTTTCATTCTTTAAAAAAAAAAAATATATATATATATATATATATATGATTGCGTACTGATGCAAATTTGATGAAATGAAAATCCTCAAATAATTCAAACTTACCGAACTTAATTTTAAGAGTATCCAACCGTCTCTAACATCATTTCATACATTAAAAATAGCAAAAGATCTAATGAATTTTTTATGTATGTGCCGTCCCCAATTATTGACTAACCAAATAGCATTTGATTATTGCAAACAAAAAAAAAAAATCAGAAATTTTCATTTGAATATGTTAATTTTCAAAATATATCCGATGAGTACATGGCAAAAATGTTCGATTGAGTCTCTTTTCAATTGGGCTTTTGTAAAAAAAATTATGGCCTAGGAGGCTGTATTTAATTTTCCATGCATATTTTTAAATTGAAAAACTCATCTTAAAAAGAGTACATTAGAAGAAACCTCTGTTACATTGTCTAAATCGTGGGTCAAATAATGCATGCACTACCGAGATACACGTGCATATACGTATCTTGAAAGACACGTGCATATTCTCCAATAAATCATATATATATGTAGTCGTAGATATATAATTCATAAGGAGGTTCCACTTTATTTTACTTCTTATTATGATAAAAACTTCATAGATGGTATGTAACCCTCTTAAATATATTATGAAGATTCTAGTTTTAGACGCTAAATTGCTTAATTAAGGAGATACTCATCGATCTCTTTGAAGTTCTTGACAGCAAGGTCCTTGATGGCCAATCTTCTGCTGCCAGCGTTCTTAGGCGTAACGGTGATATATAGTTCCTTTGAAGGTTTTGTAGTATTCCAAAATTTCAAAATGCATTTGATACCATCACACTTTAACTGGAAAGCTCTCTTGGATGTATGCATTGCAATATCCCTAATCTATGAGGATGGTCTGATTGGTTTGCGTATAGAAACCAAAAGATATGCCTATAATCCATGATTGCCAAGCGGTGAGCAAAGATTAAGAAGAAAATGCTCACATATATATATATATATGCACTTGCTAGGCTAAGTTTTTCTTGGTAAACAATTTTCATCATAATTCAATTACTGCTGAAACAAAAATAGGACGAATTTTCTGAGACTTTGAGCTAAAACAAGGTGGAGATCAGTCAAAGGAAGTTGGCCCCTACTTTGTGATGAACCCCTAATATGAAACCCCTAATAGATGCTATATCCGAGACCTTGCGTAATAATTAAAGAATTATTATATCAAGCGTGAACGGACTGGTTAGAAACGATGCACAAACAAAAAAATGGTGGCCACAAACCAGAATGGTATACAGGTCCATAATTCTCAAATCGAATGACACCAAAGGAAGATTAGGATGGAGCTAATGCTTTACTTTTCAGACAATAAAGAATCAAAAAGAGCACATCCAATTGTTCACTACTATCCAGAAGCCTTCCATTTTTAGCCACCGTCTCGAGACAAATGGAAGACGCAGCCTAGTTGGTCACATAATCAACTTGTTCACCTTATTGCCTAAACACATAATCAAAACATCCCTAGTTTCCCGATTGGAGTTGAAATTCACGCAGAAAACTGTGAGTACGTATTTTTCTCGGTAGCGATTAAACCTGAGGGAGGAGCAGTTACGATGACGAAGCGCTAAGAGCTAAGAGAGTTTCAGAAATTCACAAGAGAGTGATGATGTGCCAAGCTTTCGAGAAAATTCACCTTTTCTCATATGATTTTTTTTTCCCTTATCGTTATTTCCATATTTTTCACCTCTAGTTAATCTATTAATAATAACAATCTGAATAAATATCAGTTGCATTTTAATAAGTTGCTTCTTTTCAAAAAAAATTATTTGTGTTTTTTTTTTATAAATTTCAGTTTTAATCCAATAAATGTTATTTGTGGTTGCGTCTTTTCACTTGTGAAAAATTGTTTCTTTTCACTTGTGAAAAATAGTTTATTTTAACTTGTGAAAAATTACTTCTTTTCACTTATGTCTTTTTAATCCAATAAATTCACTATTTTCACTTATAATTGTCTCAAATGAGAGACTTTGATATGAATCTCTCAACTTTTTGAAATACCCAAAAATTAAATATTAATATAAATTTGTGTTCACACTTTAACTAATTAAATATTAATATAGTTTGTTTTGAAAGACTTAGGTGAGACACTCACCAATGTAGATGCTCTAAGACATGGAAGGAAGCTAATTGATTTTCCACAATCGCAATGAAACCGTAATAGGCACGTTTCAATAGGGTTTCCAAAAAAACAGTGGATTTTTCACAAGCGTATAGAATGGATTCTTGATTAGATAATTTTAATTAAAAAATTCAAACTCTTTTTCGATGTCCTGGAGATTAATGAGATTTTTTGGGATTATTAAGATAAGATTGTTTGGAAAATTAATTAGAGTATTTGGAGACAAGCAAATGTGGCCGTATTTAAATTTATAAATTAAAATTTAGATATCCTTAGACAATTTATTTTACTATATGTTTTACAATTAATTTTTTATTATTTAAAATATACCTGTTATAAATATATTATGAATCAAAATTTCAACAAACACGATGTTTAAAATAAAACATTATATCTTCACAAGAAAAGACACAATGTTTCAGTAAAAAGCACAACTTTCTATAACTATATATTGAAAACTAAAAGTACACTGTCTTTTAATTTTTTTATTTACAAATGGGTAAACGTTCTATTTACCAAGTATACAAATCATCTGCAAAATGCAATGTTATAGAATTGTCTTCAACAATTACTGGTTTGTTTTGTACAAATACGAATTAAATAAGATGTACGATTTCATTACTTTTTAACAATGAAGATTTTTTATTCATACAGAACATTTTTAGATTGTTATGTACTAACAAATTAGCTTCTTAATTATATTTATGGATGATGTTCATCAAAACTATCGGATATTGGTAAAATTTTCATTATTTTTAATGCAATTTATAAAAACAAGCCATTTATAGCAGTAAAATAAAACAGTAAAATAAAACAGTAAAACTTGTATAAAAAATTAATTTATTTAATATTGTAAATTATTTGCATAATAAAAAAAATGATACTCAATATGGAAAATGTAATAAAGTTAGGAAGTTGTTCCAAACAACCATCTCTAATTAAAGATTTGTTCTTTATTTACTTTCTTTGAATACCAAAAAATCTTATTTTAATTTTCAAAATAAATATGTGTGATTTATAAGAAAAAAATAATGTAACTAAATATGAGAATTTTGCCCCAAAAAAATTAAATATGGGAAAATCATTGGAATTAGAAGTTTTTCAAACAACCATATAGAAGTAAGAGTTTGTTATTGATATATATTAACGTTATAACAAAACATTAAAAACATAATTTCTTTTTAGATCGATGTTTAGCAAAAATGTTTATTAAATTAGTGTATCTTTTTTGTTTTACTTATTTTTTTGCTTATTTTTTGCTTATTTTTTGCTTTTGTTTTGCTTATTTTTATAGATACAAGAATAGATGAATATTATTTCCATTGAATTATGTATAAATTAGCCATTTGAAAAAAGGTCTAAGAGAGTTCATATGAATATTACATGTAAAAATTCAATCATTGTTAAAAGTAAAAAATTGTTCCATCATTGTTGATGTTTATATATCGTTCGAATCATATTGTCTATAATAGATAAGATCAAATCAAACAACAATAAGAGTCGATATATGTAATAATAATGTTGTTATTTGAGTTAATATATATGTATAAAATACAAATAAATCTCAAAAATAAAAATATTCATTAAAAACGAGTTTCCGCACGAACGTGCGGATTCAATACCTAGTTATTCAAATGGTGGGATCATATAATGCACTAGCGAGATATCATACACATATACATCTTAGTATATATTTAAAAAATAAAAATAAAGTTATATATTCATCCGAAGAGCTTCGTTACGAGTAACTACATCGTTTGCTATAATAATATAATTTCAGTGAGAAACCAGAGTAACTACATCGTATATGGCATCCATTTATTTATATGGTAATTAAGTAGGTAGTGCAATAAGCTTTTTATATAACTATATATGGGATCCCACTTGGCCACTTTATATTTAACCTGTAGATTATTCTACTTAACGAAATAGATTGAAGAACCTTGTCATGAGTGAGGGTCGGCGATACTGCGGCTCTTCTCGTGGAACTCTGGCATGGCCGACGATAAGCCCGATGGCTTCCACCACGTCCCTCCGGTTGTTAAGTGAAGAAGAGGTGTGTTAAGTGGTATGATTTTCAAACAAAGAGGCAAGGATGTTAGGTGGTGTGTGTTAGGTGGTATGATTGTCAAAGAAAGAGGTAAAAATGTCAAAATTTATGTCTCAACAACCCTTTCCATCACTCTATAAATAGATGGATTCCTTGTTCTCTCAAAGCATCCCAAAATCAAGAGAAAAAAAAGCAAGAGAAGAGAGAAAGGGAAGAAGAGAAAAAAAAAATATCACTTCTTTGTAAGAAATTAATATTAATTTCTTGAGTGAATTGTGAGTTGAGTGTGTTGTATTTCTTTCCGATTAATAAGAAACGATCTGCAGCAGGTTTGGAGACGTAGGCAAAATTGCCGAACTCTGTTAACAAATTATGTACGTTTTATCGTTCTCGCATTTCTAATTTATTGGAAATTGACATTATTTCCTAACACCGGTTGCTGTAAACCTTCGCCTTCCCGATATAGATGCCCTTGCTCAACTTCATATCCATGACCACAACGGCATATATGTTCTTGTCTTTTCTCCCCACCCCGTGATACATTGCGCGTCTAGTGCCGATATCCACGTCCTTGTTGAGCCCCCTACAAAAAAAATGGTTTTTTTTTTGAATGAATGTCAAATTAATTCAAATAAAAACCTTTGTGACATCAAGTGCTTCTATTGTTTCAGAGCTTATTGAAAAACATAAAACAGAGAAAAAACTAAACTCGTGTGGCAAACCAAAACATTAGGCTTCCCTCATAGCGTCCGTTCCCTTGGAGTCGGATAGAGCTGAGTCTGTTTCGAA
Source organism: Alliaria petiolata (assembly GCA_020283515.1). NCBI lineage: Eukaryota > Viridiplantae > Streptophyta > Magnoliopsida > Brassicales > Brassicaceae > Alliaria > Alliaria petiolata. Next base: position 72,303,423 of record JAHZTW010000002.1, on the reverse strand, counting down.
CAAGCTTGTCTATGGTTTTGACTAGTTGAATTGACGTCATACTTGTTTCCCCATGTGTTCTCCCGTTTTCTCTCTCACCAAATGCCAAATAACGAAAAAAAATTGTTAAATAGATTGAAACCTAAATTATATATTCATATCAACAACCTTAATAAAAAAAACAATCCTTACACGCGTAGCAGAGCCAGCTTCGCCATATGCGCGAAATTCTCAAAGAAGGAAAGCATGTCATCCTCCGTCTCAAAGCCCGCCTGTGGGATCACCTTAGAGTACGGAGCTTCGATTATGAGTTTCTGACATTTCACCTTGGTACAATATTCGCTTTCGATGGTGCCCTTGATCAGATCTAACGCAGCGTTAATATCCATATTTTCTGAGTTTGGAAAATTAAAAGAGAGAAAAAAAACAATGAAGAGCAAATTGAAAATGATGAAGCTTCTAGTGTAGAGGCACCCTCATTTATAAGGTGAGTGAAATACCACGAGTGGGTAAAGCAAATTGAAAACGCTGAAGCTTTTGGTTACAAAAATAAAGCTTTTGGTTACAAAAATAAATTAAATTAAAAGGTTCGATTCGATGGGTGGAGTTAGGTAAAAAATGATTAATGCACTTTGCATAATATAGTATGCGAAAGCGGTAAATTCAAATGTAAAGACTTCAGATTACAAAATGATTTCCTCTTCTTAAGTTTGATTAGCATTTCTTACTAAATATGATTCTGCGGGCACATGCAAATTTGCTGAAATCAGAGCGGTTTTTGACTAAACTATGTGTATCATAAACCGAATATCAGTAAATATAAACTCTTTTTTATTTTTTTGTGCAAGCAGTAAATATAAACTATTTTAGTAAGAATATATGTGACCATAAACAGTTGTGAATGTGATCAAATTACAATGGTTTTGACTAATCAGTTGTGAAATCAATATCAAAATATGCGCACAAGTCTGTCACGTAAGTTATGCAAACTGAGCGACCTAGCTAGATATTGATATTTTGTTTAGCAATCCGAAGTTTGTATCTATGTTATTATTTTTCATATATCTAGCGATTAACCCAATTAAGAAAGTGTCCTTCAACACACACAAAATCCTTAACGTTTAAAGTCACTCAACTAGTCTAGTAGCATTATACAGAATCGAGTTTCAACTATAATAGACACATAATAATGATATTATTTATTTATAGGAATAATGACATTTTTATGCTAATGACAATCTAAACTTTCGCTATTTCTTTTTATTATATAGAAGATGGCGAATTTTCCGTATGTCCCAATTAAGTCAAAATTGAAGAGAAGTCATATAATTTACTCTACCACCTGGTTCAATTTTTTCAATTATGTTCGGTTGAGTCTCTTTTCAATTGGGCTTTTGTAAAAAAAATCTTTAGGAGGCTGTCTTTAAGTTCCCCTACATATTTTTTAGTTGAAAAACTCTTCTTAAAAAGGGTGTGCATTAGAAACCCTCTGTTCCATTGTCTAAATCGTGGGTCAAATAATGCGCCACCGAGCTATGCATATACGTATCTTGAAAGACAATTTCATATTTCTCCGATAAATCATAAACGTAGATAATTCAAAAGGAGGTTCCACTTTATTTAACTTCTTAATTAATACGATAAAACTTCATAGATGATATTCGAACCCTCTTAAATATTTATTGAAGATGCTAGTTTTAGACGCTAGATTGCTTAAGGAGATACTCATCGATCTCTTTGAAGTTCTTGACAGCAAAGTCCTTGATGACGTGTGGGTCGGCGACCTCATGGTCAGTCTTCTCAAACTCAGCGGACCATTTCAAAATACTGCCACCGTCCTTGGGCGTAATGGTGATAGTTCCTTTGAAAGTTTTGTAGTATTCCAACATTTCGCCACCGATGATGCTGTACGTCATGCTTCTCTTCTCCAAATCCACCGCTTCGATCCTCTCCGCCGATATCTTCACCAGTGGAGATCCTTTACTTGATTAAGCATAAAAGCAATGAACATACTTTTGATAAACATATGACGAGAGAGTAGTGAAACCTAAATTATCTAGGGTTTTGATGAGTTAGCCCATCAAGAAACATGAATGTGATTCTTTTTGTTAAAATCTTCGGTCTATACATGTTTTCGGATTTCGACCTTGGACCAAAATAATCTCTTAACAAATAAGAGTCATTTTCAAAATATATATATAAAAAAGACATGAATTATTATTATTATATATATGGTAACATATTAACGATAAAATGAAACCTTCTCCATAAGTAATGAGGCGAATGGAGCCAGGAGAGTTTCCATCGCCTGCAAGAATCTGGATGGTTTTGTAGTCCTTAGGGAACTCTTTTGGAAGGATATTGACGCCGTCGCCGAGGGCTAACCAGAACTTTTCAGCCGGAGACTTAACCTCAACCTCCACGTGAAGAACACCACTCAATCCCATTTTCTAATTAAACAAACTTAATTATTATATGTCAAATATATGAGAAGGAATTTGTTTATGATAATAAGCTTCTCAATGAACGTTTCTATTTATAGAGAAATTATAGAAGCCCAAGTGATATGGTAATTGCATTAAATGTTTGGAGCAACCCATCCAACTAACTTTTCATCCTATGGGGTCCTTTTAAATTTAACCAAAACCTTATGCATTTGCATTCTACACTGCTACCTCACCCAATCATGTCGGTGGATGAAGAAATTGGTGTGCATATACCAAAATGCATCTGCCTTATTTATTTATTTTGGATTGTACGTACATCTACCTTATTTGTTCTAGATCTTTATCTCTATATCTAAAAGTTCGGTAAAATTAAATTTATATAGTTAAAATTTGGCGAACTAGTAAATATATTTTCAAATATACCTACATTCTGCAATTTCATTTTAAGGTTTGTCAATCATTGTTTTATCAGTTCATGCAACATCTGGATTACTGGTGTGAAAATGGTTCAGTAATCTGAAGTAACATTCGACCAAGGATTCTATTATTATTCACGTGATCAAGTACGTAGCATGGCTGATGATGGCTTCGATTGTGTGGAAATTGGAATGGCCATTGAATCTAACGTTCTTTTGTATCGACCGTTCAACAAAGAACCAAGGGAATTGTAACCCATTTTACATAAGTGGTTCTCATTTATTACCTCTTGAAAAATCATAATAATTATGTGGACCAACAATGTGTGATGGCGACTCAAAATTTCAAATGGTTTTGAATAATGTACATTGTACGACGAAATAAATTCCAGTAAATTACTCATGTCACACAACTACTCGAATATTAGCAAGAATGCTATTTCTCCATATATTTTTTTTCTATATGAGTAACACTTTACTGATGAAGATCTAAAATTTTGCTCTTCATTTTTTAACATTGGGTTAGATTCATTTATAAGCCATAGAATTTCAACATGGCTCCTTCCTACATAAATTATATGGACCCACCCACAACAACCCATTATGCGTGCGAATAAAACAGCATATTATTGTCTTAGAGACATTTTAAACAGCAATCACTCTGCAATCCCAACTTAAAAACGACAAACAAGGTTCTCAAAATGAGTCATCAACTCATCATTTATCCTATATAATTGGATACGTTAAAGTTACAGTATCCTAGGATTTGACAAAGCTAATTATGAAACTAACAAGATTGCTTTTACGAAAATTATAGGTCTTCTTCTAACACTATTTTATAAATATATATATATGCATCTCTATCTCTCAACGGACAAATGAAAACAACATTCTTTTTTTAATTAATTAATATATAACAATAATAAAAAAATGGAAGCGAAAAGGGGAAGGAAACACAATGAAAGCAGCTTCCCATCTCTCTAGATTCAGCTACGTATGTACATGTACACATATACTGGTAGAAGCAGATAGATTCAGACAAGATAACCAAACCGAGAATTTAACCTTGATAGTTTAAGAAACAGATACAAAATTTCAAGTCTTTTTCAAGATGCTCTCATTTTCTTTTGCTTCACGTACATGTAATCTTACGTATTCTTCAGCTCTACCGTCTCTTTCTCTCTCTCTCTCTCTCTAGAACTTCGGTAGTTGAAATACTGCTGTTGAGTATTTCAGAAATCTAACCCTCAAAGATCAATTTAATACTTGAAAGATTTTAAAGAACAAGAGAGACTTCATACACTCCTCTATATATCTCTCATCTTCAACCACAACAATCTTCTCTGTTTCTTTGGAAGCAACCAACTCGGAAGGATATTCATCAGAAGCTTCTTATCTTGGCTTTGGAATGGTCTCTCGCATCTACAAGGCGTAAAACCCCAAAGCTAAAGCTATGCATTTTCCTCTTGTTTCAGCTTGGAACAAGAGAAGGAGAAGCAAATCCTATGACACGGATCCATGTACGTTCCTTTTCTCCATCATCTTCGCCAGATGGCATAAAAGTATGTTTACCTTTTATGTTTCTTCGACATTACTATTGCTGAATAAAAAGTGTTTATAGGTGAAACTGAATCATCTGTGTGAAACTAACCTTCTTCTCAGGGGTCTACAGAACAGCAGAGTGCTGGCAAATCGAAGATCAGGCGTCTCAGCCAAGGAAACGAAGATACGGGTCATCAGTTTATACCCTCAAGGAAATGGAAGAGGCCACAAGTTCCTTCAGTGATGAGAACCTCCTCGGTAAAGGAGGCTTTGGCCGAGTTTACAAAGGCACTCTAAGAACAGGAGAGGTAAGAACTATATCGCTTTATTTATGTGATATGTGATTTACAGGCTTTGTATTGTTCGATACAGTTTTAGATGGAAGAGGAGATATTAGAAGAGCATACATATTATATTGATCCCTTGCTATTTGAAGGTTGTTGCGATCAAGAAGATGGATTTACCTCCGTTTAAAAAGGCTGACGGAGAAAGAGAGTTTCGTGTGGAAGTGGATATTCTGAGCAGACTCGACCATCCAAATCTGGTATCTTTGATTGGTTACTGTGCAGATGGAAAACACCGGTTCCTAGTATATGAATATATGCAAAACGGAAACCTGCAAGATCATTTGAATGGTAAGTACACATCGAAATATGAGTCAAGTCCACTAAAGTAAAATTGGCCACTGAACAACAGCGTCTATGTCACAGGAATCAAAGAAGCAAAGATAAGCTGGCCAATAAGGCTCAGAATTGCACTTGGAGCAGCAAAAGGACTCGCGTATCTCCATTCAAGTTCTGGTGTTGGCATTCCAATTGTTCACAGAGATTTCAAATCAACCAACGTTCTACTAGACTCCAACTATAGCGCAAAGGTGTTTATAAAATAGATTAGAGTGGATGGTTTAAGCAGCAATAGTTTCAAGCATACACTAAAAACTAAGATGTGAGTGTAATCCTTGCAGATATCCGACTTTGGACTAGCAAAGCTGATGCCAGAAGGAAAGGACACTTGTGTGACAGCAAGAGTGCTCGGAACTTTCGGCTATTTTGACCCAGAATATACATCGGTAAAGATTCTTACTTATGTCTTCACATGATTCTCTACTTATCAATAACGTTGAGAAGAGAAAGGGTAAACTAGACGTTACATAGCTAAATTAAAAACTCGCTAATAGTGAGTCAGTGACATGAAATGGCCAGGAAAAAGAACTTTAATCACACTCAAATATCAGAACTCATTAGCAAGGAGGGACAGTTTTTAGCATAACTTTTTTTTCATTTGTGCTGTGGCAGACAGGTAAACTTACTCTACAAAGCGACATATATGCATTTGGGGTTGTGCTGTTAGAACTACTTACCGGACGCAGAGCAGTTGACTTAACTCAGGGCCCAAATGAACAGAACCTGGTGCTACAGGTAAAATGGCCCTTCTAGATTCTAAGATTGATACAGAAAAGTTAAGCAGATGAGGAAACTTAGCATAGGAATAAACTGCTGACTGTTCTCTACGTTTCAGGTTAGGAGTATACTGAATGATAGAAAGAAATTGCGTAAGGTTATAGATCCCGAGCTGTCTCGGAACTCATACAGCATGGAAGCTATAGCCATGTTTGCTGATCTGGCATCACGGTGCATCCGTATAGAGAGCAGCGAGCGACCTTCAGTGACGGATTGTGTTAAGGAACTGCAACTAATTATCTACACAAACTCGAAGGGTGGTTTGGGTGGGACGATTCCTACATTCAGAAGGCTCTAGACACCGGTTTCTTTGGAAGCAGTTATATGTATTACTTCATTTTTCCAACAATGAGAGGTTACTGATGAAACTTAATAAATATAAACAAAACGATCCTATTTATGAATGCGGGAAATGTTAAGTTCAACTTCCACCAGCTGATAAACTTTTATCAAACGAGATATTATTTGGATGTATATACTATAAAGTCACAGAGCAGATCGTATCAAAACAATTTTATATATTTGTTCAATATGCTGTATTTGCCATGAATGTTTTGATTGAAGAGATATGAGTATATATATATATATATTCAGTGGTGTAGCCTTTTTTGTTTCCTCTTTTCGTGTTATGCTTAAAGATTGGATCACATGAATATGAACAAGAAAGACAATCGTTGGCAATACTGGAAGCAGATAACAACAGGTAAAGCTTACAAAATACGTCTGAGAAAGATAAGAGCGTGTGTGACGTACCTCTACTAAGATCATATAAACAAGAAGTTGAAGAAAACGGGAGTATCAACCCGTGCCCTTGGTCAAGTAACATTTAACTCCTGTTCATGATGAAGCCAATCACAACCAGCTCCGAGTTATTTGGTTTACATCGAATTTCCGTAATGAATTCAGGTAGACAAACACTGTACCTGTGTTCACACATTGGCAGATGAGGTCAGCTCATTATCAGACCCCACCATATCGACCGCATCTAAAGGGCTGACGCAAAGTGGGAGCCTCTTGCGCATCAAATGCTTCCGCCGCTGTAACATCAGAAGGACCAAAATCGTATCTGTCGTAACAACCTCGTATCCTGCTTTCTTGTNCATCTGAAGGGCTGACGCAAAGTGGGAGCCTCTTGCGCATCAAATGCTTCCGCCGCTGTAACATCAGAAGGACCAAAATCGTATCTGTCGTAACAACCTCGTATCCTGCTTTCTTGTACATATTGAAAGGAGCCTCATCGACCATCCTGCAATGCAAGTAGACATCTTTCGAAGGACTAAGCTGAGATATCAGTTCTTCACTCGCCTTCAACAAATGCCACCCAATTCCCCTCCTAACCAATCAATCACACAAACTTTCTTATAAGCAAAATCAAACAAGAATATCAACACGGAGCTTCTTGGAAGAATCCAGAGAGCTGAACATGCCAAATACCTTCTAAGGTCCTCTTTCACAGTCATGTTGCAGACATAAGGTGATTCCTTGGGAGGAGTCGGAGAAGGAGGCTTAGCATTAGCGCCTCGTGCGTCGAAGCAAACCTCCACAGTACCAGCCATCTCAGCCTCCTCTCCATCACTACACGAATCCGTTTTTTTCCTGTAGAATCCAACTAAGGTTACTGCGTGTGGCAGCACTTCTCTCCTCTCGATCAGATACTGCTTCACCAAGAACCGTAACACAGACTGATAACCAGAAGGCAACAGCATCGACTCGCCGAATGACTCAGCCAAGAGCTTCACCGTCGAATCCATCTCTTCAGGTCTCATAACACGAACCCACATCGATCCAGATTTAAGCTCCTGGAAATACGCAAATCCTTCAAGAGCTTTAAGCTTCTCGAGCTCTGCGTTACTCAGAAATCTCCCCGTACGAAACGATTCCTCGAGAAACGCGTAGCTCCCGGCGGTAGATTTCGTAGCTTCTTCTCCCGTTTCTGTGGCTGTCGAAACCGGAGAAGAATGCGAAGAAGGAGGGAAAGCGAATCTGAGACTGGAGCGGTGAGATCTACATGAATATAGTAAAGGATATCTAGACGAGAGACCAAAATTCGTGGATTGGCTCTGCTTAAGAGAATCAACAGAGAACGCAAGTGCGATGCTTACGGCAGCCATTGACACACAAGAAAACTTCGACTCTCTCTCTCTCTCCGATTTGCTGTGGCTGTTCAGTAGTCGCTAATCGTTCTAACGAAAAAAAAATGGATAAACTAACTGACACAAATTGATGTATCTAACTAATCATTAAAACGTGGCGTTTTAAATCAGATATAAGCCCATTAAGTAATTGGGCTTTGGGCCCATATCGTGATATGTATATATATTTAATGTTTTTCCGTACATCGGCGTTGTTTCAGGACGCGCGATTCAGAAGCCGGTGGAGGAGCAGCGAGGAGGACGGCCGCCATGGATCCAGCAGGAGCATCGGTGGCCAACGACATCGGAGGAGGAGGAGAAGGCGAGAAATTCGCGGTGGGGAATATTTATTCGGTCAAGGTGATCACCGGAGATGAGTTCCGAGGGATCGTCATGGCTTACGATCCCATTCCCAACTTCGTCATATTTGATATCCTTTTCTTTGATACTCATAGCTCCTTCTTTGTTTCTTTCTATTATTAATCTCATCTCAAGGGGAAAATTTTGAGATTTTTGTTTCAATGGAGATTTAGGGATTTTTTTAATCCCTGACCTGAAATTTGCGGTGTCCTTGACGAGTGATTGGTTTTCACAAGAGGGTTCGAAACCTAGACCTGGGCATTCGAAGAACACTCGGATGGTGAACGCGAATTTCATAACCGGGCTTTCGTTTTTGGGGAAAACCGAAGATCCGCTTGTTGCAGACAACTGTTGGGTTAATCTCGACGGACTCCGAGCTAAAGAGGCACTTGCTATCAGGTGAGTTAAGTGTTGTTGAATCCCTTTGGATGCAAAGTGTTCTGATTTTGCTTAGCTTACTGGGAAAACGTATTGAACAGGCAAGCGGAAGCAGATGCTGAGAGAATGGGAGTTGGTGTTACCGCGGAGGCGCAGAGCATCTTCGACGCATTGTCTAAGACGTAAGGATCTTTGATACCGATTTTAAAATTGAAAATAGTTTTGATAATTAACTAGTTTCTGTGTAAAAAGCAGAGATTTTGGTATGGTTTTAAGCGCTTGTCTCTTCTCGTGTGAAGAAGAAAACAGCTTAGAGTGGTTGTCATCTTACTGTGACTGTTAAAACAAAGTTTGCTTCTTTTTTCAAGTTGGTTTCTGTGTATTTGTTACTGATAGCCATGGTAGAGATGGGACTAGATCTTATCGTTGCTTAGTTTTAAGTATTAGCTCTTTGTAAACAACTGATTGTATTGGAGGAGTTGCGTGAGCTTCTGTTTTGTTCTTGGCTAGATAAATTGTTAGATTCTGGACATAATTTAGTGTTGTATTGCTCTAGGTTCCCTGTTGATGTTCGCTTTGAAACTATATATATCCAAAGTTTGTTATTTTCTCCCCTGAGCTGTACTGTTTGAGTACCATTTGCTACTACTGGTTGTAGTAGGATTGAAACCGAAATCCTTTCTAGCGTTCTCTTCTGTTTGGCCACGTTTCATTGCATTGTTGAAAGAAAAAATAGAATAATATGTGGTGTTTGAATCGAATTACCGAAAGAGAGTAGTGATGTACTTTTTGCTGCTCACGAATTATATTTCTGTTTTCCAAATTCAACATGGTTGTAGACTTCATATGTTGTATCTTTAGACTCCTCTATACAAATAAGAAGCAGCCTAGATACATGGCTTTAGGCTACACATCCTGATATATTCTTAGTTTCTATTATCTGTTAGACTTCAGATGAATCACATGTGTGATTTTTTTTTTCTTTTTCTTTTGAAGGCTACCTGTGCAATGGGAAAACTCAGACATTTTGGTAATGAAAGAAGTACGCGTTCGTAGCCCGTATCTTTCCGATTGTGTCTTTGGAGGAACTGATGCTGCCAACAACCGAGTCAAGAAAGTGGTAAGCGTCACTTGCACTTCAATGTGTAATGTTAATCAAGCCTCTCTGTGTGTGTGTGTGTGTGATATTAATGCATTTTTGCCCTCATCACAGCTTGAGCTGGAGAGACGAAGGTTGCAACTCTTTGGCACATGAGGCCAGTGAAAGGAGTCGGTCAGTGAAATTCGCGAAAAAGGGTGTGTTACGGCTAACCCGAAAAAAGCGTCTATAGATCTGATCGACCAGCGAAAGGTGGGTATGTTGGCTTTCGCTTGTTGTTGTCTTTACCTAGAATCTGCTTTTCCTTATAAGCAGATTAGAGATTTTCTCGAGTTTCAGGGATTGAAATTTTCAGGTAGACTAATTTCACCCTGTTATTGGCAAGAACAGTGAGGTCTTGTCCGCTTTTTTACCAGGCCTTTCGGTTAATTTATAGCCTGGAACTGTAAACTATTCCCTGAATTCTGAACTCAAAAAAACTTCTTACTCTCCGATAGAAATTTACATTTTGTGTGCTTTAAATCTGTAGCCTTTCAATGCATAAATCAAAGAAGCATTCATCTGTTGCTAATGTCATTTTCTTTTATATATACATTGATTGATTCAAGTTAACTTGGGTTTACTCTGCTTCTTCGATGTTAATACAAACTAATTACCCGCAGAAACAATTGATTGTATCTAAAATCATCATAATATTCAACAATTAGACTGATGATGTATATATATGTCATCGTCTTATTCAGTACACGAGATATACAACCAACGTAGCTAGAGAAAATAGTTCGAGATGTGCATCAACTACTTTCTTGATTAGAAACCAAAACATGTGTTACCGTGATGTTTTAAGTTCCGACAAAGCCAATTCCAGAGATGAGAAAAGCAGCCGCTTGCATGAATAGATAGAGATATAACAATGTGTTCCCAAAGGCAAGTCCATAGCAGGCACAACATAGTATGTATATCCCCACCATTATCTCCTTTGAGTTTATTCTGCAAACCAACCAAAACTTTCTTTTTCCTTTTTTTTTTTATTTTTTTTTTTTTTTTTTTTTTTTTTTCTCTTTTTATTTTTTTTTTTTTTTTTTTTTTTTTTTTTTTTTTTTATCACTCTTTTTTTGTTTTTTTTTTTTTTGTTTTTTTTTTTTTTTTTTTAGTTTTTCTTTTTTTTTCTTTGTTTTTTCTTTTTTTTTTTCTTTTTCTTTTTTTTTTTTTTTTTTTATTTTTCTTTTTTTTTTTTTTATATATTTTTTTTTTTTATATTATTTTTAATATTTCTTGTTTTATTTTTTTTTTATAATTCTTTATTTTTTTTTTTTTTTTTTATTTTTTTTTTATATTGTTTTTAATTTTTTTTGTTTTTTATATATTTAGTACTAACCTTGGTGTTGCAATGACGATGAAGAGAGTGATCATAGAGGGAATGTAGAAAGTTGACCAAGCTGGAATGTTGACTTCGGGGAAGAAGACGCTTGTAGGAAGAATAAGGCAGTAGAAGAAGAAAGTGAAGAAGTGGACTATGATCTTCCGTAAGAAAAAGAAGCTGTAGATCAGATACAACTTCTTCCAAATCGTCACTCTCTGCTCATGATTACATAGNGATAGAGATATAACAATGTGTTCCCAAAGGCAAGTCCATAGCAGGCACAACATAGTATGTATATCCCCACCATTATCTCCTTTGAGTTTATTCTGCAAACCAACCAAAACTTTCTTTTACCCGTTAGTATCAAGTCTCTCTCTATATGTCTAGCGCATTGCCCACTTAACATTTGATTTATTTTGCTTTGATTAGTTTACCTTTCAGCACACCCGTTACGAGGTTTTCCAATCTGAGGAACTAGCTTAGTCTTAAGAGCATCTCCTAGTTTCTCAGTGACGACCCATTCGTTTACTCTTCCTCCTTCAAGCATGCCGATGAAAGTTCCCTTTGTCCGATGCATAGACATTACGTTTTCAAACAAGATCCAAAATATCACGAGGTAGAATGATCTAACAAAACCCGATAATTCATAGCGAAGGTTACAATGTAGTCATATAGGGATCAAAATGAAGTGGGAAGTATATATATAGTACTAACCTTGGTGTTGCAATGACGATGAAGAGAGTGATCATAGAGGGAATGTAGAAAGTTGACCAAGCTGGAATGTTGACTTCGGGGAAGAAGACGCTTGTAGGAAGAATAAGGCAGTAGAAGAAGAAAGTGAAGAAGTGGACTATGATCTTCCGTAAGAAAAAGAAGCTGTAGATCAGATACAACTTCTTCCAAATCGTCACTCTCTGCTCATGATTACATAGTTTTGTAGCTTTAAGGTTAGATTCGTGTTAATTATTTTTCTTACATATTTACAAAAGAGAATAAGCAAACCTTTGATACGACGACTTATTGGTGTAACTAATCGAAACCAAATAACACTAGATTGAACCAAAACGATCTGCTAACCCATCACATTAGTAAATCAAGTTCAGCATCAAAATCTCTTTTCTTTTAATTAAAGCATAAAATCACCAAAAAACCAAAAACAAAGAAAATCACCAATCAATTAAAAAAAAGTGCACGTCAGCCTCACAGCACATGATCTTTGTCTCTCATAGTAAAATGATGGACAAAAACACAAAGTAATTGGTAGCACATGAGACCGAAAAAAACAAAAAAACTGTGGGCACGTGTGTGTTTGTCAAGATGAAATATATAAAATGGGAAAAGACCTTATTGCGAATAATCTCCATAATCATTTTCCTGAAGAGATTGGCTGGACCACAAGACCACCGATGTTGCTGGAATCTAAAGGCCTTAAATTTGCTTGGTAGCTCGCTTTTCACCTACAAACTCAGTGTGCATATACATAATGTAATGAGTTTGATAAACAACATGCGTAGACATCAATAATTCAATATAGATATCATTGCACATCAAGACGAGAGTGTTACTTAATGGATATCATTCAGTTTGATGAGTAAAGTTAAGATGCAATGAGTTATTAAGCTTTAATGGTTAGGGACATAATCGAATACCGCGAGGTCATTAAGGAAGACAAATTTCCATCCGAGAAGACCAGCACGAACGGCCAAGTCCATGTCCTCTACAGTGCTCCGGTCATTCCATCCTCCAGCTTCTTCCATCGCCGCCATTCTCCATACACCCGCAGTTCCTGAAAGAAATTAAATTCCCATTTTTGTGTAAGTATGTAAAAAAGATGAAGTAATCAAACATGAAATATTTAAATAAGTTTGATAGGAAAATGCACCGTTGAAACTAAAAAAGGCATGTCTAGTGGATCCAGATTCTTGCTCTGCCATAAAGTGGTAGTTGAGTGACATCTCTTGCATCCTTGTCATTAAGCACTTGTTTGCGTTCACTGCAATGATGAACCACACACATACAATCACTCCATTTGAATATTGACTTTTCTTAATGTACTACGCAACATATTAAAGATATAGTTAAGTTATTCAATTTATTACCAACTAGTTTTGAGTTAGAAACAATTCGACTCAAAATTGGTATTTGGTTTTAGAGTGGGATTTTTTGGGAATGAGGGTTAGAAAAGTATTTAAATTTGAGGGGAATATTGGTCATTCCACTCACTTCAAATATATTGAGATGAAAATCATTTTTGTCATTATCAATTGTAGTTTTGAAATTGAAACTCATAATCTTTATAGTTAATGTCAAAAAAAATATATATATTTTAATGATTAATAATGAATAAAGGTATGCCAAATTTGCTACCATGTTCTACGTACTGAATCTCCATCGGGCTTGAACGAGAGCAACCTCGGGGTTGTGAACAAGGAATGGGACAGAGCGTTGGAGGTAATCTGGCTCCGGTTGGAAATCAGCGTCGAAGATGGCGACATAGTTGCATAGCTTCACATAGTTGTGCTTCATGCCTTGTTTAAGAGCTCCGGCTTTGTAGCCATTCCTATTGTCTCTCCTCTCACACTTAATGCTTACGCCTTTGCTTTCCCATTTTGCACATTCCGTGTTCACCAGATCCTGCGATTCAATCCTATTCACATTAGTTATAATTTTTTGCAATACATATGTCTCCAATGTATCAGTAGACTTGGTTATCAAGAGACCTTGATGGTTTCATCGGTTGAATCATCTAAAACTTGAACTATTAGGCGGTCCAATGGCCATATTAGTCTACATGCAGCACCTATAGATAATTGAAGGACCTGTGAGTTAAGAACACGTCGTGAGTGTTAGGAATCTCACATCAAAAACCTGAATCTTTTATATTTATTGTCACTTAGTTCTGAGATAAATCTTATATATAATAATGTCGGTCCAAAATTAAAAATGTAAAAATGCATACCTCTTTTTCGTTGTACATTGGGATTTGGACTAGGACCATGGGGTATGATTCATGTCCGAGCTCAATGTCCTCTTGCATCGGCTCCCATTTGTAGACTCTTTCGGGTTTTCGATTAAACAACTTGACATAGAGTACTACAAGGTTCATGTAAAAACCCTCTATGAAAACTAAGAGGGAGACAATCAAACACAGAGCCACCAAAGACTTGAACATGGGAACTATAAGTAAACTCCTCAATTGTTGTCCACCAAAGACTTGAACATGGTATCATTTTGCTGTTTCGCTTCGCCGGAAGCTCTCGCCGTGACTTCTTCTTTTTTTGTTTATCCGCTTCAACTATAGATACCCAGATTAAGAAATTCTTGATTGTAAATCGATTACCAGTAACATGGAGTATCTCTAGTGGTAGATTATCATCAAAAAGCAGAAATTTTCTAAACTTGTGGTTAATTTGTATCCAGTCAAAGATGTCATAGTGAACAGAAGTTTTGATTTTGAACTTGAATTTCGCGTTTTGTAATCTTATTATCATATTCGTTCTTCTCTCTCTGGAGTTAACTAAAAAGTTGTGTGCTTTTTTTTTTTGCTTCATAAATCTCAGTGTTGGGGGGGTAACTACATTGTAATGAACTGCCTCTCTCATGCGCGTTCATACATTTCCTTGGGACTGCTTAAGAGATCCAGCTATGTCAGTTCTCAGATTCCATGGAATCAGTGCTTTTACATGCCTCCAAAATCCTCTTTGAAGCCTGCAGGTGTGAGCGCGTTTGGATTGTCTAAGGTTCACTGCTTTTCCTCAAGATCAAAAGCTGGAAAATCAAAAATGTCAAACGTTGTTCCCGTTGCGGATAAAGAGAAAGACGCCTTTTTCGTTGTTCGGAAAGGCGACGTTATTGGGATTTATAAGGATTTGAATGATTGTCAGGCTCAAGTTGGATCATCGGTGAATACAATCTTTGCCTTACAATTTCTGTTTTGTATATATTATATACTTTCTTTAGGATGGGAATATATAAACAGAGATTTCTGCCTTCTGTTTTAACGGCAGGTGTTTGATTCTCCGGTTAGTGTTTATAAGGGATACTCGTTGCCTAAAGACGCAGAGGAATATCTTTCTTCTGTTGGGATGAAGAAACCACTCTACTGCTTTGGAGCTTCAGACTTGAAAGAGGATGTGTTTGGCGCTCTCACACCTTGTCTTTTCCAGGTAAAGATAACATTGTGGTCTTCACAGTGTTTCGTGTTTTGAGATTTTGAACCGAGTGTGGTATGGTATTAACTGTCTCTCCTTAAATTTCTTCTCTAGGAGCCAACTACTTCTCAGGTCAAAGCATCTGAAGAAGAGGGTGCCTCGGAGATGAAGTCAAAAGATATAACTAAAGACAGTAAAAAAGTAAGTTGTAAGAACATGGGTTTTGGATTCTTATATTATAGTTTCAATAAATAGCTGAAGTTTAATGATTTATGAGTCAAAACAACTTAAGCTCATTGCTTAAGTATTCATTTTTCCAAGGAATCTCCTTCAGCTTCCACTTCAGTGGAAAAGCTCGTTCAGCTGGAGCCATCTGCTAATACTTCAGAAGTGAGTGGTGGTTATGTTTGTATTTATCGTTATTCACAATTTCAATGAACTGGATGCAGAACGATTGCTCAAGTTGGTCTGTTTCTCTTTCCCCTCTTGTGGTAGGAAACTTGCTTTATTGAGTTTGACGGTGCATCAAAGGGAAATCCCGGTCTCTCTGGCGCGGCAGCTGTACTGAAAACCGAGGACGGAAGCTTGGTATGAATCACGGCTATTACTTGGATAATCCAGTTCTCTATCTAAATATCATTTTTTCCTGAAAAACCAGATTTGTAAAGTGCGTCAAGGTTTGGGAATTGCCACAAACAATGCAGCAGAATATCATGGATTAATCCTAGGACTGAAGCATGCTATTGAGAGAGGTTACAAGAGAATTAAAGTGAAAGGTGACTCCAAGCTCATCTGTATGCAGGTTCGTCAATAAAAGTTGTATGTATATCTTTGTGCAATTAGGTGAATTCCGCTT
Source organism: Alliaria petiolata (assembly GCA_020283515.1). Taxonomy (NCBI): domain Eukaryota; kingdom Viridiplantae; phylum Streptophyta; class Magnoliopsida; order Brassicales; family Brassicaceae; genus Alliaria; species Alliaria petiolata. The sequence continues at coordinate 72,287,240 of JAHZTW010000002.1, read as the reverse complement.
TCCACTTCCTCACTTTCTCAACGCTTTCTGAGAACAAACAGATTAAAGGTAAATGGAATGTAAACAACGAGGTACTATCGAAGCTGCACAAGGAAGCAAAACAACTGAGTGACAAATGTATCTCTTTCGAGATAAGTCATGTACTAAGGGTATGTTTCCAACTGTGCATCTCTCTCTCTGTATAAAGATGATATCACGGTTTTGTGCTCGAGAGCAAGATCGCTACATGGCATTTTTTTCTAATGCAATTGTCTGCCATTGCGGGCGTCTTTCTTCTATAGAATCTGAACTCTGCTGCGGATGAACAAGCAAACTTGGCTGTCCGTCTTTCCGGTTAGACAACTTAGTTTCCTTTTCCTCTGCATTTGATAATATAAGATCGAAATGATACAGAAAGCTAACCAATGTCTATACTTACAGAAGGAGAAGTTGAAGTGGCGTGAAGGCTTTATACTTATTTCTCGGTGTACGAAGATAGATTTTGTGGTTTGTCGTTCATTCCACGCCACATTCAAATCTCAATAGCCTGAAAAAAGGATTCGTCTTTTCGCTTAGATATCAACATATCTTGGGTTAAATATCTATATGATTTCTCGCAGTTAAACGAAGCCACTAGAAACTGGTGAAGAAGAGCCATTAGAGAGCTTTCAGAAAATGAATACAAGCAGTGTAGGGTCTCCCAGAGAACAGCAGAAAGTGACTGATCATTTGTCGTCTCTTTACTTCAGTTTGGTTTTGCCTCCATTCTAACTTTTATACTAGTATACACCATACACTTGCACAGATACACTGAGATTCTTTTTGTACCTTGAAATACACGCGCTTGCGTCGCGCGTGAAGTTTGATGTCGTCACGATCGTGGTTTTTCTTAGTTAAGTGGGCTTAGATTGCCATCAATAATGCCCAATAATATGATAGGCCCATTTCTATTTGCTTTGAACCTTTCGCCGACTTGGAGCTCAAGCAAAGCACAGTTCCTTCTTCGTTGAAGGCCTGTCACTGTTATTCTTTACCGAGAAAAAACAATTGGTACCATTTTTTTTTTCTCTCTCTTTCTTTTTGAACAAAACGCAAAGAGAATTTTCCATAATGTTGACGAAGGCGCTTCGGATTTTGAAACCCAGGTCTATCCTGGGAGGTTCTCTCCTCCGTCGATCGGTTTCTTTCGCTACTCCGTCGCCGACGTTGTCTTCCGGAGCTGTTTCCCGTACGGCGGCTAGTGCGGCGGAGATTGACGCCGATGTTGCTACTGCGTACTCGGACCCAACTGAAACGGCGACTGCGATTCCGGTGGTGATGCCCGGTCAACTTCAGCCACGCGTCGTCGTGTACGACGGAGTCTGTCATCTTTGCCATGGAGGTACAATGCTTTTCTCTTCCCTCTCTTTAGCACAGAACAAAATCTTTCCTTAGAGATTTATTTATCGATTCCGTCTATTGAGCTGGTCTCGTTTGATTGAAATGATTCGTTTATAGTTGTTTTGGATTATGATAGTTTGATTTCCAATTTTGTTCTACGAAATTGGGGAATAACAGATTCGGAGTTTTTTTCTCCTTAGCAATCGGCAATCGCATTGGTAAACTTGAATTGGAAGATGATTGTTGGGGAAAATCTGAGTTCACTAAGAAGAAAATATGCAGTTTCGTCATTCGGTTTTCCTTATCACATTGTTTGACTTGAATCAGAGATGATAGTGATAACGAACAAGAGATCCCTAAAAGGGAAAATGTGTGGAATCCTTGTATCAGTGTTTGGAATCATTTTTGTGGATAGCTTCAGTTCTCTAAGAACGACTGTGTTCTGTTTTTTGGCTATTTCTTCAATCGAATTGTTAGCTTGTAACTGAGTAAGTAACTGTTCAATGTTAGGTGTGAAGTGGATAATCAAAGCAGATAAGCACAGAAAGATAAAGTTCTGTTGCCTTCAGTCTAAAGCCGCTGAGCCTTATCTAGCATTGAGTGGAGTCACGAAGGAAGATGTTCAGAAGCGATTTCTCTTTATCGAAGGTCTCGGGTTATACCATCAAGCATCAACCGGTATGTAAATCTTCTTTTCAGGCAATGCTTAGAAGTCTCACAGTTAAAGAATTAGCTTTATACATCCTATTAGTTCTGGTAGACGGATTTAGTCGGTTTAGTTAAGTGAGTGAATGAATCAGCCAGATTCCTTCTGCGAGACCGCTTATGTCAGATGGTTGCATGATGACTGGTTATGTCCTACGAGGTTATATTCTTGCTTATGTCAATGGTTGTACCTGAATACTTTGGATTTCATGATCAAAAACATGTTTTCCTTAAACCCATAGCTAAGGACCAAAGCCTTGGATTGATCTTTTTGATTGTGTATCTTCTTGGCTCTGCAGCTGCACTTCGAGTGGTATCATACTTGCCTCTGCCATACTCCGCATTGACCGCTTTCTCCATCGTTCCCACTCCTCTGAGAGACTCGGTGTATGACTATGTGGCGAACCATCGTTATGAGTGGTTCGGAAAAGCTGAGGATTGCTTGGTTCTCAAAGACAAAGAGCTGCTGGAGCGGTTTATAGACCGAGATGAACTCATTGATCGATGCTAATGACAACACTTCGACCGATTTAGAGTCTGTATATAAAAAAAATATTAACGTGATATGATTAGAGCTTACTTTCCGAGAACCAAAAGCTTTATTAGGTTTGTGTTACGTTTCCGAACAGTGATAAATTCCAGTGTCCAACCAAACCTTTGAATTTTTTGGCACTAGCAAAAGCTTCCCAATTGGTAATTTTTGAGCAAATTAAATTTACTAATTATGTTTCGTTTTGTGTTGACTCTAATATATTCAATCAAAACGAAATACTCTAATAAACTTTGGTTGAAAGAGGCAAAAGTAAATTCAGTACACAAAATATCCTTCATATGAAACACTAATTGCACACTTAGAAATACTGAGAAAACAAAACTGAGGGACAAATAATACAAACTGTACTGGGATTAGAAAGCGAGGAGGCATTATAAGAAAACTTATGCTACTACCATCAAGATCATATTCTTATAAAAAGACGATTAAAGATTGCGACTAATCAAATGTTGGGTCCACTAGAAAGCAGAAACCCTCCAAAAATAGGCGTATGCCACTTTGCGAAGAGAACACACGGTATTCTTTAGTAAAAGGCGAAAGAAAAGTTCGCTTTGTGCTCACCTCATGGCTGCGTGGTTTTGAGACTAGGAGAGTGAAGTCGATTTATATTGAGGTTTCCACTATCAAACTCTCTCAGCTTTCCGATGTGGGATACTACTTACTGAAGCTCCTTATTAAAAGGCCTGGCGGGCTTTTAGATATGAGCCTATGTATCCTCTAGCGGCTAGCCTACTCTTTTTTCTTTGATAAAGGATGTCACAAGTATATAGTATTATATGATTTCGTGATGGATCACAACGATAAAAGGCAATAGCTTCTTTTGAGACAGGAGTTTCATGATTTGGTGGTTATATAAAGTCTATGGAGACTATTAGTCTATTACAACGCGTTCAAATCTCCATATTACGTCATGCCTCTCTGTTTTAGGATTCGACCAGATAGTATCTTTGAAACCGTGTTTGCGGGGTCGTTGGAGCTTACAACTATACGGAAAGAGGCAATGCCGAGCTTTCTCCTTCACTCTCTCATTGCCTTCAAGCCAAATCGTTCCACTTCTTCAAATACAATAATATCCGGGTATATATATACGTTCACTCATTACCTTCTCCAAATCGTTAATATTAACCAAATCAGAACATGCGATAGTTTTTAATTAATTTGGTTAAGTAACTGGGATTTTAAATTGTTATTGAGCTTCCAAAGCTGTTATATAGTTAGATCTTAACTTACAAGAAAAAGAATTACAAGGAACAAAACATCAAAAGGACTAAATGAATTTATTGCTCAGAAATGTAAAATATATACAATTTCAAACTCATTTGAAAACTTCATGCATCAAAGAAGTGAGAGACCTTAAACGGTTTTTGTATTTATTAACGAAAATTCGGTCCGATTTTTTTAGCAAGAGAATTTGCTTCTTCCTTGTTCCACAATGTGAACATACTGCCTCTAAAATCAGCTATTCCATTTTTGATTCTGGTGCTACCCCTAAAATTTTTGGATGGGTTTGGCATTTAGTTGAAAAAGTTCGTATCTCGTCCGAAAGATTTTGCCTCCAATAACACTTACAATCAGCAGCATTTATGAAGGAAACAAGCTCCTCGATCCGAATTGGTGTTAGGAAAGCTGAACTTAGAGTAGACTGTTACTAGATTTGTGTTAGGTTACTAAACAGTGATCACAAAGGACTCACCTTCCAAAGATAAATCACCTAAAGCCAATCACATTCTCCGTTGCTACTTCTAAATAACGTCGGGCATACCTGAGTATTTAACGCTTGGAAATTTCTTGGCATTACCAAGAATCCAAATTGACAAATTTTAAAACAAGCCATTCTACAAATTAGAAAACCCTAAATGCTTATATCTTTCACAACTCTATATACAATGATAAAAATAATTGAGGTTTCGATCTTTAATTCTTTATTCATTAGTTTTCCACATAAATGACATAAACTATTGAACCGGTTGACAGAAAACGAACGAGGCATTAGTAAATTATAGTACACACAAATCATCTCTACTATATAATTAGATCAGTACCAAAAAGATACCAATTATTTTTATTTCAACAAGAAGCTTAAATATTCAAACTGGTAAATGTTGGGTCCACTCGAAAGCAGAAAACCTCCAAAAATAGGCGTATGCCACTTAGCGAGGAGAGCACACGGTATTCTTTAGTAAAAGGCGAAAGAATAGTTCGCTTTGTGCACACCTCATGGCTGCGTAATATTTTCACAGGGAGAGTGAAGTCTATTTATATTGACGTTTCCCGCTATCAAACTCTCTTAGCTTTCCGATGTGGGACACTGAAGCTCCTTATTAACAACTACAAATATGCGCGTGGTTTTTATTTAGTTATTCAATTATTTGACATACTTGGTCACAATCACAATTGGTTTATTCATAATTGGATCATAATCATCTCCGTACAATGCTCTTAAACAACATACAAAAAAACACAAATTACATTAATTCCGTGCATTTACAAACTTCCAATTTCATATTACCTCAACGTTTCCTTCCCTAAACTCTCCACAAACTCGTTAATGCTCCGATCAGAGCTTCCTCCTTCACTCATCGCCTTCACAGCCAAATCTTTCCACTTCTTCGAACTCTCTCTAATCTTCACACTACTCTCTCCTTCCATCACTCCTTTCAAACACCTCACCACCTCTTCGCTCTTCACGACTCCTTCCCCAGCTTCCTCTTTCGCTCTGTACCCAACTCTCCAAACTTCCTCCACAAACTTGGCATCATTCATCTGATCACTCCACTGAGGCACACCCACCATCGGCACTCCCAAACTCAGCCCTTCCAGCGTCGAGTTCCAACCGCAGTGAGTCAAAAAGCAACCGATCGACTCGTGTGCTAAAACCTCAAGCTGGTTACACCAAGAAACCAGCAAGGCTCTGTCTTTGGTCGATTCCACAAACCCTTCAGGCAGTTTCGCGATATGAGCTTCTTTGATCACCCACAAGAAGTTCAAGTTCGATTCTTGCAGAGCGGTTGCTACCTCAGTGAGCTGCTTCTCGAAGAGGATCCCAAAGGAACCGAATGAGACGAAAACTACCGACTGAGCTGGCTTAGTCCCGAGCCACTCCATACATTCCTCCGAGAGCGGTTTCATTAGGCTCGAGCCATAGTCTTTATCGTCTTTAATCCGGTCGTCGAGGTACGCCGATGGGATCAACGGGCCAATCAACGTTGCCTTCATCGCCTCTGACTCTCCAGTTTCACAATCCTAATCGAACACAATCCAAGCCAAAACATCAATTCCAAGTTTCAATTGAGTAATTTCACATAAAAATCTTGAGATTTGAGAGTATGATTTGAACTCTCTTCTTACTTGTGTTTCTAAGCCTTCGAAGCCATTGACGAAAAGCCAATCGGCGTCTTCATGGTTAGGGAACTGATTGAGAAGAACCTTCCCGTGCTCCGGGTGGCTCAACCAGTGGCGTCCGACGAAGGAAGGTAGCTCGTCGTAGCTCAGCGCCGGCAAGCCACGGATTAGATACGGCGCCGAATCGGGATCCGCGGGGAGAGGAAACGCTCCGGAGGAGAAATTACGCAGCAAGGAGCAGACCGTGAGGTTGTTGGTGAAGAAAGCAGCAGCCGAGATCGAGTTAGATCTGGCGACGTCGAGTCCCCAGGGGAGAAACGAGTCGTAGACCAAGGAATCGATTGGGGAATCTGTGGATTTGAATTTCTCGATCACGCGGGTTAGGGTTTCGGAGCCGTGGATCTTGAAGGATTCCGAGTAGGTATCGACGCTGTAACCGGGTATACCTATGGGGATGAAGTCGAATCCGTCGGAGATTGGCTCGACGGAGACCGACGGAGTGGAGACGGCGGAGGCGGTGTAGGTAGTGGTGGCGATGGTGACTTTGACGCCTTTGGAGACGAGACGTTTAGCGAACTGGACCATCGGGTTAAGGTGGCCTTGAACTGGGTAAGGTAACACCACGACGTGGCCTTTGCGTTTGCTCGCTATTTCCGCCATTATTGTAGCTCAAAGGAAGCAGCAGAGCTTTGATTTTTGTTTGTTTTTAAAAATAGATAGAAACGTCGAGATGTCTTCTAATTTGATTTTGGCTTAAATATAATTGAACGCGCATTGTTCACGTTTCGCGTTGGTGGCACCTAACTATAATATCGTTGGAGAATATTCTCTTTTAAAATATGTTTCAATGAAAAACAACAATCTCTTTGGTTTACATGAGAGGCATCAGAAAATTTCTACTCTCCTTCTAACACTGTAGAGTGTAGAGTCTGATCTGAGATATGATTTACTTATAAAGAAAGAATCAGTTTTTTTTTTTTTTCATTTTGTGACAAACTCTGGATTTGACCCAAATGATTGCAAATCTGATGACTAATGATGAGTGAAACGAATAACAAAATTGGTCTACTAGCTCGGAATAGCAACTTTTCTTTTATTTAAACAAAAAAAGCAAAATTACTCTCCTCTAAAACCAACACTTAAATGTTCTTTATTGAATTAGATAATGCAGCAAATGTATTCATGTAATCGTTGAGTAAAATGTTTGGTGTGCAAAGAAGAGAAGAAATCAGAAAAAGTACATACCAATTGAGAAGGTATCAGAAAAAGAGATCTCTCTAAAGGGGAAAGAAAAAGAGAACGATCGTCAAGAGACAGAGATTTTGACAATTTACGCAAAGGAGAGTGAAGTTGTAAAGGTTTCGGCAGAGGACTCGAGCCTAGGCAAGATAACCTTATCGTCTCATTCTGCGGGTTCAAATTTGGGTCTAAAGAAAAATAGGCTTTTGGGTGAATCAAGTGGCAAGGAGAAGTCTGGAAATTTACCTGACCCTCATGGTGACCCGGTTTCTCCAAGTCAAGAGCAGTCTTCAGAATTTGAGCTTTATGTAGACTCATCTGATGTCCCGTCCTCAGAATCGGAACGGGAAAATTTTGTGGAGGTAATTTCAAGGCGCAAGCAGAAAGGTGCTCGAGGCAAGGACCTCAAACCACCCGTTTAAGTATGTGTACAAACCTTTTTTGTTGGAATGTCCGCGGCTTCAATATATCGAGTCACCGTAGCGGATTTAAAAAGTGGCATAAATTAAATAAACCACTATTCGGAGGTATTATAGAGACGCATGTTAAACAGCCGAAGATCAAGAAGTTTGTAAATGAGTTACTTCCCGGCTGGTTGTTTGAAGATAACTACAGTTTTTCGGATTTGGGTAAAATTTGGTTACTATGGGACCCGTCGGTCAGAGTGGTGATCATTGCTAAATCTTTGCAAATGATTACCTGTGAGGTTTTGCTCCCTGACTCTCAATCCTGGATTGTTATTTCGGTGATGTATGCTTCAAATGAAGAGGATACTAGGAGAGAGCTTTGGAAGGAATTGGTCGAGATGAGTGTTTCTCATGCAGTTGTTACCAAGCCGTGGTTGGTCTTTGGTGATTTCAATCAAGTTTTGAGCCCGAATGAGCACTCTAATCCAGCTACTCTAAACGTGGATAGGAAAACCAGAGATTTCAGAGATTGTCTTTTAGACGCTGAATTGGCTGACCTGGTCTACAAAGGTAACACTTTCACTTGGTGGAATAAGAACAAGATCAGACCTGTGGCAAAGAAGTTAGATAGGATCCTGGTTAATGAGCATTGGTCTACTGCGTTTGGATCCGCTTACGCACTTTTCGGTGAGCCAGATTTCTCCGACCACGCATCTTGTGGAGTGGTCATAGATACAGTGGTGCAAAAAGTAAAGAGACCGTTCAAGTTCTATAATTTTCTCTTACAAAATCCAGACTTCATCCACCTAATTGGTTTTGAATGGTACTCATCAAACGTGGTAGGCTCTGCTATGCTTAGAGTATCCAGAAAACTTAAGGCTCTTAAAAGTGCTATTAGAGCTTTCAGTAAGGAAAACTTCTCCGACTTAGAGAAGCGAGTTGTCGAGGCGCACGATCTGGTGCTTAATTGTCAGAGGAAGACACTTGCTGATCCAAATCCGACCAATGCAGAAAGGGAGATAGAGGCACAGCGGAAGTGGCACATTCTGGTTTTAGCTAAAGAGAGTTTCTTTTATCAGAGATCCAGAGTCTCTTGGCTAAAAGACGGTGACACAAACTCGGCATACTACCACGGAATGGTTAATATAAGGAAATCGATAAACACAATCCATTTTTTGGAGGATGAAAATGGTGAAGGATTGACTCACAAATGGGGATTACAGATCACTGTGTTCACTACTTCACAAACCTGTTAGGGGGTGATGTGGGCCCGCCATTGCTTCAGCAAAGTGATATGGACCTGCTTATATCATACAGATGCTCTCAAAGCGAATCCAATCAGCTAGAAATGATCTTCACGGACCAAGAGATCAAAGATGCTTTCTTTTCTCTGCCCAGAAACAAAACCAGTGGGCCTGACGGATTTTCATCAGAATTTTTCAAAGACTGTTGGAGCGTGGTGGGAGTCGAGGTCACAGATGCTGTAAAAGAATTCTTTTATTCTGGCCAACTACTCAAGCAGTGGAATGCAACAACACTGGTACTCATCCCTAAAACCTCAAATGCATCAAGAACATCAGATTTCAGGCCCATTTCGTGCCTAAATACACTTTACAAAATCATTGCAAAGCTCTTAGCTACGAGGCTTCAAAAGCTCCTATCTGAGGTAATTTCACCATCCCAATCGGCTTTTCTTCCTGGGAGATTGCTGGCAGAAAATGTGTTGCTAGCAACAGAGATTGTTCACGGATATAACAGGAAGAACATTGAACCAAGAGGAATGCTTAAAGTAGACTTGCAGAAAACTTTCGACTCGGTTAGGTGGGATTTCCTTATCTCGGCCATGAGAGCTCTTTCAATTCCAGAAAAGTTCATCTGCTGGATCGAACAATGCATCTCCACTCCTACTTTCACGGTCTTGGTAAATGGAAGTACAGGAGGTTTCTTCAAAAGCACAAGGGGACTTAGACAAGGAGATCCGCTTTCTCCGTATCTCTTTGTGCTGGCAATGGAGGTCTTTTCGAAGCTCCTCCAGTCGAGATTTGAGGCGGGATATATCCACTACCATCCAAACACCGCCGAACTAGCCATATCTCATTTAATGTTTGCAGACGACGTAATGGTATTTTTCGATGGTGGATGCTCTTCTTTGCACGAGATAAGTGAAGCTTTAGACGACTTTGCATCTTGGTCTAGCCTGCAGGTAAACAGAGATAAAACAGAGCTTTTCGTCGCTGGTCTGAACCAAAGCGAATCCAATTCTATTGCTAGGTTTGGATTCCCCTCTGGTTCTCTCCCAATCAGATATTTGGGGTTGCCTCTTATGAGCAGAAAGTTAAGGATATCCGAATATGAGCCGCTATTGGAGAAATTACAACATAAATTCAGAGGATGGGCTGTGAAATGTCTGTCGTTTGCAGGTAGAGTTCAGCTAATTGCCTCTGTTATCAATGGCACTGTAATCTTCTGGATCACTACGTTCCTTTTGCCAAAAGGGTGTGTGAAAAAGATAGAATCTCTCTGCTCAAAATTCCTTTGGTCGGGCAACATAAACGTCGCCAAAGGAATAAAAGTGGCTTGGTCAGGAGTGTGTTTGCCTAAGAAAGAGGGTGGTGTTGGTTTAAGAAGGTTCACAGAATGGAACATCACCCTTACCCTAAGATTTGTTTGGCTTTTGTTTTCCGACAAAGAGTCTCTATGGGTTTCATGGCATAAGTACCACCATTTACGAAGTAGAAACTTTTGGGCTGTTGAAGCATCAGCTCGAGATTCATGGACTTGAAAAACGTTGCTAAAACTCAGACCCATAGCTGAAAGATTTCTGAGAAGTGTTGTGGGTAATGGTCTTAAGACGTTTTTCTGGCTGGACTCTTGGACACCATTAGGCCCGCTCATCAAGCACATTGGAGATGATGGTCCAAGATCTCTATGTATCCCGCTGTCAGCAAAAGTCGCGGATGTATGCAACGTCCACGGATGGTGTATCCCATCTCCACGATCAGAGAGTGCTCTTAGTCTACACATGCACCTTTCAACCATTCCGATACCAAGGCCTGACTCTCCAATCGATTATAATTGCTGGGTTGTCAATGACTTTGATTGCCAGGGATTTTCTTCATCAAGAGTTTGAGAAGCTCTAAGGCCTCGGAGTGAGGTGAAAGACTGGGCAGATTCTGTTTGGTTCAAAGGGGCAGTGCCCAAGCACGCTTTCAATATGTGGGTCACACACTTAAACAGACTTTCGACCCGTGCAAGATTGGTTTCTTGGGGAGTGTTACAATCGGCCGATTGTTGTCTATGCTCAAGATCAATAGAAACCAGAGAACACTTGATGCTCCAATGCCAATTCTCCTTGGATATTTGGAGACAGATTTTGGCAAGGCTAACTCCGTCGCAACATATGTTTCGAACTTGGTCGGAACTCCTCTCTTGGACAAGAATAAGCTCACGGAGAGCTCCATCTACTCTTAGGAAATTGGTAGCTCAAGCTTCAATCTTTCATATCTGGAAGCAGAGAAACAACGTTTTTCACAACTCTCAATCAATCCCTCAAGAGACAATTTTCAGGTTCATTGACCGGGAAGTTCGCAACACCATAACGGCAAGAAGACATCGGAAGCATTTTCGTAAGCTGATACAACTTTGGATTCGATGACGTTGACCATTTTTACCCAAATCGTATTGTAATCTTGTTTTTACTTCTTTTTTTTGCCAAGATTACTCTAACTTAGGTGATTGTATTACCTCTACTTTTTATTTTATTAATGATATTAACGTTCATAGCAAAAAAAAAAAAATGTTTGTGTGACGAAAAAAGAAAAGCAATAACCTGGTTTTGGGGTATCATTTTGATAGTTTTCTCCTTAATTTTTCTAATAATTGTTGTGGAGACTAAAATAAGGGTTTTACAATTTGGTAAAAAAATTGTTTTCTGTTACTCCGTGAAACTCTCGCTTCCTTCGATTTTTCCAAACAAAAACATTCGTTTTCAAAATTAACATCGACAGAAACAGCTAAAAACGAACACACACGCCCACAACAAGAGGAAAGAAAAAGAAAGAAAAAAAAATAAGAAGAGGAGAGAAAATCAACCAATAAGAAAATTTGAAATCAGAGGAAAATTACAAAATATATAAAAAATTATATACATTTGTTCCTCGTTATCAATGAAATCTTGTGGGTTACGTTGTCTGTTTATTCTTCTTCTGTCGTTTCCATGTCTCCTTCAAGCCAATCTCTCCCCTGATTACTACAGCAAAACATGCCCTGACTTCGACCAAACACTCGTCCAAATCGTCACCGAGAAACAGATCGCTGCTCCGACGACAGCCGCCGGAACACTCCGTCTCTTTTTCCACGATTGCATGGTCGACGGCTGCGACGCCTCCATCCTCGTCGCCTCTACTCCCCGCAAAACCTCAGAACGCGACGCCGACATCAACCGCTCTCTCCCTGGAGACGCGTTCGACCTGATCACCCGGATCAAAACCGCCGTCGAGCTCAAATGCCCCAACGTCGTCTCCTGCTCCGACATCCTCGTCGGAGCTACGCGAAGCCTCGTCACCATGGTCGGAGGTCCTCGGATCGATGTCAAGTTCGGCCGGAAAGACAGTCTCGTCTCGGAGATGGACCGCGTCGAAGGAAAGCTAGCTCGGCCTAACATGACGATGGATCACATCATCTCGATCTTCGAGACGAGTGGTTTGACCGTACAGGAGATGGTGGCTCTCGTCGGAGCACACACGATCGGTTTCTCTCACTGCAAAGAGTTCGCGAGCCGGATCTTCAGCAACAGAAGCCAGTCCGATCAGAACTCTGCTTCTCCTCCGGAGGGGATGAACCCGAAATATGCGGCGGAGCTGAGGAAGCTGTGCGCGAATTACACCAAGGACGAAGAGATGTCTGCGTTTAACGACGTTTTTACCCCTGGGAAGTTCGACAACATGTATTACAAGAACCTGAAGCATGGTTACGGGTTGCTCGAGTCGGATCAGGCGATTGCGTTCGATAACAGGACGCGGCCGCTGGTGGATCTCTACGCGGCGAACGAAACGGCGTTCTTCGACGCGTTCGCGAAGGCCATGGAGAAAGTTAGCGAGCAGAAGGTGAAGACGGAGAAGCATGGAGATGTTCGAAGGCGGTGCGATCAATACAATGACTACAAGGGGTAGATTAGGGATTAATTACCCTCCTCTTCAAAACACACATACAAACAAAAATCTTTCATATTATATTTGGTAGTGTGATTTTATTTATTTTTCACCAAATGGTCTCTCAGATTGTTGAGTTGCTAAACATTTCATTGATTGAAACTTGTATCAATCACCCACATTGAATTTTTGTGTGCCAATGAACATGTGTTTACTATGTTTTTGTATGTTAATTTATCAATTCTAATAATCTGTGATACAAAGTATATGATAACAGAAAATTCTCATCTTTGTGATCCATTTCTCATATTTGATTCCGAATAATGAAAATGAAACGAAACATGATTTTCATTCTCGAAATCTCAGATAAACGCTTTGTTTAAGAGAGCTTTCTCAAATAATAATGTATCAAAGTAAATTGTTGATTAATACTAATGATAAGTTGAAGGAGAAAAATGTAGCAAAAGATTTACAGATACACCGATCCCTAAGGTATGGGAGAAAATAATGCATAAGAAAAACAAAACAAAGAGATAAATCGCTAACAAGGTTTTTTCTTGTCCAATTTCAAATGTAAATTGTACCATCTGCTTTTCTTCTTAAGTGTCTCAGACTTATCACAAGTACTTGGTTTCTCGTTCCTCTGTCTGCTGCTTTCTTCCTCTTCCTCTTCTTCTTCATCTTCTTCCCGATCAGTCGGAGCAGGCGCCTCAGCCTTCTTCTTCTTCCTGAACGAGCTCTTTCTCAGCCTGTTCTTGCTCGAGCTCCGCTTCATCAACGGAGCCGTTGTGTATGCTGAATGAATTTCATTTCTCTGCTTCAAGAGCTCATCGATCTGTAAAAAACCCACATAATCCTCAAACTTTAAGCTCATGTATCTAAAGCCAAACTTAGGTCTCTTTTGAAATCACGTGTACTCATTCATGACCACATCTTCTCTGCTTTTTCAGTGAATGGGTTGTATAGAATTTTCAAAGGAATAAAAGACTAACCGATTCCATTTCCTGAGCGTATCTACTGGTCATATCAGTGAATTGCACAAGTACTTCCCTGTACTCTGTCTCAAACTTTGCAAGTTCTGCTCTTTTAGTCAGGATCTGAGCTTCTACAGACCTAAGGTCTTCTTTCTCTTGAGTAAAAGAGGCAGCACAGAGAACTTGGATTGTGTAGTTCACGCTTTTGAAAAAGTTATCACCTGAAAAAGGAACATGTCATTGACCAACAAGTTGGATCAATCGGCTACTGAATCCAGACAGATATAATCAAAGGGAGGAGAGAGGTGAATTTGTAATCAGATTATAAGCCGGGAAAACTGACCATAGACAGCAAAGACATGAGTGCCGGCCTTTAGCTCAGTAACTTCACATTGCTGAAATCCTTCAAGCTTTTTAAAGAAGGCAGATTCTGGATCCTTTGCTTGAGCCATCTAGAGCAATACAAAAATCAGGTCACGTTGGGGAAAAACAAAAACGTGAGAAGAAAAAAAGAAACTCATCCGGCAGAACGTAGTGACTGATTATTTTAGAGCATCGCAAAGTGAACCAACCGAATTATTTGTGTGATCCAACCGGTAGACAGGGAAACCGAGAAAGTACATTCCAGCAGATGTTATCTTGCCAGTTCTTCTGCTGTCCTCCTGTATCCACGAGAGATTCAGAGTACAAGAAAAAAAAAAAAAGCATTTCAATTAGTTATATTAGTACGTGTAACACCACATTCGTTCCATTGATTGATATATGAAAACCTATTGGTAAAAGACCGCTTGTTCACTTCAACTAATAAAACCAATACCTGCAGGGCTAAGCTCAGTCCGCTATTGGCTTCTTGATCAAAATACAGCAACTGCACAAGCAGACGCACATGTTAGTTGTCAATACTCCGGCATTTCCATATCAGCATGACGGGAAAAGACTCTGGCGAGCCAACCTTGAATTTGCTTTTGCTAGAGGATTCTACTCTGCAGACCAACCCAGAACTGACTTCCTCTTCTGTTACTGTGACAGCATAAAAGTGTGCACATTGTTTTTCAACCTGTAAGAACCATAGCACATATGAGACTTATATGGAGATAGACACTCAATACACACACAAATGCGATCATAGCCAGGCATGGGCGACAATATGTCTCTTATACACATCTAGATGTGTATAAGAGACAGCCTCAAACGAATCAAAGAAACCTCACCAGTAACCCTTGGAATCCCACTTCAAACGAAAGATGTTCAGAGAGGAGAGATAATCTATCTTCTCGATTTCTCCTTCATTTCTTCAATTCTTTCCGGGAAAATTCAAACTGGAATAAAGCCACGAAACCCTAGATGACGCCGGAGGAGAACACCGCCACTTCTCTCTCTCTCTCTCTTTCTCCGAGCCGGATCCTAGAGAGATAAGACTGGACTATCAAAGGAGAAATCGGAGGGGGAAAATTAGGTGAGAGAAATAGTTTATGTTCGCAAGAGAGAAGAAGAAATTTAAAACTCTCTGGATTTACACTACAGTGCGCTGTTCGGCGCGTGATATCGGCGCGTGTGACGCTGGATTTTAGGGCCGCAGGTTATTTCTTGTCTCGGCATCTTTTTGGGGGGCGCGTTGTGCTCACGCGGAGCAAGACAGTTGGTGTACAGATAAAATTAAACTTGATTGATTAACAAATAATAAACAATTAATAATTAATATAGTAGCTGTCTCTTATACACATCTAGATGTGTATAAGAGACAGCCAGTAACCCTTGGAATCCCACTTCAAACGAAAGATGTTCAGAGAGGAGAGATAATCTATCTTCTCGATTTCTCCTTCATTTCTTCAATTCTTTCCGGGAAAATTCAAACTGGAATAAAGCCACGAAACCCTAGATGACGCCGGAGGAGAACACCGCCACTTCTCTCTCTCTCTCTCTTTCTCCGAGCCGGATCCTAGAGAGATAAGACTGGACTATCAAAGGAGAAATCGGAGGGGGAAAATTAGGTGAGAGAAATAGTTTATGTTCGCAAGAGAGAAGAAGAAATTTAAAACTCTCTGGATTTACACTACAGTGCGCTGTTCGGCGCGTGATATCGGCGCGTGTGACGCTGGATTTTAGGGCCGCAGGTTATTTCTTGTCTCGGCATCTTTTTGGGGGGCGCGTTGTGCTCACGCGGAGCAAGACAGTTGGTGTACAGATAAAATTAAAAACTTGGTTAATTAACAATTAATAATTAATAGTAGTTATTAATTATCCAACTCATATGAGTGAGACCTTTAATTAAATCATTTTTTGCTTAAATGTATGTTTCTGCTTGGTTTGGTTTAGTTACAAAACTTACAACTTTTTAAACGATTTTAAATAACCAATGTGTATATGAGTGGTTCAAGTTTAAAGCCTTCGGTGGATACAGTAAAATAATGCCATAATAACTTTTTAGAAAAACAAAAATTACCATAAGTAGTTATATGTTGCTCATTTTTCAAAAAAACATAGCAAAACAAGACAATTAGTAACAGGTAAGATTTTTCTAATAAATGGATGTGACTTGTTTGGGAATTTTGTTTATAAACATAATTAACTTTTTTTTTTGTTTTGAACCAAAAACATAATTAACTTTATATGGCAAAAATAAAAATATAAAAAGGATTTACTATATTTACTATATAAGTAGGGTTGAATAGTAACAGTATTGTTGACTACAACAATATACAATATTGATTTGATTCTGCTCTAGTTTAAGTATTTTCCAATTTAATTAGCTAATGGATTAAGAAGGACCATCTCTAATATCAAATTGTTAGTTGTTTTTTGGGGGTCATTTTCTGTCCTATCCTCACCAAAAGGCTGTGATGCTGGCTTGCATCAGTGTACAACTTTTCAGGAATATTTTATCAAATATTCATATAAATGGTCCACATGAGATTATTGATTAAATATTTTTTTTTTTAAATATATGAAAACACAACGACGAGGACAATACAACACAATCAGAGGGTCATGATCATGTTGGGTTCATGTCCGAATAAACTATAGTGATTTTCCCAAATCTTTTGTTGGGCTTCATGGAGGATCGCTTTACACTAATGGGTAAATCAACGATTAGATTAGTTTGTAAACAAAGAGTTTTTTTAAACAATGTCTAAGAAATACTTTACCGTCTTTGGATTATTTTTTTTATTGAAACATCGGATAACGAGATATTTGCAGTTTTCAAAATTATACTTCCACTTCACGAGATCGAGACGTATTACATTATAAATAAAAAAGTCTCACCAAAATATCGGGATTCCTACTACGAAAATGATTGAAACCGGACCGGTCTTTAGGGTCACAACAAAAGATTATTACCTGTAAATCATCATCTCGTAATAAAAAGTAAAATCTACAGAATTATTTATGGGTCTGTAAAAACTGTAAGCCCAATAGTTGAATTAAAACGGCCTAAAACAGTGAACCTCCGAGCGCAGTCAACCAAGGGCCCAAAGCAAGTGTTCTATACTACTCGAAGTCTCGAACAGTAAAACAATTAAAATGAAAGTAAAAGCACAAAACTCCTATTCATCACAAGTACAACTGTACAAGGCATAGGGTAATAATAGCACAAGTACAAGGCATAGGGTACGTATATCTATTTGAATGTGCGCACATAGATTGTTGCTATCATATATAAGCTATAAACGATTATTTGGATCCAAGAAGCTAGGCCATATGATTTAAATCACAAACATAAGTCAAAATATAAAGGCATGCCTCCAAGTATAAATGTTCAGAGATTTATCGCTACATATTGAAAACGACAAAAGAATCATCATTTATGATCGTTTGTCGTCTCACGATCGAATGTTAATTTATCCTCGAAAAATCGACTCCAAATTTCCAAGATCCTGAACCTAACATGACAGAAAAGATAACCAGAAATCTCATTCTTGCATATAAATTTAATTTTTAATTTAATAAAAGTTTCATATACTAACATCATAATTGTATATTATATTATGGTGATAAGATTATACAAACGCGAATATTATCATTTATCAGAGTACATTATCTTTTACCTAGTGGATGGAATTTTTTTCCCCCATGCTTCACGTGTATATCATTATATCTTAGCATTTAAATCCAGACTTAGTGGAAGACAAAACTACGTGTTTCGTTATGAATTTATGAAAAAGTTTCATACTTCTTTATCAATGTTAAAAAAAACAAAAAAACAATTGTCAGTTGTCACTCATAAATTCAAGATAAATAACTTCCACCAAACACAAATCACGAAACCACTCAGACCAAATGGTCTTGATGATCATCTTCCCCTCTCGATGTAGAAATAAGCTTCGTAATTGTCTGTAATCATTTTGTTGTTTACATTAACTCTATATAACTAACAAAGAAAAAACGACATTATTTTAAAAATCAGCGTGTAAACACATAAGTTCGTGTGAAGCCGTACGTGAAGCTTGTTTTTAGCAACATAGTCAACGATCAAATTTAAATTAAATCTCAGATATTTGGATTTTGACTATATGAAATCATGCATGAATGGTCTAAAGAAGAAAACGAACATGTAAATCGTAATATTAAAATGAACTCCGATAAGACCGAGTGCGGTAGGTCTGTGACTAACCCTAGCTAGTTCCATTATCATAAAACACATTCATAAATATATATACTACTAAGAGAGATATAGAGAAACCCTAGCCGTCAAAAAAAAAAAAGAGAGATTCGCATATTTGGCTTCTCTGATGTCCGGCGTTCTTCGTCGGCATCGTGAGAGAGTCTAGTAGCTTTTTTTGTAAGTTGAGATTTTCTTTTTATTAGCTTTCATTCTAATAATTTTTAGATCTGATTAGTTTTATGGGTTTTGGTGACTCTTTTGTTTGAGTTCAGTTATTCTCTTTTAAGATGATGTTTTTATCTGGATATTCTTTATTCGTTGAAGATTTATATTTTACTTTAGATGTCTTTGTTTTTAGTCGATTTTGCCTACCTATGGTTTGTGCTTTGTACAGAGCCGTGCCTATAAATCTGAGTGTCGTAGGCCAAAAATATGTAATATAAACAGATATATTATACAATAATATATAAGATAATCATTTTTGTTTGTGAGACAAAATGTTCATTAAAAATATACTTTAAATTATTGTTTGATATAAAAATATAAAAAGTTGTAATATATAAGAGACAACGTTGTATATAACATATTTTAAAACTGTAAATTAAACTTAAAGAAAAATAAAGAGAATAATAATTAAAAAGACAAAGTTAGTTAAAATTTAAAGAAAAACAATAGCTAACCTGGTGAAAAAATGAAAGAAAGGGAAAATAAATGCGTGGATATAAATACAAAGAACAAAAATTAAGAGATTAAAAAAAACATGAACGTAATAGCTTATGTGTTAGTTCACTTCAGATTTTTAAATTTTGTTTACAAAAAGAGCCTTAAAAAAACAAAAACAAAAAGAGCCTTGAGATACTACACAGATAGACCATATTTTAAATTTGCTTCTTAAATTCTACATAAAAATGAGTGACGTAGGCAAAACCATAAATTTACTTTCTAAGTTCAATATAAAAATTGAGTGACATAGGCGAAGGTTTCTTTATTTGTTAAGTAGGCACGGCCCTG
>JAHZTW010000002.1:72231697-72267445 GCA_020283515.1 Alliaria petiolata | reverse complement strand
AGACGGCCAAACACTTAACAGGCTTGGTATGTCCTTCCAAAACCGCCAAACAAGAATAACCATCTTTCTCCATTAGTCCTCTCTTCCAAACCCTCAAGCTCTTATCTGCTGATCCGCTAAACACCAAATCAGACGCAACCGCTAAACATAGAATCGCCTTCGTGTGTCCCCTTAAAGCTCCCGCCACAGACATATATAATCCCTCATCAGCTTCGTTGCTTACTCTCTCCCACACAAGAATCGATCTATCACACGCTCCTGAGTAAAGAACCTTACCGTCTTCACTAACCGCCAAAGCGTTCACTGCCGAGAGATGTTTCGTAAGAGTAGCGACCAGAGAGTGACTCTTGTCCTTTTTGTTCCACACTTTAATCTTCTTATCTGCCGACGCCGTGTAGAAAAACCCGTCTCGAGACACCACGATCGCGTTAATCGCGTCGTCGTGTGCCTTTTCTATAGACTCTAAGCATTTGAAATCGGAGGTTCTCCATATCTTGAAACTCCGGTCCCAAGAAGCAGAGTAAAGCAAAGAGCCGTCTTGTGACAAGGCCAGAGATGACACGGCGTCCACGT
Source organism: Alliaria petiolata (assembly GCA_020283515.1). Lineage (NCBI taxonomy): Eukaryota > Viridiplantae > Streptophyta > Magnoliopsida > Brassicales > Brassicaceae > Alliaria > Alliaria petiolata. The sequence goes on along the minus strand of JAHZTW010000002.1, from coordinate 72,266,872 downwards.
GGTGCACCCACGTGCACTTCTTGTGCCGTCGGACCTCCACGTAGCTTTTCCGGCTGAAGAGATTCGTGAAACGGTCGTTCACCGTCGGAAGAGTCGCCACGCATTTGTACTTTTGATCTCTGCGGCTACTCTCGTCGATGATCTTCCATACACGGATCTTGTGGTCCTGATGAGCGCTTATAATTAGCTTGTCTCCGAGAATCACCAACGATTTAACCCCTCCGTTTCCGGCGCCGACTATGCTACCGGTGGAATATTCCGGTGGTTCACGAGGCCACACACGTATCTCGCTGTTGGAAGAGCCGTTGAAGAGTGATGTCCTGGAGAGGGCGAGAGAAGAGACGTATGAGGAGTGACCTTTGAGTGTAGCTAAGCACTGGTGATCAACGTTGGAGCTCTGCGGCAGAGAAGACAGTGAAGGAATTAATGGGAGACTTGGCTGAGACAACAGTGATGATGACGTGGATGCTTCTGATTGGAGTTCAGTATCTTTCATTTGACATTTGGATCTTGTTTTATTGCAAGGCAAAGGACAAGAACATGGGAGCAAACCCATGGTTCTTGAGCGAGCTAGAGAGAGTTTTGTTTTTTGTTTGTTTTGTTGTTGTCGGGAATGATCGTGTGGATATGCTTCGCTTTATACGACGAGTCGTATCCCGAGGTAGGGAAGATATGGGAATTTTGTTGATGTAACTATATATAAACATTTAAAATTGGTGTTAATGGAGAATTAAAATAATTTTTTAAGAGTAGAGTAGGGTGGGGGAACTAATCGACCATGTGTCGTTACTGTGATTAGCGTGATGATGTGTTTTGTATAAAATTAATATATCCTTTTGTTCCTAACTTCACTTTAATCTATTTTTTTATTCCTTTTGGTCACAAACAGTTTGTAATCTGCTGTGACATCAATTTTTGGGAAATTATAAGAAGTCACCTATGTTTAGATGGATTTTTCTTGATACTCTTTTTTTGTAAAATATAAACGAAAATATCATTTATCATTCGTTTTCTCTTACTATATAATTTTTACGCGTATAGTAAGAGAGAAAAGAATGTAATAAATTTTAATTGCTGTGAATTTTGACGATTTACGTCCTAAACTATACTATAGTAAATGGAAAGAAAGAAGAAGATGGGTGGATAAATAATAGTGTGTCAGAAACGCCATGTTAAGCTCCAAAATGAAGAAGATAAAAGCAGACCCGACCATTCGTTTCCAACTTGTTGTTGTCGTGACTATTATTTAGTCGTCATCCTTGTAAAACTGAAAATTAAAATCCGACAAGAGCTTATCTTTTTCAACTTCGGGGATAGGGGCTCCTCCAACTGCTAGGCGTGAGTCAATTACTACGAGTACATTATGAACTGTATCTATTGACAAAAAAAATGTGAAAATATCAGTTTTTTTAATCCATTTGAATTTTTTTTGAAAAAAATTGTATATGAAAAATTAGGAGTATAAGAAATGCTAGTTAGGAAATTACCATTTATATTAGTTTTAAATGATTCCTTGAGTTGAGAGATCAAACCCGATGCTTCCACAGTTATGATAAAGTTTCATTCATCACAGTCAAATTGTCATCATTATCTTTTGTTGTAATGTTCCCCCATTAATAGTGATTACCGTTTTAAATTGCTGTCAACATTAAGCAAATTTTGTTTAAGCAATTAATTAGCTAAAATAATACTAGTTTGAACTTTACAGTAAAAACGAAAAAATAATTTGAACTTTCAACATACAAAAAAAAAAAGATTATCCTTCTATGCTTCTAGCTCAATCAAATCACAGGGAGAATGTGAACCAAATTTTTATTCCATTTCGATCAGTTTAGTTTTTTCTTTTGTCTTGGGTAGATAAAAACAGCAAATCAAACAACTTTGAAACTTTTAATCTAGTTTGTTTAGATATGATTTTTTGTTTTTGTAGTTTCAATATGTATTTTTAATTTTGGTCTTGGGGTGGCCATCATTTTCCTCTTCCTCTTCTTGTCAACTTGTTCACTTTCGCATATATATGATTTATTGAATATCACCGACGGTTCACTGCATACCTAATTCGCAATTCATATATATTTACATCTTATAATAATACATCAGCACTCCTTTATGTTTTTTGGAGTCGGAATTCGTATCTCCTCTAAAAAGCCCGATGAAATCCAGATCGGCCTCATTAAAAATCCTACTATTGACAATCCTAACTTTAGGTCGGCTACGCAGAACAAACACACAAAATTACTAGCTTATCCGGAAAAAGCGCCAGCTCGACCATCTCTCGGAGAATGGAAAAGGCACGAGGTCGGCTCTCGAAGGACAAACGGGGAAGATTCTTGGTCGGCCAACTTTCGAGAACCTTCTCCGTTTTCACGTTTCCATCACAGGCCGGCCCGAAAACATTTAAGAAGGCCGACACGAAGACATTTAGGAAGGCCGAACTGAAGACATTTAAGAAGGCCGACCTGAAGACATTTGGAGTTGGCCAACCTGACGGCATGGCACAATCCGTCAGAGTCCACTCAGTCTCCTAATCAGCACCATGCCGCGCTCAATCAACGCCATGCCGCATACGAATCAGCACCATGCCGCATACGAATCAGCGCCATGCCGCATGCGAATCAGAGCACAAACTCCACTCAATCAGCGTGCAGACCGCACTGAGTCAGAACACAGACTCCATTCAGATCAAATATTATATTTAAAGTCATGCCTTTAAATATTAGCCCTTCGATCAAATCGATCTGGGCCGCCCGATATGAGGTGTGCCCTCTATAAATAGAGGGGAAACTCGAAACGGAGAGTATCAGTCTTTTTCTCTCTCGAGATCCTTGTAATCAACCTCTATTCCGACGATCGGAACTACCAATAAAAGCTAATCAGCTCCAGCTAAGCTTAAACTCGAAAATCTCTTGAACCAAACTCATTAACTCTAATCTTTTTCTACTAAACCGATTTGAGTTATCACAAAACCGATTAACTCTCATCTTCTTTTAAGAATTATTACAAATATGTATTTTTAATTTTGGTCCTGGGGTGGCCATCATTTTCCTCTTCCTCTTCTTGTCAACTTGTTCACTTTCGCATATATATGATTTATTGAATATCACCGACGGTTCACTGCATACCTAATTCGCAATTCATATATATTTACATCTTATAATAATACATCAGCACTCCTTTATGTTTTTTGGTCATCATGCTCAGTGGTGAGAATTATAAAAAGAGACTCATAAAATTCATCACAAAATTCTTAATTAGTAACAAAAAGGGTATTCTATTCTATGTAAAAAAAAAAGAAACAATGCATGAATGAAGAAACCAACTTAAGAAATAGAAGATAAAGTAATTAACCAAAAGAATAAATCGTATAAAAAAAAAATATTAACCAAGTCAATCATATAAGAGACTAATTTATATATACAGTAAATACAAGAAAAACGATCCAACGGTCGACAGCAATAGACTAGTCAAAACCGTTCTAGAGCCGTCGATTCTACAAGCAGCACCGGAATCGCCAGTGTCTCGTTGTTGAGTGGACGGTGGTGGAGTTCTAGAACCGTTGAAGTTAGGATTCGCACCGTACAAATACTGGACTCCTTCCACGTCATCGGCGACCAAATCAACCTTACGCCTCCCGGTGGTGATGGTTGGATACATGATCGAGTCTTGAACCGAGGAATGGCCTAACCCTAGAAGATGTCCGATCTCATGAACAGCCACCGATTCAAGATCAACAGCTCCCCTCTCGGAGAGAAATCTGTCGCCGCCTACGTCGCCGGAGACGACCCAATTCTCTTCTCCGTCCAGGTGAAAATGCCCGTTCGGCGGCGAGAACGCGTGCGCGAGCGTCCCCATTACGCCGTCGAACGGTTCTCCGTCGCCGTGTTCGCCGGAGTAGAACCCGATGCTGATGTCGGAGGCCGAGAACGTCTCCGCGCGCGTGAACGTCAGCGGAATCACCTCCGCCCAACGATCGAACGCGCGTGAGAACACGCTCTTGACATCCTCGGTCAACGCGTTTCGCGGCTCGAACGCGTAGGTTAGGTCTCGGCGGCGCGGCGGCCACCGTGGCTCTCCGGGGAAAAATGAGTAGCGTTTGACGGCGTGGAAACGTTGGCCCCGTCCGGCGAAGGAGACCTCGTAGGCTCTTCTGCCGCTGTGCATAGTTGATGTGCCGTTAACTACGTCTGGGACGCCGCATCGTGGTATCACGACGTGTTGGAGAGTGAGCTCGTCGAGTTCTCCGGTGACGTTTAGCCGGAAGTTTCTCTGGTACATTTCGACGGCGTTCTTGAGGATATCGTCGAAGTCGTCGGTGAAGTTTCGGGAGAGGGTTTCTTGGATGTAGCCAAAATGTTGGAAGTACTGTTTAAGCTTGTAGAGGCCGTCGACTTTCATGCCGGCATGGCAGCCGGTGAAATTCAAGAATGAGTTCCAGACGTTTCCGGTGGCGTTACGGCGGAGATCCGGCGGAATGGCTGAGGAGTTGGGATAGAAACCGGCGGAGATCGGAGAAGGAACGAGGAACAACAAGAAAACCCCGAAAACGCAAAACCTCATCGTGGTAATAAATGTTGGGATTTAGATTAGAGAAAGGACATAGGTAAGCAAAATTAAAACGACTAAAATCGTTGAAGAAGCTGATTTGTAATAGTTTTTAAAAAAGAAGAGAAGAGGTTTTTGGGACTTTGAATTTGGAGAAAGCTGAGGTCAGATATATGTTAGGTAGGCATTGTTTGCGTTTGGCGAATTTTCTTTGTTGAAAAGGCTGAATTATTCAAATGGAAACTTCCTCGGTCCTCGGCACGTTCAAAGGTCTCATGAGGGAAAAAAAAGACTAGAAGAGAGGCTGCTAATAAATGGTGTCGTTTTCTTGATAGATAATTTACTTTTTATTCGGACCGCAAATTGGTTTAGTCTAGGCTTCATTGCGATTGATCGATGGTAGATGAAAGGGAAGTGGCAGTATCATATAAAATGGTTGAAGTTCTGAACAATTTGTTTTTTTTTTTCCTGAGATATTTGTTTTCTTTTGACATTCCTGAGGAATTTGTTATTGATAAAAAAAAAATGTACAATCTCCACCTTACACGTTAAATGGCATGACTTGTTATGTTATCTTTATTTGTTCCCCTAGTGGATCCGACATCTATTTCTCTGTCCCCAAGTGGCCATAACTGATGCAGTTGATAGCCGGTCCTTTAATATTACCAAGTCAAGAAAGCATATTTAGGGACAGCATCTTTAAACCATGCAATTAAATGATTAATTTGACCGAGTAAACGAAAGACATGCCAAAAAGAAGGGTCCCTAAATCGGATTCACACAAACTAAGTCGTCCACTATAACTTCAAGTCTTCAACTCTTCTCTATATCTCCTTAAGTTATATATAGTCGATGCTTGAATATATATAGTCACAGCAAAGTCTGATTATCAAGATGTCGTCGTATAGTAGTACTGTTTCTTCCATCATATTCTTTTTTCTTGTCATATTTTTGCTCTTTTCAGATGGAAAAACTCTTGCAGCCCAAACTGAACACCGCAAGCTCAGTGAGACTTTTACTTATATATCCGCGCGCTAACTGATTTACTATTTTACTTTACTAATTCTTTATATATATATATAGCTTAATTAGAGAGAAAACTATCACAGAATCATCAAAGGCTTGATGCTTTATACATCTCATTTCTCATGTGTATTGTGCTGATGGCGCAGAAGAGACCATGGCCACGAGGAGGAACTTGGAAGGCAATGGAGAAGGAGGCTCCAAAATTAAAGCTGAAAGAAGCTGGTAGCCTCATGCCGATAAGAAAACGACTAACAAGCCGGATAAAATCCCAACTTTTCAAAACCAAACAAATGTAAAATGCACCTACTACAACAGATGTAAACGTGCTTTTTAAGGCGTGAAATCTCAGCTCTACAACCTCCTCCTGCCCACTCCAAGCTCTGCCAACAATACTCGTTCCTAAGGCACAAGTTTCCTTGCGTTTACGTTTGCATATGCGTTTCTGATTATACCTTTGAGTGCACATATATATATATATATATGTTCTACGTTGTGGTTAGTTTGTCATTTTGTGTGATCCTTCATTCGTAGCCACGTTTTTGTCATTGATAAAATTAACAATTTAGGAAACTCGACCCCCTTGTAATCCAATCACATTCCTAAGTTTTCATCATATCCTTCGTAGTCCTTGATTGATATTTCTTTTATACCTATATATAAAGACTTCAAAATGCATTCAACCAAGTAGTCAGGTTCGGGTACATATGATAAAATAATGCAATGATAACCCACTTGACGAGTAAAACGAAGTTTAAACATGGTGTGCGGAGACCACTAAAATCCAAAACCCACAAATTTCTCTCATTCCTTTTGGCGTAGTCTTTACCGTATCTTCAAGACTCAGCTCTCTCTTATCTACCTCCCCATTCTATATAAATTCTAAAACGTGAGTCACAGTTGGAGCTTGTCGTGCTAGCAAAATCATTTGTCTTGGACCTAATAATATTATGTTAAAAGTTGGACATGATAAATGTAGTTTTTGTTTGTTCTACTGATAGTTTAATTGGAGATTGTTTTATATCCGTTTACAATCCAAATCAAAAGGCAGAGGACCAACTTACTACTACTCATGTTGTTTCTTAAAAAAAAACAATAATCTTACTACTCCCGTTGACTTGTTTATGTACTTTAAAGAGAAAAATGCAAAACAAATCTTTTACAAAAAATTACAAGAGAACGGTAATTGCAAAATAATCTTCTATATAATTACAAATCATCATTTTAACACTCAACACTACAACTGCTAATTTTTTTTAAAATAAAAATACTTTTTTTGGAAGTTAAAAGAATCCAACTCATGATCTCTTACTCAAAAGTAATTGTCCGCATGATTGACTGGAATTGATTGGATTTTTTAACCAAAAAATAATTTGTCCCTTTCTTAGGGGACATATGATAAGTTAATGCAATGCAAACCACTTGACAGAGTAATTAAAACATGTCAAGCGCAGATCATTAAGACCAAAACCCATGCACAAGTAACAAACTTAGTCATCCGTAGCTTCAGCTTTCTCTTTCTTGTCTCTACCTCTCCTTTTCTTTTGGCCTAGTCTCTACTATATTTTCAAGACTTCAAGACTCTCTTATCTCTACTCTACCTCTCCATTCTATATAAAAAATTGAGTCGCAATCGGAACAGTGTCAAATATAGAAAATAAAATCATTTCTCTTGAACCTTACAATATTATGTTAAAGTTGCGGACCTGAAAATATTGTAAATTTCGTTTTGTTCTTCTGATGGTTTAATATATGTTGTCTTAAACAGCTTTTCAACATCTCCGTTTAAAGTTTTAGTTTTGTTTTTCTCTTACAATCCAACTCAAATGGCGGAGGCCTAACGTACTCCTCATATAGTGATACCTCCACATCTCGGCCAGCTTCCTCAATTAAACAGGGAATGAAAACCATCGTCAAAATTTTGTGGCTCTTTCTCAATCAAAACCTCCTCAGGATCCAAATTTGGTTCGGCCCCTTTGATGGCAACCAAACAAGTCTAAATTTTGCATGCCAAATCTAACAATTTCCTCTGCTTCATGCTCTGTTCTTTTCAACCTTTTTGTTGTTGTTGTAAAGAAACAAAACCTCTGTAAAGCTGCTTCAGTTTTTAACATATTAACCATTAACCAAAAAACTTGTCTTCTCTCGATTGTAAGACATTTACTTAAAAAAGTAAAAAAAAAAATCAATTTAATGTCATAAAAAAAGGATTATGTTAGAACGCAATGCAAACGGCAAACCCATTGACCGAGTAACCGTTAAGACACGTCAAAACTAAGACCAAACACACAACATAAGTCGTCCACAGCGTCAATTCCTCCCTCTTCGCTATTTCTATATAAATGCTTGAAATGTAATCAAAGTGATTTACTCAGAAGTATTTAAGATGGCGGCCTCTAAACTCTCGTCCATCGTTTTCTTTCTTCTTTTCATCATATTTTCACTTCTTACTGATGAAAAAGTTTTTGCTGCCTATATGGAACACCACAAATTAAGTGAGTTATTTACCTACATATATTACATACTCCCTGCGTTTTTTATTAAGTGTCGTTTTACGATATTTCACACAGACTAAGAAAACATTAAATTTTTCTGTTTTACTCTTCATTAAAATATCATTTTGTTTGATAGAAATAATTAATAAAATAAAAAGATAGGCATAAAACTAGAAAATTTATCATAAATCTGAATTGAAATCTGAAAACGACAATTATTTATAAACAAAAAAACAAGTCTAGGACACTTAAAAAAACGGAGGGAGTATAGATTAGTTTTTAACTCTATTAGTTAGTTCATAATCATATTCATATATATATAGCTTAAAGACAAATTACCGTTGAAATTACTGAAAGGCTTGACGCTCTATATGTCATGTGTAATGTGTAGGTGGATCAAAAGAAATAATGACCATGAGGAAGAACTTGCAAGGCAGTGGGTGCTAACTCGCAGCGCGCCGGATCAAAATACACTTAAAATGAGCCGTGCAAAACCCATCCTGATCAAGTGAGGCCCCAAAGCGCTTCTAAGCTTACTTACGGTAAATTTTCCGAAGCGTCAGCTGACACCGCTACTTTTTTAAAATTGTGTAGTAATTATAACAATTATTTTTAATTGCAACCATCATTTTTTTTTTTGCATCCGTTTCTTTTTTGCTTTAATTCGTGTTTTCCAAAAGTAACTTCCTTCCTTTTATATTCTTTGATAGAAAAATAACTGAAAAAATCTCATTTCTATTATATATATATATATATATATATATATATATTCTATCATAACGGGAAGTAGATGAAGAAGATTGACGGTCCTGGATCTTTGATCGTAGAAGAGAAACAGCGATCGCCAGTCTCAGCGACTCTTCCTTCTCCATGTGATCTGCTTCAGCGACGCTCGAACTCGTTTCGTTATATTTTTTTGTTGAAACTTGCCTTCTATTTATAAGATATTAGTAGTGTATTCTTTCATTAACTACCAAATTTGATTATATTAAAGTTTATTCTCTATCTCTATCTCTGACACATACTGAGTAAAAAATATATTTATTTTGCTTATTACTTTAGAATGTGGATTTCATAATTTTCTTTGATATATAATATGTTTCTTTGAATTCAGGTCTTTCTCAATGGAATTTTAACTAGTGTAACTACAAAAATTCATTAAAAATATACGATAGATTTGTAAAATTTCTTATTATTTGTTTTTTTATAAGTAATTTTATTATTATTACTATTTTATTTCTATATATATATATTTTAGTAATTAATATATACTTTTGGATCTGCCACTATCTATACTATAATATATGAAAGAGATTCTCCAGGTTGTGACACTTCAATAATTTTTCTATTGGTTCATCTCAAATTTTTTTTTCACATTTGTAAAGAATACAAACAATTAATTTTATAAAAATATTAACTATAAATAAATATTAACTCCAACTATTCACTATACATAAAAATTGATAAATTTGACTTTAACTATTTCAAAATTATTATAACTAAATAAAATTCAAATTTAATTTAAAAACATAATAAACATTTAAATTTTATCTAATACAATATTTTAAATGTAGCATTCTATTATTTTTTTAGAGATTTAATCCTCATTTTTAAACAAATAAAGATAATTAACCTTTAATAACAGTGAAGAGAAACACAAATTATAAAACTGAATAAGTTAATAAGTTAACTCTAAACTATAAAATAGTAAGACACTAAAAATATTCAATAAACAATAGAAAAGATAACAAATTATATAAAAACAGAGAAAAAGAATAGATACTGAAAAATATACAAAATTTTAAAACATGAAAAATGAGATGGATTCATTGGAAACTATAAAAAAACCTCAAAATGATAAATTGAAAAAAGTTAAAAATTATTATAATATTAAAATTTAGACGAATTAAAAAAATATGAAGATTGATGAAAAATAAATATTATTAATATAATATATAAAAGGTAGTACAAATATCAACAAAAAAAATGTAGAAAACACAAATTTATAAATAAATAAAAATCGATAGTTAAAATAAAGATTTAAAACATATTTTATAAACTCGTGAATTCTAGTAGTTCTTAATAAAACTCAAGTCTGCGAAGCCGCCCACAAAAAGAACTGTCTCAGATAATGGTCGCTGAGAGAATTCTTTGAAACTACTATAACTAGGACGGTCGCACATGATTCCCAGTTCTAAAAATTATATTTTGTAAAAGGAAAATTTAAATCATATACTGATTAATCTTGCCTTTTTTATGCAATATTAATTAATTTTATTTTAACTTATTAATTTGCACAGATAGTTTAACAAACAATCCCCACACCAGCTGTAAGAGGTATAGGCCTGCAGCAGCCCCTTAGCTAAGGCACACGCGGGACTTGTGAATGCATTGGTTTTAACTCCGGGTTCATACGTTGTGGTGGGTTTTCTATTTCTGTGGTATAAACTGTGCAAGTGGTTTATTATTGATGGAATAAGTAATTCTAAGATTGATGTAAAAAAAAGAAAGAAAGAAATTCTGAGATTCTGGATACCTTTCAGTTATTTATCATATCCCTTGTAATTCATTATCATATATCTTGTAGTCTTTCTTGATTTATATACCTATAAAGACACTTCAAAAACATACATTGATCATTTTTTGTTTTTTGAATTATCGAGAGGTTATGGATCGAAGCACATAATCTCTCCAGATTCGAAATTACAACTCCAAATTCAAAATTATAGTATATAATATTAGTTTTGTCGCAAACGTCGATCACTCGATCATATAATCTATAAGTTTTACCTAGCGTATTTTTCATGTCGAGTTAACGACACTTTGATCATAAATCATATTTTACAAACAATAAAATTTATTTTTCTCATGTATTTGTGTTGCTATTGTGTCAAAATCCAGATTCAAAATGAGAGTTTGAGTGTGTGAGCTGTAGACACGGCAAAGAGAAAAAATTACTTAATTTTCACTTAATTTTTCTTTTTATTCCCTCCTATCCTTCATCAGCATCACACTTCTTTACTCATTTTTCTTCTTCCTCCACCGTACCCATCTTTGTTAACAGTACATGTATTTTTATATGTTTTTTTCAATAAATTTTTTACCATATTAAAGAAATTAATAAAAAATTTATTTTCAATGAAATTAAATAAATAATAAAAAGTTATAAATATAAATAAAATGAAAATGAATCTAAAGTAAACAAAATAAATTTAGAATTTCCGACAAAAAATCCAACAAACATAAATAATTGGTAACTTTCTACGAAAAGTTCAAAATTTTTTTGAGAAATTACGGACACACATTATTTTCTAAAAATAATAAGTCTCTTTCGAGGGGTTTGGGGACACATGATACAATGCCACCCAGCCCACTTGACCGAGCGAGGCCCGGTTCTATGGATGTGCAAAGAGTGCAAAAGCACAGGGCCCACCATTTTCCATTAGTTTTTTTCTTGTATTTTAGGATCCTTAAATTTTTAAAATTATGTAATTGAAGGTCCATAATTTGGATTTATCCCTAAAGTATACAACTAAATTTGGATTTTTTTTAAATTTAGCACAGGGCCCAATATTTATTTGAGCCGGGCCGAAAACATGGTGTGCGAAGATCATTAAATCGTTCATAACTTGAAAGTCTCCGTTCTATAGCAGGAGCAGATCAAAAAATAATTTTCTATTTTCAATATATTAAAACATAAATAATTTACATATATATATATATATTTTTTTTTTTTTTTGAGAAATTGTTTAAAATAGCCTTATTTTTAGTTTCCGGTTCAATAATAACCTTCTAAACATTATTGATCAGTTTTAGCATAAGTAAAAGACGATTTTATCCCTTCAATTAAAAACTTAAGAGTTTCTCAAACTATGGGCGAAGACAACGACGACAAATCAAAGACGACGGAATTGATGTAACGATCTTCGACAAGCAGATGATTTCTTGATCAAACTCGGATGTAACTCAGCGATTGGGATCTATGGAGAAGCAAATGCTCAATTTACAATCTGAGTCGGAATCACAAATTTTGTTCCCTGGAGCATCAAATTTCGATGATGGCGCGGACACATTAGCTCGCATGGAGACCAAATTGTTTTCCGATCCTAAAAAGGGAAAGGCGTAGCCTCGACCTCTGACTCTCTTCTCCAGATCTGGATCCGTTTGAAAGCAAGTGATTTTGTTCCTTCTAAAGAGCAGCAACGAGTGTCTAGGAGACTAGAAAGGTGTCTTCTGCTTTTTCTTCTTCATCTCCATGGATTTTGATTCCAGAGTTCCCATTTCTCCGGAAGTAACTTCTCTTTCCCCGTTGCTATACCAAAGTAGGCCCTTTTTTTCCTCCTTCTGTCATTTCTGATTCAATCTTAAATTGATTGTGTGATGTCGAATCTTTTGTTGCTTGTTTTGGGTTTGTGAATTTATTAGATGCAAGGTGGCAATTGAATTTGGAGTCCGATGAAACAATGGGTGGTGATGGGTCGTACCCGGAGCGGCCTGGAGAGCCAGATTGTTCTTATTACATATGGACCGGGCTTTGTAGGTTTGGCTTAACTTGCCGATTCAATTATCCTCACGATCGGAAACTGGTACTGATCCTGTTTGTGTTTTTGTGCTCGATTAGGGAATTTTGATTACACCCATTTGTTGTCTTAATGGCTCAAAGTTTGTAGCTTTGTGTGCCTGTATGTTCAATTTCTAGGTTATAGCAACAGCAAGGAGTAAAGGAGAATACCCTGAAAGGATTGGTCAGCCTGAATGCGAGGTAAATTATGTCCTTTTTTTTTTATATTATGTCTGCAGTTTTATCTTAAGACAGGAACTTGCAAATTTGGAGTGACTTGCAGGTTTCATCATCCTAGGAACAAAGCTGGGTTTGCTGAAAGAATATCGCATAATGTCTTAGGCTATCCTCTACGCCCGGTATGTACCTTTTAACTCTCTAATTTTTCATCACTAGTTTGTAGAAAAACTTTCCATTCACAAGATTAGGGAATATTGTTTTTACTAAAGTCATTACACAATTTCTCCTACAGATTAAGAGGGGGTTTATGTGATTATATTAGAACGAGTTGTGCCATCCATTCAGCAATCTGGAAGTTATTTGAAGGCAAATAGAAGCCAAAAGTCATTGAAATGGGCATTATGATGATGGTGGTGATGAAGAGATGCATAACTAGAAGAGTTCTATGATTACAATATCAAGTCTCAAATCTTCTTGCTTTCACCTCGGTTGACAGTGCTTTGACATAACTACTTTTTGAATGTGTGTTTGTAAAGCTATGTCACTGAAGAGAAAGAAAAAAACCAAATGGTTGTATCCGGCAAATCAGTTAACACCGTAAAACTCTTTGGTGGGTATGAGCTTGTGATCACCAAAAGAGTGGATAACAAATTAACGTCTAGGACTCAAGAGATGATGAATCACGAAACAGACAGTGACATCTAGTCTTACTAAAAGTAAATTTCACACTATAAAACTCACATAGAAACATTAAAATTTCAGGAAAGCTTTCTAAATATTCATGAACGCCTTCTAAAAGATTAGAAAGTGTTTTTGAAAATCTTTAGAAATTTTTTTTAAAAAAAACTTTTTAAAACATTAGAAAGGCTGATAAATCTCAAAACATCTTTTAGAAGAATATTAAGTGAAACAAAAATAAGAATTTTAAACAAATTATGAAGGTCTTACAAATTTAGGAAAGAGTTCCTATATTTGAAAGGTTTGGAAGGCTTTCCTAAATTTAGGAAAGGGTTCCTATATTTGAAAGGCTGATAAATCTCAAAACATCTTTTAAAAGAATATTAAGTGAAACAAAAATAAGAACTTTAAACAAATTATGAAGGTCTTACAAATTTAGGAAAGGGTTCCTATATTTGGAAGGTTTGGAAGGCTTTCCTAAATTTAGGAAATAGTTCCTATATTTGGAAGGTTCGGAATCTCTTCCTAAATGTTAGAAAAATCTTACAAAAAAAAATTATGAAGACCTTATCGAAATGTTTATGAATGCTTTCTAAACGTTTAGAAAATTTCATTAAATAGAAAACTTGCTTGCCTTTGTCTAAAATACATACCAAAGAGTTATAAAGACTTGAAGATTCTGAGAGCGTTTAGCTTTTTGTTTATTAGTTATACCTTTTATGCTATGAATTGATATTTCTCTGCCATAATGAATTTTTACTTATAGGGCTCCAAGCTCGCCAAGATTCCACCACCAAAAGAATGTTCTTAAAGTAGTCTTGATTAGCTGGTACTTTGAATTGCTTCTATTTTGTGAAAGGTTTATTCATTGTAGAATAAAAACTCAAAGCGGCAGTTGAAAAAGGTTTTTAATAACCTATTCAAACTTTTTAGGAAGCTTTTCTTACTATTTAGGATGTCCTTCCTAAATATTGTTTATTAAATGTTATTCAGTCATCTTAAACACAATTATTTTTCATTTTGATCGTTCTTCTTATTTGTTTTTATTTATAGATTTGCTGAGAATTTGGTTATTCTAAGTTTTACCAACAAACAATACACTACACTAGTTCAATTATTTGAGATAAATTAGGAAGCCTTCCTACAAATTTAGGAACATTTTCCGAAAACTCGAATTTGATTCTAAAGATTGAAAATTAATTGGCATATATTTGTCTGTTTGTACAAGTACTCAAATTTATGAAGTCGTCTTACACATTTATGAAGCCTTTCCTAAAATATATAAATTAGAATTTTTGTGTCTATTTATACAGCAACTTACACATGAAAACACAATATGACAATAATCGTTTTCTGTTTAGTTTAAAATAAACACAATGTGACAATAATCATTTTCTGTTTAGTTTATAATCATTTTCTGTTTAGTTTAAAATAAATTTTGGAAGCCGTTCTACACGTTTTGGAAGGTCTTTCTAAAACGTCTGTTTATACATCCACTCAAATTTAAAATGAATTTTTTTTTGTCTGTTTATACATCCACTCAAATTTAGGAAGTCGTCATACACATTTAGGAAGACCTTCCGTTAATCATTTAAAATACTTTTTTTAAAGACTTTATGAATGTATTCTATTAGTCAATGAAAATCTCTTAAAATTCTAAAAAGTTTAAGAAGCTTTCTCAATAATTTAGAAAGCATCTTAACATTTTAGCAAATCTTTCTAAAATTTTAAAAAGTCTTTCTAAACGTTTAGGAAAACCTTCCTAACATTTGATGAGAGCTTTTTTGAAGAAAATTTGAATGTTTTCTAAAACTTTAGGAAAACCTTTACAATTTTAAAAGGTTTACAAAACATTTCTTATATTTTTGGAAAGTTTTCAAATGTTTTAGTTTTGCTTTCATACAAATTTAAGAAGACATTTCAAAACAAGTATGAAGTACTCCTAAATAAAACTTTTTCTTGAATATTTTAGAAAGCCTTGGTGAAACGAATGTGAACTACTATTGTATAAAAATGAACTTGTAGAAGCTAAATCATTAAAGATATTTTTTTATATTCTTAGAATGACAAACAAGTGACAAACTAAAAAATAAAATAAAATAATATCTCGGAAACCCTTCCTAAACATGTAGGAATCCTTCCTAAACATGTATATATACACCGATTAACTCCAGAAATGTTCTTGAATGTAACGTTCCTTGTTAGAAATGTCCAATCTAGAACAAATGGAACACAGTGGCAATGGGAATGGCCTGTTGAACTATGAAGTCTCGGCTACGCAGTGGCAGCAACTGTACCACTGCAGCCTTCCAAAGCATTGTGAAGCAAGATAAAGGCTTCTTGTCTCACAAAATCCTTAAAACATGGGAAACGACACCGAATTATAATTTTTTCTAAATAGTCCATCTGTGGCAATGATAAAATAAGATACGATCCATTGACATTACATATAATTCTGCTAAACCAATCAAATTTACTCTTCCAAATGACATCAAGAATTTAGATTTGAAAACTTGAACCACAATACCTCGTTAAACTTCACTAGTTTGTCACAAAAACTGTTGTTTCGATCAAGCCAGAAGTAATTTTTCTCCCAAAATGACGATACAGATCCCCCAAGCATTGGGCATCACCTACTACCTAGAAAATAAATGTATCTATAAATTTAGGAACGTAAGACCAAATAAACATAAAGTAGTAGCCAAACGCATGGATGAACTTCATGAAATGTATGGATGCTTGATGTGCTCGATAGAATGCATACCAACCAGCAAAAAGAGAAAACCAAAATTTCTGTTCTCCTTAGGAGAGTGACCAATTTTATTAATCTGTATTCCAAAACATCTCTGTAACCTACATTATTTGAAATACAGCCTACCTGCAACTCGCTGAGGATCACTCCTCTTCCCATCAGAAATAAACCCTTGTAAACTGCTAGCTCTAGTATATCGAAATACTATCACCATTTGATATAATTTTCGCCATAGCCATTGACGCAAGATGCCGTACCGGTCGGCGAGCACCGAGAGTAACCAGAGAATACAAAGCACCTTCGCATTTTCTTTCCCATACTAATATAGACTCCTGACATACATGATCGTTGAAAACCCATCAGATAGAACATCCCAAGTATCAATCAAATGCCACAAATATATATACACCGATTAACTCCAGAATCGTTCTTGAATGTAACGTTCCTAATTAGAAATGTCTACTAATTGACCTCAGATCAATGCTTATGATAAGGCTGATATAGCAACGACTAATCTTTCCAGATGATTCTAATTTTCATATGCGAAGATGATGACACTGAGCATTGTAAAGCAAAATGGACAAATATAAGAAAACCCGGGTTTGAGAAACTGGAAGAAAGACCTGGGCTCTTCATCGAGTGCGAAAATGAGATCAGAATAGATCTCGAAACAGAGGAGAGGGTCAGGGTTTTTCTCTGATGCTGACACCACAATCGACTCCAATTGAGCGACCAGGACGCCGAATCGCGAGAGAGGAGCGTTGTCGCTCACATTATTCTTCGCCATAACTGTTTTGAAGTCGATTTTACATACTGATCGAACTAACTGTTTCTCGATTCTTAAATCGAATCTATTTGTTGGGATGAAGAACATCTAGTCGCAGAAATGTGGTTACCTAACTGATGGATGTCGCTGCCACCGTCGTTGTCGCTGTCGGATAGGTTTTTTCTAATTTTGTGAATAAGGGTATAATTGTCATTAGCCGTTTAATGAATACTATTTCTGATCAGAATTCAGCGTGTGTGTTTTATTTGAATCAAAAACTTGTTTTGGGGCTATATAAGAGAATTACAAGGATAATTTTTAACGGACAGTTTATCTATTTCACAAAGATCCACACATATACAGCTCCAATAACCTGCAGAAATCACAT
The DNA here is from genome assembly GCA_020283515.1 of Alliaria petiolata. Taxonomy (NCBI): domain Eukaryota; kingdom Viridiplantae; phylum Streptophyta; class Magnoliopsida; order Brassicales; family Brassicaceae; genus Alliaria; species Alliaria petiolata. Next base: position 72,249,487 of record JAHZTW010000002.1, on the reverse strand, counting down.
TTTTTGGGAATCGAAACCCAAACCTCCTGGTGTAGAAGCAATGAACCGTTTAGTCAATCACTGAACTAAGGGGGCTTCCACAAATAATTTACATATAAATATATTTATTTAGATGGCCATATAATAATATTCATTTCCACTACATAGTATGGAAATAAATAGTCTGAAAAATTACCATGGCCAATTGTTAGGAATTATTTGATCGATTGCTTAATTCTTTTGATCGATTGACAAATTACCATGGCCAATTGTAAATTTCGTTTTGTTCTTCTGATGGTTTAATATATGTTCTCTTAAACAGCTTCTCAACATCTCCGTTTAAAGTTTTAGTTTTGTTTTTCTCTTACAATCCAACTCTGGCAACTCAAATAGCGGAGGCCTAACTTACTCCTCATATAGTGATACATCCACATCTCAGCCACCTTCCTCAATTAAACAGGAAATCAAAACCATCGTCAAAGCCAAAATGGTGGTGGCTCTTTCTCAATCACAATCTCCTCAGGATCCTTTGCTGCTCCAAATTTGGTTCGGCCCCTTTGATGACAACCAAACAAGTCTAAATTGTGCTAGCCAACTCTAAAATTTCCTCTGCTTCATATGCTCTGTTCTTTTCAACTTTTTTTTTTCTTTGTAAAGAAACAAAACCTGTGTAAACTGAAAGCTACTTTAGTTTTTTAACATATTAGTTAAAAAAGTAAAAATTTCAATTTAATGTCATAAAAAGGATTATGTTTAGAACGCAATTAATGCAAACGGCAAACCCATTGACCGAGTAAACGTTAAGACAACACGTCAAAGCTAAGACCAAACACACAACATAAGTCGTCCACAGCGTCAACTCCTCCCTCTTCTCTATTTCTATATAAATGCTTGAAATGTAATCAAAGCGATTCACTCAGAAGTATTAAGATGGCAGCCTCTAAACTCTCGTCCATCATTTTCTTTCTTCTTTTCATCATATTTTCCCTTCTTATTGATGAAAAAGCTTTTGCTTCCCATATGGAACACCGCAAATTAAGTGAGTTATCTACCTACATATACATATAGATTAGTTTTAACTCATTTACTGTTTTACTTTATTAGTTAGTTCATATTATGCGTCATATTCATATATAGCTTAGAGACAAAATTACCGTTGAAATTACTACAAGGCTTGACGCTCTATATGTCATGTGTAATGTGTAGTTGGATCATAAGAGATAATGACCATGAGGAGGAACTTGCAAGACACTGGCCCCGCCAAAATTAGTACCCCAGGGAGCAACTCGCAGCGCGGATCAAAAGTCACTAAAAATGAGCCGTCAAAAACCCAACCTGATCAAGTGACGCCCCAAGGAAAAGGAAAGTATATTTCATACGAAGCCCTCCGCAAGAAACAGCCAGCCTGCAACAGCACCAAATACAGCCAATGTACGCCTATACCTGCGGCACCGACACCGTGCACCTACCTCAGGAACTGTAAGCGGAAGCCCCTTAGCTAAGGCACAAGCGACACTTGTCAATGAATTGGTTATAACTCCGGGTTTGTTCGTTGTGGTGGGTTTTCTATTTCTGTGGTATTTCATCATTAACTGTGCAATTGTCTATTATTGGCGGAATAGGTAACTCTGAGATTCCAGACACTTTGATATGTTATTATCATATTCCTTGTAATTTCACCATCATATATCTTTTAATCTTTCTTGCTATGGATCATATTTTACAAGCTATAAAATTTATTTTTCTCATGTTTTGTTTTAGGGTTATGATTTTTTTTTTGGTTTGCTTTCTCATGTAATTGTGTTGCTACTGTGTCAAAATACAGATTCAACATGAGAGTGTGAGTTGTAGACACGGCAAAGAGTAAAAATTACTTAATTTTCACTTAAGTTTTCTTCATAAGCGTCACTTCTTTACCCATTCTTCTTCTTCCTCCACCGTACCCATCTTTCTAGTAACTATGTGTACATGTATTTTTATATGTTTTTGCAATGAATATCTGACCATATTAAAGAAATTAATTTAAAAACTTATTTTCCACGAAATCATCAAAATGCCATCAACTGTTTTTGACAAACAAAATTATCGGATTTTTCTTGTAAGCTGTGCAACTGGATGTCAATTTTGAGAAATAAAAGTATGTGGAATGATTCATTCTCGTCAATTCCATAAAAATATTACCATTTATTTGAAATAAAAAATAAATTTTATTCCATCAATTCCATAGGGATAAATAGAAAAGAAATATAATGTAAAAATATTCCGAGTCTAAAACATACAAGAATCATTCCTTTTTTTATTACATAACTTTACATAAAATATGGAATAAAGGAAGTTATGCAATAAAAAAGGAATGAAGTTATTCCATCTATTGTACGTTTTAGATTGTGAATACTTTTACACTATATTCTTTTTCTTTTTCATTTATCCCTATGAAATTGATGGAATAAAATTTGTTTTTTTATTCCAAATAAATGGTAACATTTTTATGAAATTCAAAGAAATGACTCATTCCACCTACTTTTATTTCTCAAAATCGACATCCAGTTGCAGCCTAATTTTTTAATTTCTATCATTGATGATATTTTTAAAACTGATTACCAGTTGCACCCGTAATGTATGTCAAACATATCACTGAAAATATATAATTTTTTGGAACGCAACTACAACGCAGTTGTGCGAGTTTTCTTGAGATCAATTTAAAACCGCTGATCAAAGATGTTGAGTTAAATTTGGTACATGTAAATTGCGTGAAGACAGTATAGGTTCAAAAAAAAAAAAAACCCTGTTGAGTTATGGAAGCCGCGTGATAACCTCATGAAGATGTTGATCTAAGAGGCCATATCTGATTCCTAATTGGTGAACTATCAAGATAAATAATGGAGCTCGAGAGGTTTGGCTAAGGCTATATAATATATTCCGCAAACTACAAAGAAATAAAGAATAAGTCCCTTTCGAGGGGTCTGGGGACACATGATCAAATGATACAATGCCACCCAGCCCACTTTGGGAAGATGCATCCTCCACTTTTTCTCCATTTTTTTTTTCTTCTTTTATAGACCCAAATGCTAACAAAAAAATCGATTGTTTTGTCCATTATATAAATTTAAATATTAATTTGAAAATATGAAAATGTAAATTTAAAATTTCTTAAAATGTTTTAGTAAATAAATTAAAAGAAAAATAGATATCTTGGAAATAGTATGAAACAAAATGTGAGTTAACCAAAAAAATTAACATTCTCTTTATGACATACAATATGTCGCTATATATATCAATAAATTGTAAAGAAATAAAATTGTAAATTCACCACGTTAGATCCTAATCCAGGATGGTAGGTTACTTCGTCAAATAACATTCCACACATTTCTGTTCTTCTGAGAAATTTAAGCAGATTCAGATTCAGATTCTGCAACTGGAATTAAACACTACGCAAAGAATTGGTCAATAGAAGCGTATTTTTTTTTTCTTTTCTTTTTTACAATTCAACACAAAAGGCGGTTAAAACATAGCAAGTCCGTTCACGGATACAGGTGAATTTATCCATGTTTTTACTTTTTGTTAGCATTCGCTAATATTATTAAAAATGAAAAAATAAAGAAAAATACAGAGTTTTTTTGTTTAAAAGGAAAAACACAAAGTTGGTTTTAGTCAAAAAAAAAAAAAAAAAAACCATGGCGACCACTTTTCGTCCTGATCATGATGGTCAGTTCCGTCCTCTTCCAGGAGGGTACTCATCCTCCCTCTGTCCAGCCTGCAACTCGTACTCCTCCTACTGTTGGAATTTTAGTTGCACTACCACCGAACACTGTTAATCGTTCAACGGCTCACCCATGACGTGCACTCGCTCCGAGAACTGTGAACCCATATCACGCCATTGATCGGATTGTAAATGCATCTATATATATATATATCGTGGTGCTTTTTCTATGGTTCTTCGTTTCATATGCTTATGTGTTGCCATATAGATATATATATGTACGGAAAATACTCTTTTGAACTTAGTGAGCTTCTTATATACGGAAAGACGAGTAGATATATGTAAATTAATATAAAACGATAATCCATTATATTTTAAATGGCATAAAACAACAATAGCTACTTCAATATCGAGTTTTATTTTGCAGCTAATTTTTTTTTAATAACGACAAATAATATAACATAAATTAGAACAAGAGTACCATAACTAGTGTTGATGCACCATTCCACCGAAGGCTGTTCCCAAATCCTCAAATCGATTAACGATTTTGAGGACACGTAGGAATTTGCTATGAAGCGGCACCTCACTCTCCAATACATTCAAGAAGTCTAATATTAGGCTGAGCAGCTTTTGCAATTTAGAGATAAGGCGAAACAATGTTTTCACTGCAGAGAAGAAACTGCGAATTTCGGCAATAACCGTGACAAAAAAATTCTGAATTTTAGCAATTATCGCAGCGAAGAAACCACGAAGCTTAGATATAGCCGCAACAAAAAAACTGCGGATCTTAGCAATAATTGTAGCAAAGAAGCCCCGAAGGTTAGCCATTGCTGAGGAGAATAAGTCCTTGACCTTTAGTGTAGCAGAATGGAACAATTTCGAAACTCTCGAAAACAAATTTCCCCAAACCATTTGTTCTCCTCTACAGTTATATACTTATATATATGACTTGAATTTGGTAAGGAGTTGTGAGAAAAAAAGCATCGAGGATGGTTCTTTTTATATGGCCGTGCATGCCATGAATCGTCAATGTGTATCCGACCGTCAAAATTCTTTGAGTTTAATTATGATCATATTCGAGTTCTCAACTATTAATTGCCCATTAATCCAATAAGAGACTAAACGGTGACCAATGTATGACTACGTTTACGTCCCTCCATTTCTTCAAGAAAAGTAGTAAGATTTTACGCCTTCGTCATTTTCATTTCCATCATTGATTTTCCGCCGTTGTTTTCACCACCATATGAGGGCGTCCATAAGGTGAACCAGACAAAGCTCTTCAAAATTGATCATGAAGATAATTTCATATTCAAATCACAATTTTGTTTTATTAAAGAATTTTATACGAACGTCGTGGTTGGTTTGCTATTTCTATGATTCTTCGTTTCATATGCATGTGTGCATGTTGCCATGTATTTTTATAGATTTATTGGATGCAAAATTAATACAGGTATATGATATATCATTTGTTGAACATTTACATCTCTTACCTTCATGAGTGGGAACAACATATATGTATAATGTTGTAACACTTAATGTAAATTTTATTGATAAATAAATTGGTTACAAGAAAGTAGAGAAAGTTCCTTTTTGGCTGCTTAATTCAATATGAAATGTCTATTTCATATAATTCATTAGAAAAAAACAACTTTCAATTACATTAAAATTCAAATAATTTCAGAGCGTTCCCAACAGATGATGTAACATACAATTTAGAATAATTATTCCACCAATGATAGTTTCCCAATCAGAAAATCGGGCTAAGGATTTTAAAGACAATTAGTAGGAATTTGATATGAATCGCCACCTCACCGCCCAAGATCTTAAATAATTCATTTGTTAGGCTGAACGGCTTTTGTAATTTCTGAACAAGGCGAAATAATGTAGTCACATAGGAGAAGGAACATCCAACATTAGCAATAACCATAGGAAAAATATTGCGACTTTTAGCAACTGTCGCAGCGAAGAAACCATCATAGCCGGCCTTGAGCTTGTCATTTGCAAATGAAAATAACTCTTGGACCTTTACAACCTTTGGGGAGATGAAGTTATGAATATGAATCGTTTGTTTTGCCGAATCAAACAATTTCAGAACTCTCGAAAATAAATATCCGCAAAACATTTGATCACCACTTCGATTAATGATATTACTGAAATCTGTGTGTAAAGTTGTGAGGAATATGGGTTATGAATGGTTCTTTTTATATGGCTGTGCATGCCATGCATCGTAAATGTGTATGTGACCGTCAAAACTCTTTGATTAATTTTTCAACTATTAATTGCCCATTAATTACTAACCTATAAAATCGTAAGACACAAAAAAATATTCAATAAACAATAAAAAAATAACAAATTATATAAAAAAGAGAGAAAAAGAATAGATTCTGAAAAATATATAAAATTTTAAATCATGAAAAATGAGATGGATTTTTTGGAAAATATAAAAAAACCTCAAAATGATAAATTGAAAAAAGTTAAAAAATTATTATAATATTAAAATTTAGACGAATTAAAAAAAATATGAAGATTGATGAAGAAATAAATATTATGAATATAATATATAAAAGATAGTACAAATATCAACAAAAAAAATGTAAAAGACACAAATTTATAAATAAATAAAAATCGATAGTTAAAATAAAGATTTAAAACATATTTTATAAACTCGTGAATTCTCTCGTAGTTCTTAATAAAACTCAAGTCTGCGACGCCGCCCACAAAAAGAACTGTCTCAGATAATGGTCGCTGAGAGAATTCTTTGAAACTACTATGATTCCCAGTTCTAAAAATTATTTTTTGTAAAAGGAAAATTTAAATCATAAACTGATTAATCTTGCCTTTTTTATGCAATATTAATTAAATTTCTTTTAACTTATTAATTTGCACAGATATGCTACAAAACCACACCAGATGTAAGAGGTATAGGCCTGCAGCAGCCCCTTAGCTAAGGCACACGCGGGACTTGTGAATGAATTGGTTTTAACTCCGGGTTCATACGTTGTGGTGGGTTTTCTATTTCTGTGGTATAAACTGTGCAAGTGGTTTATTATTGATGGAATAAGTAATTCTAAGATTGATGTAAAAAAAAAAAAAAAAATCTGAGATTCTAGATACCTTTCAGTTATTTATCATACCCCTTGTAATTCATTATCATATATCTTGTAGTCTTTCTTGATTTATATACCTAAAAGACTTCAAAAACACACATTGATCATTTTTTGTTTTTTGAATTATCGAGAGGTTATGGATTGAAGCACATAATCTCTTCAGATTCGAAATTACAGCATGTAATATTAGTTTGGTCCCAAACGTCGATCATTCGATCTTATAATCTCTAAGTTTTACCTAGCGTATTTTTCATGTCGAGGTAACAACACTTTGGTCATAAATCATATTTTACAAACAATAAAACTTATTTATGTCAAAATCCAGATTCAAAATGAGAGTTTGAGTGTGTGAGTGGTAGACATAGAAAACAAAATCATTTATCTTGGACCTTATAATATTATGTTAAAGTTGCGGACCTGAAAATATTGTAATTTTCGTTTTGTTCTTCTGATGGTTTAATATATGTTGTCTTAAACAGCTTCTCAACATCTCCGTTTGAAGTTTTAGTTTTGTTTTTCTCTTACAATCCAACTCAAATGGCGGAGGCCTAACTTACTCCTCATATAGTGATACCTCCACATCTCAATTAAACAGGAAATCAAAACCATCGTCAAAAATTTGTGGCTCTTTCTCAGTCACAACCTCCTCAGGATCCTTCGCTGCTCCAAATCAAAAACAAGTCTTAATTTTGCAAGCCAACTCTAAAAATCTCCTCTGCTTCATGCTCTGTTGTTTTCAACAATTTTTGTTGTTGTTGTAAAAAAAACAAAACCTCTGTAAAGCTGCTTTAGTTTTTTTTAACATATTAGCCATTAACCAAAAAACTTGGCTTCTCTCGATTGTAAGACATTTAGGTGAAAAAAGTAAAAAATTCAATTTAATGTCATAAAAAAGGATTATGTTTAGAACGCAATTAATGCAAACGGCAGACCTATTGACCGAGTAAACAAAGTTAAGACGCGTCAAAGCTAAGACCAAACACACAGCATAAGTCGTCCACAGCGTCAACTCCTCCCTCTTTTCTATTTCTATATAAATGCATGAAATGTAATCAAAGCGATTCACTCAGAAGTATTAAGATGACAGCCTCTAAACTCTCATCCATCATTTTCTTTCTTCTTTTCATCATATTTTCGCTTCTTAATGATGAAAAAGCTTTTTCTGCCCATATGGAACACCGCAAATTAAGTGAGTTATCTCTTCCTACATATATTACATATACATATAGATTAGTTTGAACTCATTTACTGTTTTACTGTATTAGTTATTTCATATTATGAATCATATTCATATATAGCTTAGAGACAAAATTGCCGTTGAAATTACTAAAAGGCTTGACGCTCTATATGTCATGTGCAATGTGTAGTTGGATCAAAAGAGATAATGACCATGAGGAGGAACTTGCAAGACACTGGCCCCGCCAAAATTAATACCCCAGGGAGCAACTCGCAGCGCGCCGGATCAAAATTCACTCAAAATGAGCCGTACAAAACCCAACCTGATCAAGCCAAGCCCCAAGAGAAAAGAAATTATGTTTCATACGAAGCCCTCCAGAGACATCAAGTCTGCAACGGCACCAACTCCAGCCGATGTACGAGTATACCTGCAGCCCCCTAAGGCACACGCGGGACTTGTCGATGAATTGGTTATAACTCCGGGTTTGTTCACTGTGGTGGGGTTTCTATTGCTGTGGTATTTCATCATTAACTGTGCAAGTGACTATGAATTTTTGACGGAATGAGTAACTCTGAGATTCTAGACACTTTGATCAGTTATTTATCATATCCCTTGTAATTTCATCATCATCTTGTAATCTTTCTTGCTATGGATCATATTTTACAAGCTATAAAAATTATTTCTCTCATGTTTTTTTTTTGATAATTTTATTTTTTCTCATGTATTTGTGTCGCTACTGTGTCAAAATGCAGCAGATTCAACATGAGAGTTTGATAGTGTGAGATGTAGACACGGCAAAGAGTAAAAAATTACTTAATTTTCACTTAATTTTTCTTCATAAGCGTCATCTTTATCCATTCTTCTTCTTTCTCCACCATACCCATGACCCATCTTTCTAATAATTATGTACATGTATTTTTAAATTTTTTCGCAATGAATTTCTGACCATATTAAAGAAATTAATTATAAAACTTATTTTCCATGAAATCATCAAAATGCCATCAAATGTTTTTGACAAACAAAATTATCGGAAAAATCGGATGGAACAAGTGATGTTTTCTTGTAATGTATCTCAACATATCACTGAAAATATATAATTTTTTGGAACGCAACTACAACGCGGTTGTACGAGTTTTCTTAAGATCACTTTAAAACCGCTACAAAGATGTTGAGTTAGATTTGGTACATGTAAATTGCGTGAAGACAGTATAGGTTCAAAAAAAAAAACCTGTTGAGTTATGGAAGCTGCGTGATAACCTCATGAAGATGTTGCTGTAAGAGGCCATATCTGATTCCTATTGGTGAACTATCCTTCAAGATAAATAATGGAGCTGGAGATGTTTGGCTAAGGCTACGTACATAATATATTCCGCAAACTACAAAGAATAAGTCCCTTTCGAGGGGTCTGGGGACACATGATCAAATGATACAATGCCACCCAGCCCACTTTTTGGGAAGATGCAACCTCCACTTTTCTCCATTTTTTTCGTTCTCTTTTATAAACCCAAATGCTAACAAAAAATCGACTGTTTTGTCCATTATATAAATTTAAATATTAATTTGAAAATATGAAAATGTAAATTTTTAAAATTTCTTAAAATGTTTTAGTAAATAAATAACAGGGAAATTAGATATCTTGGAAATAGTATGAAACAAAATGTGAGTTAACCAAAAAAATTAACATTCTCTTTATGACATACAGTATGTCGCTATATCAATAAATAGCAAAGATAGAAAATTGTAAATTCACCACGTTATATCCTAATCCAGGATGGTAGGTACTTCGTCAAAAAACATTCCGTTTTACATTTCCGTTCTTCTGAGAAATTCAAGCAGATTCAGATTCAGATTCTGCAACAGGAATTAAACACTACAAAAAGAATTGGTCAACAGAAACGTATTTTCCACGAAAATAATAATGATGGCGTCGTTTTATTTCGAGACAATGCCAGACATAAGCAGAAGCCAATAATAATAGGCATTTTTCTGTGAAATTTTCAACGTGCATGTGGCTCACTTCTTCTCTTTATATACACAGCCGTGTGTTCGAGATTTCGTTTTTCTTTTCTGTTTTTACAATCGAACACAAAAGGCGATTACATTTCATACAGGTGAAATTTACTTTTTGTTAGCATTCGCTATTATTATTAAAAATGGAAAAATAAAGAAAAACACAAAGTTTTTTTGTATAAAAGGAAAAACTCAAAGTTGGCCCACTTGAATAACGCAGTGCAAACCCCATTTGACCGGCAAACGTTAAAGACACGTCAAGCTAAGACCGAGCACAACATAGCGTCAACCCCTCCCTCTCTCTCCTCTATTTTTTGTTTTTTTCTCTCTCTCCTCTATTCTCTATATAAATGCTTGAAATGCAATCAAAGTGATCATCACTCACTTAGTATTAAGATGGCAGCGTCTATACTCTCGTCCATCATTTTGTTTCTTGTTTTTTTCATATTGTCACTTTTCGTTGATGGAAAAGCCTTTGGTGCCCATATGGAACACCGAGAATTAAGTGAGATAGACATCTACGTAAATTATGTATATAGAATTAGGTTTTTTTTTCTTCCGTTAAAATTATGTAGAGATTAGTTCAAACTCATTTATTGTTTTACTTTATTAATTAGTTCAATATACTATCTTAGAGACAAATTATCGTTGAAATTACTGAAGGCTTGACGCTCTATATACTAGTATATGTCAATATGTCATGTGTAATGCGTAGGCGGAGCAAAAGAGATAATGACCATGAGGAGGAACTTGCAAGGCACTGGGCCCGCCAAAATTTTAACTCCACCGAGCAAGTCGCTGCATGGTGGATCAAAAAGTCAAAATGAGCCGTCCAAAACCCAACCTAATCAGGCGATGCCCCAAGGCCGAAAGCATCTTAGTTACGGTAATGGCGTCAGCTGACACCGCTAAATTTTTAAAATTGTGTAGTAATTATAACAACAATTATTTTTAATTGCAACCATCATTTTTTTTTTTGCATCCGTTTCTTTTTTGTTTTAATTCGTGTTTTCCAAAAGTAACTTCCTTCCTTTTATAGAAAAATAACTGAAAAAATCTCATTTCTATTTTTATTTATAAGATATTAATAGTGTAATCTTTCATTAACTACCAAATTTGATTATATTAAAGTTTATTCTCTCGATCTATCTCTATCTCTGACACATACTTAGGTAAAAATATTATTTATTTTGGCTATTACTTTAGGACGTGGATTTCATAATTTTCTTTTTGATACATAATATATTTCTTAGAATCCAGGTCTTTCTCAAATGGAATTTTAATTAGTATAACTACAAAAATATATTAAAAACATACGATGGATTTTGTAAAATTTATGCATGTATGTTTTCTTTTTAAAGTAATTTTATTATTATTTTATTTTTATATATATATATATATATATTATTTTTTTAGTATTGAATATATATTGTTGGATCTCCCACTATTCTTAATAAACTCAAGTCAACGACGCCGCTCACAATCAGAATCTTCTTATTATATAAAGTTGGATGCGTCAAAATTAGTAATTCATATGATCGTGACACGTGTCAAGTTAATCGATAAGATTTTGACACATGTAAAAAATATCAACCAATTATATTTTAACAGTTAACACAAATCTAAAATCTAATTTTTTTAACCAATTAGAGATTGTTAACTTTTATAATTATATAAGATTTTTTTACACATGTAATAATATTTTATAATTATTAAAGTCAATTATGGTTAAAAAAATAATCAATTCATCAAAGTTTTAGGATAAATAGATATAGAAGTAGTAAAATCATTAGAAATAAACATAATTCATATAGGAATACAAAATTCTCAAAATTTAGAAATATTTAATAAAATTTAATTGGAAACAAATATAAATAAAAATAAAGATAATTTTTCACAAATAATTTTATTTTTTATTATTTTTGTTTTCAATTTGTTTTTACGAGGTTTAAAATATATAACTAAAAATCCGCGTATATGCGGATCCTAATTTATTGTTGTATAGGTAAAATCTCAGATAATGGTCGTTGAGAGACTTCTTTGAAACTACTATAACTAGGACAGTCGCACATGGTTCCAAGTTCTCAAAATTTTCTTTTTAAAAGGAAATTTTAAATCATATACTGATTAATCTTGCCTTTTTTATGCAATATTAATTAATTTTCTTTAACTTAAATTTGCACAGGGACGGTAAAAAACAATCCTCGGGCGGCCTGCACCTACTACAACAGATGTAAGAATTTGTCTTCAGCCCCTTAGCTAAGGCACACGCGGGACTTGACTTGTGAATGAATTGGTTATAACTCCGGGTTTATACGTTGTGGTGGGTTTTCTATTTCTTTGGTATTTCATTATAAACCGTGCAAGTGGTCTATTATTGACGGAATAAGTAATTCTGAGATTCTAGATATACTTTCAGTTATTTATCTCCCTTGTAATTCATCATCATATATCTTGTAGTCTTTCTAGATTTATATTATAAAAAGATTATGAGAACACACATGTTGTTTTTTGTTTTAGTTACCAAAAGGTTCCGGGCGAAGCTTATAATTCTTTCATGCTTGAAATCATAACATGTAATATTAGTTTCATCCAAATATTATTCGATTTTGTGACTTCTAAGCTTTGTTTAAGGTATATTTTCAGTCGAGCTCACAACACTTGGTCATCAATCATATTTTACGAGCTATAAAACTTATTTTTCTCATGTATTTGTATTGCTACTGTGTCAAAATCCAGATTCAAAATGAGAGTTTGAGTGTGTGAGATGTAGACACGGCAAAGAGAAAAAAATTACTTATTTTCACTTAATTTTTCTTTTGTATTCCCTCCTATCCTTCATCAGCGTCACTTCTTTACCCATTTTTCTAATATAGGTACATGTATTTTTATATGTTTTTTCAATGAACTTTTTACCAGTAGTAATAAATTAAGAAAAAACTTATTTTCAATGAAATTAAATAAATAATAAAAAGTTATAAATATAAATAAAATAAAATGAATTTAAACTAAACGAAATAAAATTATAATTTCCGACAAAAGTTCCGACAAAAATAAATCATGGGTAACTTTTTACGAAAATTTCAAATTTTTTTTGGATAAATTATGGACATAATTTATTTTCTAAAAATCATTTTTATCAGAAAATTATTAAAAAAATCGCCGAATTGTCGGACAGATTTTCCGACAAACAAAATTATCAGAAAAAATATTCGTAAGAATTGATATTTTTTTTTAATTGTATTTCAATATATCACTGAAAATAAACAATTATTAGGGGTCCTGAACATCGAGACTCATTGTCGCAAATCACTCTTGTTGTTCATGAACGCAACTACAATGCGGTGGTACGAGTTTTCTTGAGATCACATTAAAACCGCTGATCAAAGCTGATGAGTTATGGAAGCTGCGTGACAACCTCATGAAGATGTGGATGTATGAGGCCACATATCTGATTCCTATTGATGAACTATCCTTCAAGATAAATAATCACATAAACTACAAAGAATAAGTCTTTTTCGAGGGGTTTGGGGACACATGATACAATGCCACCCAGCCCACTTGACCGAGTAAACGAAAACATGGTGTGCGGAGAACACTAAGTCGTTCATAACTTGAAAGTCTCCGTTCTTAAGCAGGAGCAGATCAAAAATAATTTTTTAATATGTTAAAACATAAAAAAAATTACATATAAATATATTTATTTAGATGGCCAAATAACTATATTTATTTCCACTACATAGTATGGAAATAAATGGTCTGACAAATTAACAAGGCCAATAGTAATTATTGGTTTTTAGTTTAAAAATATATGTTTCCATATACCTTAATTATTTAGACATTACACTAAATTAGTAAATTTTACAAAAATAGTGTTGGTAAGTTTCCCCCTCCGTGGACCAAAAATAAAAAAAAGGTTTTCCCCTGCTTGAACAATCTACATGATGAACTCATTGTGAATATAGTAGCACACATTATATATCGATTTTGTTTTCAATTATATAAATTTAAACATTAATTTTTAAATGTGAAAATTTAATTTTAGAATTTCTTAAAATGTTTTTTAGTAAACTAATAATAAGGAAAACAAATAGATAATGTGGACCCTCACGTCCTTTCTCGGATCTGTGGGCTGCACTCCTGTCTGACGGCTGTTACATTAACCGGAAGGCTCGAAATTGATATACTAATCATGTAATCACCACGTGATATACTGATCATGTAATCACCACGTGATATTGTGTCGTGTTTGTCTTCACTCACACGATACTGGAAATCACTTTCCGGTAGGTCACCCATTGTAATACTACTCTAAGTCAAGTACGCTTAACTTTAAAGTTCTCTCAGGATAAATGACCGAAAAGATAAATGCAGTTTTGTGACATATGTAATCAAATCAATTATTTTAAACATCTCTACATATACAATCATATTCTTGAAACTGGGGTGTTACAATCAATCCTACTCACACAGCGCACAAGGATCGTCACTCCAATGGTGTGAGCCCACGTGACTCCACACTCGTCTTGGTTCGACTCTGATATCACTTGTAACGTCCCGACCGTCCCTATCAGTGGCTCCATATCCTTTCTCAACCACTAGACCTCACTCCTGTCTGGTGGCCGGTACGTTAACTGGAAAGTTTGAAAGCATGATAAATCCTGCAATTACCACTTAATATATATTTCTCCGTGTTTTGTCTTTACTCATACGGTACCAGAAATTACTTTCCGATAATACCACCCCAATTCAAGCACGCTTAATTTTTAAGTTCTCCTAGGACAACCAGTGCCGGCCCTGAGTTGTGGGCTGCCTAAAGCCAAAAGGCAAAAGAGTTTAGCCCATTTAAAACATAAATATAAAAAATCACAAAATTGATGTTTCTCAGGTTCGAAGCTTGACATGTTGCTAGAAAAGATAAGGTCAACTACTGCACTACCAAACGATTTATGTAAACTTGATGCCCAAATATAATATAACATATTTTGGCGCCTAAAACATAAGCTTTACCAGCTTTAACGCAAGGCCGGCCCTGAGGACAACTGACAAAAATGTACTTTAGTGATGTTGGTAGCCAAATCAATTTTTTTAAATCTCTTCACATATACACAAATTGGAGTGTTACAGAAAACAAAATGAAGTACCCCAAAAAAATTATTTATGACATATGTCGCTCTAATAATTGTAAAGACTAAAGAATATTGTTAATTCATCACGTTATATCCTAAAGAATATTGTCGCACATTTATGTTCTTCTGAGAAATTCAAGCAGAGTCAGATTCTGTAACTGGAATCAAACACTACAAAAAGAATTGTTCAGTATAAACGTACCTTTTTCAATGAAAATAATAATAATGGCGTCGTTTTCTTTCGAGACAGTGCCGGCCATAATCAGAAGCCAATAATAATAGGGATTTTTCTATGGAATTTTCAACGTGCATGTAATTCCAACGTGCATGTGGCTCGCTTCTTTTTATATATACAGCCGTGTGTTTGAGACTTCGAGTCTTGGTCTTTCTCCCTTACAGTTATCAACGTCTTCTGACGTTTTATTATATAAAAGGTTTAATTTGATTTGTTAGTTTTACAAATTTTAACTTCTTTTATATTTATGAATAATTGGAATAATAATTGGAATAAGATCTGTAAATTATATAAATTTTCATGAGTGAAACGCATTCCACCCAAACTTCCGTCCTCTTGTAGTCTTAATTTTACTAGGCATATTTACAAAAAAAAAATTTGGCTTTAAACTATAAAGACTGTTTAAACTTTAAACTAAACCCAAAAAAACAAAAAAAACTCAACCGATTGTTTAAGATCTGTTAGATCCTGACGATTGTCATTTAAAACCCCTTAATCATTGCTAATAAACCGAGGATTAAATTGTGTTAAAAATTACAAACTACACTGAGACTATATAATGATAAACCAAAACTAAAAAAATGATTTGTGAAGTTTTTTTCATAGGGTGTTTTTCGTATTTTGAGACCACTAAACCCCAACACCCACTAGTGACAAAATAAGTCATCCATAGCACTTCTTTTTTCTAAGGATTTGATTGGTAACCTATCTCTCTATAGCTCTCTAAGCTATATAAATGCATAAACTTGAGTCAGAGTCATTAGGTTGATACAAGAGAGTTTAAAGAATTATTAAGATGTCGTCTCCTACAGTTTCTTCGATGCTATTTCTTCTCCTTCTCGTATTTTCCCTTCATATGGATGAAGCTTTTGGTGCTCAAACTGAAATCCGTAAACTTAGTGAGCTTTTTCTTTCCCTTATATATCTTATATTTATGTTTTATTACTAGTAAAAGACGTTAATAATATTAAAAGATTTGATCCAGTATTACATAGTTTTCTTTCTTTATATTTATTTTATTATTTGAGAAAATCATACATCTCTCTTTTTTAATCATATTCATTTATTTTCCAGGTTAGTAGACAAAATCATATCTTCTACTAAAAACTAAATCATTTTTGATAATTGTTTTAACTTTTATAGAACAAAATTCTAAGTATCTATGTTATTTTTAAAATTCCGTTTTTTGGGTGTAGTATGCTACTCCCTCCGTTTCAAAATAAGTGTCACTTTGACACATTTCACACAAATTAAGAAAATTATTAAAAATTCTGTTTTACCCTTTGTTCACACATTAAATAAAATTATCTCTCTAATTACTACATTAAATTAGTAGGGTCAAAACTGGATTTTTATTTAAAATTTTGTATTGAAAATGTAAAACGACACTCTTTATGAAACAAAAATAAAATCCTAAAACGACACTTATTTTGAAACGGAGGGAGTATTGTACTTAGTTGCGTACTTATTTTTCTTTCTAATTGGAATTTTATATATCATTGAAATTACCAGAGACTTTTTTTGTTTTTTTTTTTTTTTGAACCATGAATTACCAGAGACTTGATGACGCTATATATTGAAAGTGTGAATCGTATGGGTGATGCAGAAGAGACGGTCGAGACGAAAAGGAGATTGGAAGGCGATGTCCACAGAAGCTCCAAAATGTTCATTGGACCGAGCAGAACGAAACGTTGTTCGGGACCCAAAGCTTATAAAAACATGGCGACCACTTATCGTCCTGATCATGGTCAGTTCCGTCCTCTTCCAGGAGGGTACTCGTCCTCCCTCTGTCCAGCCTGCAACTCGTACTCCTCCTACTGTTGGAATTTTAGGTGCACCACTATCGAACGCTGTGAATCGTTCAACGGCTCACCCATGACGTGCACTCGCTCCGAGAAATGTGAACCCATATCTGGCCGCCATTGATCGGCTTGTATGTTGTGGTGCTTTTTCAATGGTTCTTCGTTTCATATCCTTGTGTGTTGCCTGTTATATATATATATATATATATATATATATATATATATATATATATATATATATATATATTTAAAGAATCTACAGTTCTGTTACCAAAACACTACAAGAAAACATGAGATTTGCCACGAAGATTTACGAGGAAAATAATTTGTAGTAAATTAACGTTGAATTTACGACGAATTTAGGAGGAAATATGAAATCGTCATAAATTTGTCGGAAATAGGGAGGAAAAAAAATCGTTGTTAAATCGTCGTAAATACGAACGGATTTACGAGAAATTAACGAGGAAATAATATTTCGTCGTTAATTCCTCGTAAATTACCGACGAATTAACAACGAAATAAATTTGCCGCACATTTCTCGTAAATTTATTGTTAATTAACGTCAAATTAACGAGGAAATAAAATCGAAGGCATTTAACGACGAATTAAAGAGGAAAATAGGTGAAAAAGATGAAGAAGACTCAAATGTAT
>JAHZTW010000002.1:72189295-72230177 GCA_020283515.1 Alliaria petiolata | reverse complement strand
AGTTGATTCTTCCATATCTCTTCTTGCTTAATGCTCTTAATGCTAATTTCAACCTTGATCATGTTGAATTAGATTTCTAGGAAATTTTCTCATCCAAAAGATTAGTAAAATTTCTGGATCATTTAAGCAAGAGATTTACATACTTAGCTCATGAAAGTGATTGTCTAAGGTGTTTATTAGCATATTAGAACTGAATCTTTATGCTTGTTGCATCTTTGATCACAAATGAAAGTTTGTTCTTGATTAGAAATGTGATGAAAGGATTAAGTCCATGAAAGTAGTTTAATGTATTCTTGAAGTTCTAAGCTTGGAGATTAGCATTTATATGAGTAGAATGACATCATTGATTACACTTTTAAACACCTGAAAATCAATACCATAACCTTGGATTCATCTTTCCAAAATTTACAAAAACCATTTAGAAACTTTGTTTTGTTTTTAATTATCTTGAAAATAGCTTGTCTTTCATCTTGTTTAATGTTACTAATCACATACCAAAATCTTCACTAGACTTGCTTAGATTAAGAAGTTTTATGAATTCCTTTTGTCACAACAAACCCATATGGATTGATCTTCAAATTCTACAATAACATGTGTAGTAGAATTGAGTAATTGATTAGCAAAATCCTGTTATCAAGTCGTCAATGCATGTGTATGTGTGACCGTCAAAATTCTTTGAGTTTAATTATGATCATATAATCATATTCGAGTTCTCAACTATTAATTGCCCATTAATCCAATAAAAGACTAAACGGTGACCATGTATGACTAAATTACGTGGCCTCAATTTCTTCAAGAAAAGTACTACTAGTAAGATTTTACGTCTTCGTCATTTTCATTTCATTGGTTTCGCAGTTGTTTTTTTGAACATTTAATTATGGTTTCGCAGTTGTTTTCACCACCATATATATTCTCATCTCCATCCTCGATTTCGCAGTTATTTTCACCACCATATATATTCTCATCTCCATCTTCGATTTCGCAGTTTTTTTTTCACCACCATCCACTCCGAACGTTTGTATTTTTTTGTGAACCGAACAAAACTCTTCAAAATTGATCATAAATAACCATAAAATAAATCAAAACTTACAAACTAACCAATTTATCTCTCTATACCTCTCCCTATATCTCTGTAATATTTTGATTACTTTGTAAAATTTTTATCTGTTTTGGTTATTAATTAACCAAATTGACCCTAGATAATTTCATATTCGAATCACAATTTTGTTTTAGTAAAGAATTTTGATTTTGAAACATTTTGATATAAGCAAAATCCGGATACCGATGCTAAATCCAACAAAAAAAACTGTCATGTAACGTTCATACTTTTTTTTTTGGGGTCATCGTTTGTTTTGTTAAAAGTTAAAACACATTCCACACCTGTCTGTTTGATCTGAAAATTCAAATATATAATCAAACACTACAAAAACAACTGCTCATTAATAGAGACAGATTTATCCACGAAAATCACAATGGCATATCTTTTTTTCTTCTTAAAACACAATGGCAAATATATGTCTTTTTCTCTAGAGACAGGGCCAGCCTTGGGCAGAAGACAAAAATATGGGGTTTTTTTCTAAAGAATTTTCAACAGTTCGTGTGGTTCACTCCTTTAAATATATGTAGCCGCCTGTTCGAGGTTTGGTCTTGGTCTCTTACAATTATTGATCTATTTTTCCCAATATTTTATTATTGGTTCCTATCATAAAAAAGCACACGTCTTGTTTTTCTTTTTCTGAATTTTTATTGTAATTTTTAAAACCTACTCATCATTTGTACATGTTTTTTTAAAAAAATTTCTAATAAATTTTCCTTTTCATCCTTTTAATTCTTTTGTATAAAAGGTTTATTTTCTTTGGTTTGTTAAAATTTTAAATTTTAAATTTCTTACTAATTTTTTTCTTAATTCGTCATAATTTAATTACTTAAAAAATATTAAAAAATAAAATAAACTATGTATAAAAAGATTGTATTAATATTCTAGTTTAGAAGCAAATAACTTAAAAACTAACAAACGGAGTATTTTTCTTTCTTAAAAAGTCTGACCTTGTCATTAGGTTTTTTTTTTTGGTTGGAACTTTTGGCCTTGTCATTATAGCATCATTTATCAGAGAGACCAGGCACGGCTCTTTAGGAAAAAAAATTAATGACATGGCAAGTTTTTGGCAGAGAGACGATTCTCAAATAATCATTTTTTTAATATTTAAAAAATCTTAAAAGACCTTTATCCATATCTTCAATAATGATGCCCTTAGAGCATCTCCAGCAGTGTTATTAACAGAGTCTTTAAAGAATAAAGAAATGAAAAAAAATGAAAAGAGAGAGATAAACTAGATACGTTTTTTAAATCTCTTATTAAGAGCACCTCCAATACTAAGAATCCCTGGGTTCTTATCATTATTTTAATTATAAATTTTGAAATTTTTTAAGTTTAGAACCTCTTTAAGACTAGATCCAAAAATGTATGGCTCCAACTTGAAGTTCTTAAAATTAAAAAAAAAATTATTATTTTGAAAATTATACAAAATGTCTACAAAATGATTTGCAAAGACTTTGCCTTTCCATGGCCTCATTGCATACTCTTCAAACCCATCTTGAATTCCAAAATGAAAACAAAATAAAGACCCGTTTACGCTACAAAAGAAACTTGAAATTCAATAAGCAAGAAGCTATACCTGGTACCAGAAACCTGCCAAGTGACCTGTACCATCACTCCGATAATCCCCAAAATATTAATAACAGCAATAGCAACATATGCGGATTGACCTGGTAATCTCAAATCCGTCACGCTTTGGTCCGTAGAAGCCTAAAACCAAGATTGAAAACAGAGTGATCAGGTGAACGAGTTCGTAGGATCTGTTTTTGGTATGATCCAAGAAAAATGACAACTTCTCAGGTAAACTCCACAATCCCTAAAAGTTAATAAAGCTCTCGTTGTCATTATCGTCATCATCATCATCATCATATACCAAAATCAACAAAACTGGAAGAGAAATGCACATTTCCATCGTTACTTGCACATGAACAAATCTACACACATTGAAGAAACTATCAAGAGCTCATGTCAAAACGTGGATCCAACAAGACCCCAAAAAATGACAAACATTTCGGGAAAGCTCAACAAACCCCTAATACTAAAACAAAACTCTCGTTATCTTAATCGTCATCATCATCATACTAAAGCCAACAAATTGGAATCTTACAGTCAAGCTAGGAATCTTTCCTCCCAAATATTGCCCCTGAAATATTTGATGCCACATCTTGTAAAGGGTTCAAAGATTGCTTCAACAACGAAAGGCTAATCTGCTGCCCAAAGACATTGTTTTGATTTGTGATGTGTATTACCTTAAGGAATGTAATCGAAAGAGCAAAATGTTAATTGTTTCAGTGATGTTCATACCTAAGGTTAAATACCATGTAAGTTTAGTAGTTACCTCAATTCTTGAAGGCTTCGAACTTCAAATGAAACAGAAGCACTGAATGAGAAGTCTGCAAACGGGCTGGAGAGTGTAGTCGAGTTGTTGATAAAGAGATTATTTGTGTCTATAGACTGGCTTATACTTTTCACTTTCAACAAAGGTGTCGAACCCGCAGGTAGAAGGGGAATCAACTCGGAGAAAGCAATGTACCTGTTTCATAACCCAAGATAACAAAAACCAACAGTAGTGCTCGATTAAAGTGAAAATTCCTGGATCATTCACTTAGCTTCATCAAAGATTCACAATGTCTCATTCTTAATTAAGGAGGATCAGAAACTATCTCAAATGAGCGAACCTATTCACGGTGTTGCAATTCTCAGGTTACAATCTAATGTTTCTACAATATCGAAAGAAGACAGTTGTATATATGTATAGAGAGTGGAACGTATTCACCAAGGACTACGATCTAAGATTCGTCTCAAGTCAGAGTAAAGAGACTTACATCAAGACCCAGTTGCCGTCGAGAAGCTCCGGATTCTCTATCGGAGCCGGCGTAGGATTCAGAGCTTCCAATTGATTCACGAGCTCCAACACCTCTGCCCGAACTTCTGACCCAGCTCGGAATCCAAATTCAGTACCGTAAACCGTATCCGCCAAACACCTTTTCAGCTCCCAAGTCTGGTCGTACGCCGCGTTTCCGTTTCCGGCATCGACTTCAGCTTCTCCGCCATTTCTTTCCTCCCATTCCTCCTCGTTCCTTGGAGGCTCCGATTCCGCAAACCGGGTCAGAATCTGATTTCAATGGACGAGAAGATCGGATTTCAGAAAACCGGAGAGGCCTGGGACGATGACCAAAAGTGAAAGAGAGAGAATTAGATTTTACAGAGCTGGAAATAGAGAAGCTTTTGCTAGGGTTAACGGAGGAAGCAAAGAGGAGTAAAGGGCGAGAGGTGGTGAAGAGCGTAGCCATGGCCGAATCTCTGTGTTCTGGAAACTGGAAAACAAGATTACAAAGAGACGAAGAAAGATGAAAAAGAGAGAGAATGGCGACTGATAAATTTTTCTGCTTTTAATTTTTTTCTTTTTTCTTAAAAAAAATTGTAACAAATAGGAACCAGACACGTAAGGTCTCTTATCAACTCTAAAAAGCCTTTCTTTAGAGCAGCTCCAACGGAGGGGATATTAACAAAGGTTCTTATCATTAAAAAAATCAAAATAATAATAAAGTAAGAAAAAGAGAAAAATAATAATAGAAAAAAAAACAGTGATAGAAACGGTTTCCTATCTTAGGTGTTTTAGAACCGTTTCTTATCTCAAATTGTTAGGTGTCATCATTTCATTTGTCCAATCATTTAATATTTAAAATTTAATGATATTACTAAATGATATTAATTTAATATGTTAAAGATACCCAATTTCAGATCTTTAGCGTTAGAGGTGGTCTTAGATCCGATTCTTATGATTTTTTTTCTTTTTGATTTTTCTTTTGTTGCTTTTTAATAAGAATTCTAAGCTTAGATACCCCGTTAGAGGTGGTCTAAAGATAAGTTTCTTAGAGGTTTCTTACACATGTCAACTTATTATTAGTTCTTTCCTTCTATATTTTAAATATTAATCAGATAAATAATTTATATTAATAATATAATACTAAAAGACCATCAAATATTCCTTTGCCGATGGAGGTGGTCTTAGTTGTAAATAGAACCAACGTAATACATGAGGGAACATAAATCATGGAAAATGTAGGATCGATCTTCAGGGATTTACTTGCTTCGCCAATTTAGATGTTCTGTATTGCAATAAGTAGCGCCTGGAATTCTTCTTCAAAAGCATATACCACATTATATATGACAAAAAAAATATAAAAAACCATATTCTTAAAACTCGTTTAGACCTCGGAATAGGTAGACGCGATCTCTAAAGAATTATTGAAATCAAAAGCAACACTAATACTGTATAATTATATTTATACGTACTCGTCAACTCCTTTATTGTTATTAAATTAAAGTACGAAGCTTCGTAACAAACCCACGTAAATAATGCAACGCAACCCCCTGCTTATACCAAAACCCACAAGTGAAATGACAAACTAAAAATCGTAATTAGCTCTCTCTTTCATATCTCGACTACGTTTATCTTCCTCCTTTGGATTACGTCTCTACCATATGTTCATCTCGCTCTTATCTATACCTCTCTATTCTTTATAAATGCAATAAACATGAGTCACAGTGGTTAAGTTGAGCGCATGCAAACTAAAGTAGGTCAGACTCAGTGATAAACTAACAGAGAGAATTATTAAGATGGCATCATCCACAGTTATCTCTTCCATGCTATATCTTCTCCTCCTCGTGTTTCGCTTCATATGGATGATCAAGCTTTCGGTGCCCAAAATGAAATCCACAAACTGATCAGTGAGTTTTTTTTTTCTTACTATCTGATATTCATATTGAATTACTGTAGTCCTAAAAGATATGTTGATAATAATAATAAAATTTTATCACCATATACATGTTTTCACATAGTTTTCTTACTTTATATGTATTCTATTATTTGAGAAAATCATATCTTTCTTAATCTTTTTTGTATAGTCATATTAATTTTCTAAGTAATTATTTTCCAGATTAATGGAAAAAGATATATCTTCTATAAAAATAAAAAAGTAAAATCATTTTTGATCATTTGTTTTATATATAGAATATATAATTAGAAGTAGCGCTATGTTATTTTTTAAATTCCGGTTTTGTGAAATACGCTATTTAGTTACTATATATTTCGCTTCGTTAATTCAAGATACAAATAAATAGTTATATTAATATACATCATTGAAATTACCAAAGGCTCAGACGCAATAATTTAAAGTGTGATGAGTTGTATGATGCAGAAGAGACGACGTTCAAGCTGAGGAGGAACTTGGAAGGCAATGACCACGGAAGCTCCAAAATTGATACTTCACCGAGCGCATCGCGAAAATGCGGAGGAGCTTATAAAAACATGGCGACCACTTATGCTCCACATGATCAGTTCAGTCCTCTTCCAAGAGGCGACTCGTCCTTCCTCTGTATAAGGTGCGTAATCACCAAACGCTGCGTAGGGATTGTAGGCACACCCATCTCCGAGCGCTGTGAAAACATACCTGGCCACTGATCATCGGGTTATTAACTTTGAATACCTATATATGTTGTTATACGAAACGTCGTGGTTTGTTTGCTATTTCTATGATTCTTCGTTTCATATGCATGTGTGTTGCCATGTATTTTTATAGATTTATTGGATGCAAAATTAATATAGGTATATGATACACCATCTGCATGTTAAACATTTTATATCTTACCTTCGTGAGTTGGAACAATATATATGTATAATGTTGTAACACTTATACCCTTTTTGGTTTAATGTAAATTTTATAGATAAATAAATTGGTTACAAGAAAGTAAAAAAAAAAAATCTTTTAGGCGGCAGCAACACATTTCAAACCGAGACAACAAAAAAAGGCAGCTTTGAGGGAAACCAATCCCGAAAGGGTCACTACACTTTGATTAAATCTGCGAATTTGGGAGAGTTACGACGAGGCAATAGAGTGTTGCGTATCACTACACTTTGACAAATTGTTAAATTTATTGTTGTGTATTGTTTAATATTGTTTTCTTCCCAAGTCGAGCCACATATATAGGTTAGTTCTTTAGATCTTGGAAACTGAATCCAATAGCACAAGACTTACTACTTTTTGCTATAATATTTTCCGTTATAGAGCATAAGAAATACTTACTGCCCAGTTGTTTTTGTAACCGTTGTTAATTTGACGATGAAAAGGTTAAAAAAAAAAAACCCTGTGACGATGAATCGTCAACGGGAATACCATGCGATGATTGCATGTTCCTCCAAGACATTTGTGGATTTTCTTGGGGACTTTAGCTTAACTAACTGTAAAGTTGAAGATGATGTTTTTGCATTTGTTAATAGATTAATAGTCATATCTCTAAGAGAAATTACCATTTAAATTGATAATGTATATAATTTGATATGATATGGAAGTTAATATAAGCTTATTAATAGCTTGTTATAATAAATTTTAAGAGATATTGAATTTTTCTTTGTATTTTATATATATATATATATATAATATCTAAATTCATATTTTGATTTGTTTAATGCTTGTAAAATACATTTTTCATTAGTTTAGTAATATCAAGTGATGAAGAGAAAAAAAACATTAGGTTAAATTTACTTCCTAAGTTTTAGTTATTTACTTTTTTTTTTACAAAATTATACTGCTATACACATATTAAATAAGTTTCCCTTTTTCCGAAGAAAAAGAAAAAAATAAAAATAAATTTCCCTTTATTGAAAGGGAGGAGAAAACATTACATTGTTCACAAATACATTAATTTAAAATGAGTCATGAGGTAACTATAAATAATTTTCTTTTATTTTTATGTATGTTATTTGACTAATTAATTACACTTATGGTGTTATTATTATTTTTTTCTATAATCTTCCTCGGTACCTAAAATTAGCTTTTTTAATATTTTGATTTAAAAAATATATTTTCGTCCCAAAAAGAATTTGAATCCGAAATACAAAAGAATCAACCCCATGTTCTATTATTAAGCCACCACCTCTTTGATATTTATGGAATTATTGGAGCCAATTTTCCTTAACTTATGTGTGCCATAACTTTTAGTCGTGCAATTGAATAAGACCATATTTTATTTTATATATTAAAAAACATGTTCAAATACATAGATATTATTAAGAGAAAACAAATCAAAATAGATCTATTTTGTCTTTAGTTTTTTTTTTTGGTTATTATGGACATTTTTTTTAAAAACATTTTTGTATGTTATTATGGACATTTCGGACCACCTTCTTTGATATTATGGACATTTGACGGAGTAAACGTTAAGACACGTCAAGCTAAGACCAAACACAACATAAGTCGTCCATAGCGTCAACTCTCCTCTCTCTCTCTCTCTCTCTCCTGTATTCTATATAAAATGCTTGAAATGCAATCAAAGTGATCACATCACTCACTTAGTATTATTAAGATGGCAGCGTCTATACTATCGTCCATCATTTTCTTTCTTGTTTTTTTCATATTGTCACTTTTCGTTGATGGAAAAGCATTTGGTGCCCGTATTGAACACCGATAATTAAGTGAGTATTCTATCTATATTATATATGATAGTATTATTCATTTACTGTTTTACTTTATTAGTTAGTCCATCTAAAGCTTAGCGACAAATTATCGTCGAAATGACTAAAGACTTTATGCTCTATATGTCATGTGTAGGTGGAGCAAAAGAGACAATGACCAGGAGGAATTTGAAAGAAAATGGAGGGGAAGCCTCCAAACGTTCTGTTCACCCGAGCACGTCGACGACCGCTGGAGGGAAATTCTTAAAAAAAAACAGTCCTAATCTAGCGAGAACCTCCGGTAATACCACTAAATTATCTTATTATACTAAAAAAGTTGGCAAAATGATTATAGTTTTTTTTTTTTTGTAAAAAAATTTCAAAGTGGGGATGAATTTTTTGCGATTTGTTCTCTTTCAAATTTTATGTTATTTTTTCGATGATCCCTTTCTTTTAACTCATTAATATTTTTTTTTTATCATGATTTTGCCATCTGTTTTTTCTTTGGTGCCAATTTTTGAACCAACATTTGGCTATCTAGCAAATAAACGTTAATTACAAACGCATGTCCGCTTACAGTGGTACTATTGGGATTTACGAGAGAATTAGAGAGAGCACATAGATAAGCTAAACACAAGTAAAATCGTTGAAGCTTTGTATGTGAATTTTAAAAGAAAAGATTTGCATTTGTGGAGAAAGCTGTGGTCATTTTTGCGTTAGTATGGATAAGTGGTTTGGAATCGTTTGCCTTTGGCGAATTTTCCTTGTTGAAGGCTGAATTTTCCTCGCTCCTTGGCATGTCCAAAGGAAAAAACACTAAAGAGGCTTCTGCCAATAATTGGTGTCGTGTACTGTATACATTATATTTTATTGGTGCGTAGATTAGGCTCCGGTTTAGTCTAAGGTCACAAGAAATTGTTATTGACCAACGGCAGAGGACCGATTAAATTCAAATAATCGGGGGAGGAAACAGAAGACAGCAGAATCAATTAAAATTAGAGACAGATAATTAGATATGGAGCTAGAATTAGAGACGTACAGCAGAATTGAAAAATTCAGTATTTATGATCTGTTTTATTTTTGCTAGGTATCTAGTCTCGTGATTATTATTTTTTTAGAAAAATATGGATATCCAGATTTTTTTTAATATCTATCCGTGGATATGTGATCTACTTAGTTCAAAACAAACAAACTGAAAATATATTGATTTTGGTAAAATAATTTTGTAGATTCGCCGTATGCACGGGGATGCTCCAGCATTGCTAGATGTAGGCACCTATATCAAACAATGTAGGCGTACAGCCTCAGCTCAGCCTACAAGCTCTTCCAACAATATTTGTTCCTAATCCTAAAACACACACAAGACTGGTCACTGATCTGGTTACAACTTTGAACCCATAAAAAAAAAACTTTGAATTGGTTTATATTTCTGTTATATATTATTCATTTTGTTTGCAATTATTTGTCAAGTATATAATAAGAAACTAGATCCTTGTATTTGCTATCCTATATCCGATCCCTTTTAATTCTTCAACATATCCTTTGTAATTTTCTCCCCTTAATTTTCTATTTAAAATTCAATTATATTCACCTAAAGACTTAATAGTACACTTGAACCCCATCAGTCAGGTTTTACCCGCTAAGAGCAACCCCAATAGAAATACCTTAGTGTGGTGTTTTATTGATTAATTAATAATATTTTATGTATTTTATGCATATAAGACACTTTATAATATTTTGTTGATTTTGAGCATACAATGGAGACACTTTTGATGGGTGTCTTAAAAAAAAAAAATTAAATAAATTTAGCTTATGCTGCACAAGTAGGCATGGGCATTCGGATATTCGGGTCGGTTCTGGGTCCTACCCGATTGGTTCCGGTTCGGTTCGGGTCTCAAATCTCAGAACCGTTTAAAACCCAAAAAATTTCGGTTCTCATTCGGTTCGGATCGGGTATTTTTACCCGATTATACCCGAAATAGTAAAACAAATACTCATATACCTGAAATGTAACTGCATACCCAGAAAAAATCAAGTTAAAAATTATATATTTTCAAAAACAGTGAACTGATTTTCGGATCGAATATACCTCAGAATCGGTAACTGAAAGAATATATGAATAGCTCACTGCGAGATCTTCGAAACCGTATGCATCCACTTCTGGATCCCTCTGGTTCGTCGAAAAATCGAATCACAAAACCCTCACTCATTAACTATAAAAAAAAAAAAAAATTCGGGTAACCGATCGGTTCCGGGTAAGAACCGGAACCGAACCGATACCCACGGTTCTGAAACTCATAACCTGTCGGGTAAAAATGCTAATAACCGAACCCGATCCGAACCGGTCCGGTTCGGGTTTTCGGGTTCGGGTTTTTTGTCCAGGCCTATGCACAAGAGAAAAAAACAAATGCCAAATTTTTTTTTTTCATTCTCTCTCTCTTAGTTTTTCATCGACCACTCCCGGTTGGACACGTGTCCGTTCTTAACTAAGAAAAAAGATCTTAGTTTAGACCCTTGTCTTAAACTTTAGACACCCATAACCATTATTTTATTATGCTTTAATATTAAGAACACTAACTTAGACACTTTAGGATGACCATTGGGGTTGGTCTAACATAGTAATATTAACTATGTTAAAACTGGGGACCTAAAAAGTATTGTAAATTTCGTTTGTTCTTCTGGTGCTTAAACAGCTTTTCAACATCTCGGATGATACTTTTGTATACATCAATACATGGAGTCATGGACCATACATGGCCAATCTCGATTGATAAAAAAATTGAATATTTTCTAATACGAATGTTTTCTTCCCAATTAACGTGGGTTGAGTCGACCTACATACATATAGGTTAGTTCTGCAATATTCCGAAAAATCGGCTTTTTCATACATGAACTGTTGCATTAAGTTCAGAATATACATCAACTCACTAACGCGTCTCAACCATACATAAACTCAATTTTTCTGTTAATTCATACATCAATTTTTAAAAATCGTATAATTCATACATTAACCCTAACGCTGTTATTGTGCCGTTTACTGTTTCTGGTGGATAATCATAATTTTTAACCATTAAACATGACATAAAACGATGCCGTTTTACTCATCTTCTTTCTTTGGCTTCGAGAGGAAACAACGATATAAGAAAATTTGGAGACTTTTCAAGCCATAGTTGCAGAAACCTAAAATCGATTCCTCAAATCATCGTCGAGTCATCGTCTTTTCTCCTTCAACCCAATGTCTTCATCTGGTTCAAGTTCAGGTTTGTGATTATGCTTGTTTGATTTTTTTTTCTCTTTGGAATCCTTGATTTTGAATCTCAGATGCAGGAAAAATCGTGAGGATGAAAGGTCGTGGTATACCGAAATCATGTATCTGTGGTGAATCGACGGTGATGAGAACTTCGAGGATTGATGAGAATCCAGGAAGGTTGTTCCATTGTTGTCCGTATCGGACGAAGATGGTAAGTCAAAATTTCAAGTCTCATTTTTTTACATATCTCGTATATGTGTTTATAAGAATATTTGATTGTTGTTTTGTGTTAAAAGGACAAGTCTCATTTGTTCAAATGGACTGATGAATCATTAGTAGAAGAGATAGAAGAGTTTGAAGATGTCGTTAAGAAGCTAAAATGGAATGTTGGTGGTTTAGAGAAAGATTTAAAAGCTTGTGAATCAGAGATTGGTACATTAGAAGGTGAGACTCGCACTTGTGAGGCAGTTGTAAACAGCTATGAGAGAGGCATGGAAGCCATCAAAACAAATGTACAAGAATGTGAAAAGGAGATAGAAGAGATAAAAATTGTGGTATCTTCTTGTGAGAAAAAGATAGAAGACTGTGTAAGGGAGTTACGAAGCTTGAAAAATGTGATTGTGTGTGGTTTGATGATGGTTGTACTCTACTATGTGTTTGCATAAACGAGTTTGTTTAGTATTTTCTTTTGTATGTAAGAGTTGGTAAGAATCTTTGATGTAAGCGCTTGACATTGCAATTGAAAGAGTTTGAAGAAAATCATTACATTATAGGTTCTGAAAACAACAAAAACCGACATAATCAAATAAAAACCGAGGCTCCTTCTTTATTGTCCAAATCAAATCCTACAAAAATGACTTAGAAGACACCAAAAACCGACTTAACACCTAAAATCCGAGGAAAATGAAACCGTAGAAAACGTCTACCATGCTTTAAAATTGGACTAATAAGACACCAAAAACAGAGACTACATCTTCACCTTCTATCACTGTTTAACAGCCTCTTAACACGATATGTGAACCTATAATGATCACAAGAGAGAAATATCAGAATTGGGTTTTATCATAACCGAGGCAAATCTTAAACTATCCCCAACCTTCAATCGAAAATCTATGATTGTTGACTTAGCCCTTCCCCTTGAGAAAGAGTCACCGACTCGGTACCTCCTTGACTCTTTGGCTTCTTTGGCTTTCTATAAACTGATGCACCACTATTAGAGCATCCATTTGCATTATGACCCATAAAACCGCAATGTCCACACTGAACTGCCCTTCCTTCTCTGCTTCTTTTTGTCGTCTTCTTAGGAGACTCTTCCACGCCTTTGCCTTTTGTCTTCTTCTTCTTTGGAGACTCATTTTTCCCCTTAATCCTCTTTTGCTTTTTCTTGGGACCTTGAGTGACTGGAATATATGGTGCTTGAATCCTAGCTTCTTCAGATCTTCCCCAAAATCGCATACCAGTAACCGGAGTGATAGAGTCACTATATATGCTCCTCCATTTAGATGTCAAATACCAATGTGAAACATAATCCTCAACTTTCCACTTCATTAGCATACAAACACGTAGAGCATGGCGGCATGGAATCCCTGTCATATCAAACTTCCTACAAGTACATGTCCTTCTTGTCATATGAACCGAAAAGGCAACACCATTTTCGTTCACCTCAAACCGTCCATTAGATCCAGGAATCGCCTTACAATTCTTTCTCTCCTTCTCCTCTTCCGCAATCATTTTAGCCACTTTTAGACTATACTTCCCTTTGTGGTTCCTAGCCTTCTTCTTCCGTATATCAATGCGCACCATAGCTTGTCTACGAATTGTCTCAAGCATCTCCACTAATGGCATCTCTCTTGCTTTGTTGATTGTGTTGTTATAGAACTCTGAGAAGTTGTTGTGAACATCTTCACAACATGCATTGCTTGTGAAGAAAGCACGACTGCAATTTTGCGGATTCTTCTTCATCATTGCTTCATAGACACCAATGTCGTAATTTTTCATTTCTTTTATGGCGTCCTCATACTCAGCGACTGTGTAACTCTTTGCGACTTTCCAAAACAGTTTCTTCATCGTAGCTTTGCCTGTAAAATCTCTTGCAAGGTTTCTGTAAATGTGTCGTGCACACATACGATGTTCTACCTTAGGCAATTCTTGATCAACAGCAATAATCAAACCCTGTCATGTAACAATCAGAATCTTAGTAATAGATACACATCAATAAGAAAACAGCAAACAACAAGAAGCTAACTTACTTTTTGTCTATCTGATATAACTGTGAAGCCCTCTCCATCATTAAGACCCAAATCAGTTTTAAGTTTGCGAATGAACCATACCCAACTATCTGTGTTTTCTACTTAAACAATCGCCCAAACAACTGGATAAAATTGGTTGTTTGCATCTCTTCCAATGACTGCCAGCAACTGCCCTTTGACGTTATTCTTCAAAAAACAGCCATCAATACCAATGATGGGTCGACAATGAGCACGCCATATGTCGCGAAGTGCTTTAAAACAGACATATATTCGGTCAAAATGGACTAATCCTCCATCTCCAGTGATTGTCCCAAGCTCCACAGTAGATTCAGGATTAGTTCTACAACAATAAAAATCTGATGAGTTAAAAATACACAAAAATCTCAGTACTTAAATCTTATAAAACACACTTAAATCTCACTACTTACTCTAACAGGTGGTTCACATAGTCTCTTATCCTTGCAAACTGTTCATCATGCTCTTCTTGAAGCATCTTCAATGCATTAGCCTTTGCTTTCCTACATTGGTTATGTGAGACAGCCAAATTGTATCTATCTTCAACTTGATCTTGCATTGTTTGTGGCTTCATATTAGGATCCCTTCTGATAGAATTCAAGAACAATTTAGCAATGATCCTGTCTTTAAATACCTTGCTAAACCCGTCCTTGTTACACGTATGATTATCCTCCAAGAACTTAACCATGAACTTCTTTATTGGTTTTTCGAAAGAGCAATATATTCTAAATGGACAATCTTTATCAATCGAACACTTAACTTCTGAAATCTCAGGTCCCCACCTTGTGTACTTGACATTCCACCCTGATTTAAGGACATAATCAACCACGGCTTCTTTGAATGCAGGTATGCTCTCAAAATATTTGCTCCAACTTGATTTCTCCACTGAAACTTTTGTAAGTTTCATATCGTCTTTGACACTCTGCTCCATCACCATCCTCACAATCGGAGTTCGGAGGAGTATCCTCAGAATTGCAATGATCTTCTTCATCAACAAAGCCTGCTATATTCTCCTCAATCAAAGCCTCCATCTCACACATCTCATCCTCACCACCGATATCATTACCATGAGCTTCATCCTCATCACCGATATCATTACCATGAGTTTCATCCCCACCACCGATGTCACTATTTCGAGTCTCATCTCCACTGCCTACCTGATCATCAACATCATCCTTCTCTAAAAAAATGCCAACCATTCTTGTCCAAGAAACAGCTTCACACATTTTCTGAAAATTTTGATCACCATCACACAAAAAGTTTAGCTCCCCAAAGGTCTCATAAGGCAGTTTATACCAGATTCTTTGGCCATACAAGCTCAGGCTTAATTCACCGATCACGTCTGTAAACAACGCATTTGCCTCGCCACCAATGGTCTTCACCTCGCCACCAACATAGATAGTTTTGGTACTTGATTTGTGAAACTTCCCATTGTAGTATATATTGAATAATATCTCGGGAGGGCTGAAACAACAAATAACTGGGCATAAATTTACCAAAATCGAATTCCCAGAATCGAATTCTTCAAAATCGAATTCTCCATCGACGGAGAAAAACCCAAAATTGAAAGAAACCCGGCTAATTACCTCATTTTCTCAGACGAAAATCCCACCAGAGATGATGTCAATCCTTACTTCGACCTTGATTCGTTGCTACTTGTTTGAATTTCATTCTCAAGGTTCTCTCGATGAACTTCGGCGTCGATGAACTTCAGCGTTATGAGGAAGGAGACGAAGAGTTACGACACAAAGATACGACGGCGTTTTCAGATTTTTTATTTATCAAATTTGGGTGTTTAATGGTTAAAAATTATGATTATCCACCTAAGCATCCACGTCAGAAACAGTAAACGGCACAGTAACAGCGTTAGGGTTATTGTATGAATTATACAATTTTTAAAAATCGATGTATGAATTAACAGAAAATTGAGTTTATGTATGGTTGAGACGCGTTAGTGAGTTGATGTATATTCTGAACTTAATGCAGCAGTTCATGTATGAAAAAGCCGATTTTCCACAATATTCCAAAGAGCATAAGAAAGGTATCTTGAAAGAGAAATTCCTCAAAATACCATTAAAACTAGTTTTTGTTCCCAATATACCACACACTTCTAACACTGGACATTCTTAACATTTTTCATTAATAGATTGACCATCTTGTCCTCGTTTACATTAAGAAAACAAATCCCTACTTTTTACGACATTCTCAAAGCAGCGACGGCCACTTTCTCTCTCGCCTCATCTCCGATCAAGCCTCCATTCATCGTCGATTTTATCATCTTCATTTATCGATCACTGGATATCGTTTCCAATCATATACGGAATCGATTGATTAGATTTGAGTTGTTTAGATTTTGGAAGGTTTGATTGCAGAAATGCATGACAATGTGGAGAAAATGAAGTTCGGCTAGGAGAAATTATGGAAATTGAGCTCGTATGTAACTCAACGATTGGGATCTATGGAGAAGCAAACGATCAATTTTACGATCCGAGTCGACTCACAAATTTGATTCCCTGGAGCGTCATATTCCGATACGAGATTTTTGGGATGCATTACTCTTTCGTTGTGTTGGTCTCAGTGTTCCGTTTCAATCCTGAGATTTATAACTTTGTATTTGCATTGATGTTGAAGCATAGTGATAAAGGGAAATCACCATACGGATCTCGAAGTCATCGATTAGGAGTTACTTTCGTTGTAGGGATCTTATTGGTCGCATTTCAGCTATTTTGTTTCAGTGGCAAGAATCAAGTCACGGAGTTGGATCCACAGAGACAGATTTCGAACAGTGTCAAGAAGCATGAATTGCAATTTCATCCAACCGTAGCGATTCAGAACGGATCTCTCACTGCACAACGAGCTGACATCGATGGAGTTGTAGCTTATATTGGCTTTGTATTGTTTTCATTTCTAGCTAGTTGGAAAAAGAAATTAACAAAGCCTTGAACTCTTGTATGAGTATTTTATCTGGTTACTTATGGTAACACTCTGTATAAATCAAAGATTGTGTACATTTAAAACTTGTATGCCTTTCGCAAGTTTTCATACAAATTTAGGAAGATATTCTTAAACATGTATTAAGCATTCCTAAATAAAGAAATTTTCTTGAATATTAAATAAATCCTTGATGAAACAAATGTGAACTACTATTGTATTAAATTGAACTTGTGAAAGAAACTAAATCATCAAAGACATCAATTTTTGTTCTTCAATGGGAATGAATCTCTTTTGTAGTTATTGACCATACATGAAAGGAGAAGATCCAAGAATATGGTAGCAAAGTTATATCCATTCTCTCTAATGTTTTAGAAAACTTGCTTGCCCTTTTCCTTTGTGATTGTTGTCTAAAATACACTTTAGGGGCTAAATATTAGACAAATGGTAATTGTAACAGTTTGTATAAATCCAAGGGTGTGTGCTTTTAAAATTAATACGCTTTTAGGAAGCCTTCATATAAAATTAGGAAGACATTCCTAAATATATATGTACGTGAACTACTATTGCATAAAAGTGAACTTGTGAAAGAAACTAAATTATCAAAGACATCAATTTTTGTTTTTTGTTTTATTCTTAAAAAGACAACAAGTGACAAAGTAAAAAAAAAAAAAAGAATGATTTTGGGAAGCCTTTTCTAAACATATAAGAATCCTTCCTAATTCGTATGTTCAAAACGTTTTGAACATATTTTGTTCTCCCATAAGCAAAACGTTTGTTCTTTGTTCCACTACGATGCAAAGAAACTCTATTTAATTATTTTCTCAACAACTTCACTTAATGAAAGGATGCTGGATTTTAACGTTCAGGAAAACCTTCCTAAAAGATCACGAATCTTTCCTAAATTTTTTTAGAGAGCTTCTGAAATTGGTAAAAATATATTTTTATCAGCAAAGAAAACTGTTTTTGATTTTTCTACTGCCACACGGAGCTTTGATGTGAATTCTAGTGGTATTGAACATGACGCTTCTTATATTCTGAGCAAAGAAGTGAGTCTTCACTTAAGTACCAAACCATATATGTTGGTTTTTATGTGTTATCCCAATTGAAAAGGAGAACAAAACTAGAGATTTGGTCAAACATTACACAAAATAAGATATTCAAACGTTTATTATTGTTTTTAGGAAGATTTCCAGACGTTTTAGGAAGGTTTTCATATGTTTTAGGAATGCTTTCCTAACGTTTTATTATGTCAACTTGGAGCTTACTACCTAAATTCGAAAACCTTTTCTACTTAGCAAAGCCTTCCTAAAATGTGTAAATATGAATTTTTTGTGTATACATTTAGCTAAGCCTTCTTAAAATGTATAAATATGAAATTTTGTATCAAAATTAGGAAGTCGTTCTATACATTTAGAAAAGTCTTCCTAAACTGATATCTCTGAAGGCCTTCCTAAATATGTATAAATTCTTCCTAATTCGTATAATTAAGAAATTCTTCTTGGAAGGTCTTACTAGAATAATAGGAATCCTTTTTTAATTTTCAAAAGATCTTCCTAAATATTTAAGAACAGTTTTGTTTCAAGTTTAAACCATCATTACTTGCACTCAAACCCTATAAACCATCGTAACAATGAAGACGATTTTTGGGAGTCATAAACGATCATGCAGTTGCATAGAAGGATTATTAAGAAGATATAAACGATCATGCAGCTGCATAGAAGGATTATTTAAGAAGACCTTCTTAGTTGATCAAATATTTAGGAAGTCTTCCTACAACAGCAATTCAAATTTAGGAAGCCATCCTACACATTTAATAAGGTCTTTCTAAACCAAATGGAACCTTCTTAAAACAAATGAAGGTCTTCCTAAACCAAAGGGAACCTTTCTTGATTGTTTAGGAAGAATTTTTACAAATTTAGGAAATTCTTCTTAAATCGAATAGTATAAAGAATTAGTGATCTAATGTGACTGGTTTATGTTTGGGATTTAGGAAGTTACCTTCTTATTTTGATTAAAAAGTAGGTTTACTTGAGACAATGATTGATCTTAAAGAAAATATGTAATCAAATTTGGGAAGTCATTCCTAAACATGTATGAATCGTTCCTAAATTATGAATCTTTTTAAATATTTTTGGAAGACCAATTTTGAATTATTGTGAAATTAGAAATCAATTTTGAATATTTCAGAAAGCTTTCCTAAAACATCTTAAGAAGGAATGTGGGATCATTGTTACTCTTATAAAAAGTTAGGCTTTGCTTCAAGGTACATCTTAAGTTCGGCCAACCAGTGCCAAAATCATGAGAGGTTAGCCACGGGAAAGCCTATAGCATTAAGGTCACAAAGCCGATTTTTTCCAGTCATGTTAATATAGCTTCTTCGGTCATGTTAAATTTGTTCATATGGTTGTTTGTTTCAGCACACCGACTCCTTCATAACATCAGTTTCATACAATATATATTAAACAAAAATGCTTAAACCATATTTAGGAAGGCTTTCCTAAAACTTTATGAAAGCTCCCTAAAATTTTTAGCATCAATCTTTTGTTGGCCTTAACACAAAGTGAAATCTTTAGCATCAATCTTTTGTTTGGCCGCAACACAAACCATGACATGAATCGTCTCTGCACATTCCTAAATATATATATGAATCATTCCTAAATTTAGAAGCTTTTTAAATATTTTTGAAAACCTTTGAAGAAACGTAAGTGAACTACACCTATTGCATAAAAGTGAACTTGTGAAATAAACTAAATCATCAAAGAGATCAATTTTTTTTCTTAGAAAGACAACAAGTGACAAAACAAAAAATAGAATGCTGCTATTTTGGAAGCCTTTCCTAAACATATAGAAATCTTTTCTAATTCGTATGTTCAAAATGTTTTGTACATATTTTGTTCTTCCATGAGCAAAACGTTTGTTCTTTGTTTCACGTATATATTTATGTATAAAAAACTTTTATAATGTTCTAAGAAACGTTTTTAAACATCTAGGATTTCTTTCTAAACTTCTAGGTTCCTAAATTTTAGGAAGACATTCTTAAATGTTTTAAAATTTTTCCTAAATTTTTATACATAAATCCTACGTATACATGATGCTCACGATGCTCCCAACCCTCAAGCTAATGAACCACTCCGCGTGCGTGGCACACATGCACCACCCTTCTCTCCATCATGTACTGCCCATTTTCTACATCATTTTCAAGTAAGTACAAGTCATGAATAAGCCTCTCTGGAGAAATCAACTCACTCTGTTTCAAGACTGAAACAATGCTTATGCAATTCTCAGCAATGGGAAAACTTAAACCTGTTTAAAAAAATACGCTTTAGCGTCCAGAGCAATTATCACAAAATGATTCAAAAGCATGCTTGCTCCTTCACCGATTCCAAAACTCTTGAAGAAGAGATCGACAACAGATCCTAGAGCTGCCCAAGTCTCAGAGAAAACACCCACCTGAACCTTGGAAGGAAGATGCTGGAAGATATCTGATACATAAATCAAATTGTAAGAAACAAAAAAGGGATTTGATTTTTTTATCAAAGAGAAATGATATTGTAAATGGGAGATTTTAAACGTGATCCTTGAAACCACGAGAGAGCATCTCATCAGCTTCGTAGAGAACAAACATCTTGATGGCATCAACACGGAGGGATTGTCTACGCAACCTTATAGCTTTCCATTTCAGGACTTTTTTTGTTTCTTACAATTTGTTTCTCTTTCCTGGGTTTCTTCGTTTCCAGCATTTTCGCGTGTTGTTCTCATCGTGATCTAACCCCCTCGTAGTGGTCGACGGAATAACATCATCATCACGCGTCAAAATCTGTGTCCGAAGAGATCTCTTTGTCGAGATCGATTTCCACCAATCCAAAAACTCCCTCGATTTCGTAAAAATTCGGTAGGGTTTTAGATTAATCCCAAATTGTGTCCATCAGGTCGGCCCAGGAAAAAGAAGAGGAAGAAGCGATGAAAATGGTGACGAACTGCCGGTTTTTTCACAATAGGGCTCATCACGTATTTTCAAGGGTATTTTCGTCAATGGTTTAATGAAAAATGCTAAACTTGGAATTTTTTGAGCGTGTATGGTATTTTTGTCCACAAAACTTGATTTGGTGGTAAATATGAGAATTGCCCATCTTGAAATATCTACAACTCAGTTACCAAAAGAAATCGGGAGTAAAAGATGCAAAAGCTATTTTTAGGCAGCAGTTAAACAAAATTAAAACATGGAGTATATGGTTTTATGGGATTATGGAGCTATTTTCTTGCATTTATGGGATTATCGGAGCCAGTTTTCTTTTATGCGTGGCATAACTTTAGTCTTGCAATGGAATGAGACTTCATATTTTACTTTATATATTTAATTTTAAAAATAGGCATGGCCAAATACATAGATTCTATCAAAAAGAAAACAAAAATACACATTTTCCGTTTTCTGTTTTTGATATTATGGACATTTTTATTTTGGTCCACCTCTTTTGATTTTCCAGATATCGTAGCAAGGAAATTCATTTACGTTCATACGTTCCTGACGGTATACACAAACATTTCTTACAACATAGGTTGAAGAATTTCTATAAAAAAAAAAACCATCAACTAAAAGAAATAAATCGAGGCAAAACCCCTCAACTATAAAATAAATGTAAAAAACTCTCAGCTATAAATTTGTTAATGAAAAAACCATTTCGTCTATAGTATCATTAAAACCATAACAAATTTGAACATTGGCGATAGGGTGCGATCGGTAACCTGCCTTATTCTCGACTCGAAGAGAGTAGATTAAACCGATAATATCTTGGTTTATAAAAATAAAATATAAGCAAACAACAACTCAAACCTAATGTAGATTATAAACTTAGACCCATAATTTGTTGGCAAAGAAAAAAATGGAGAATCAGAAGCAATTCAAAAATTAATGTAGAGTGTTCAGACACTGCAAATACCAGAGATAGCAGAAATGCATTGAGAAAAACTTTAACATCTTTTTAATATAACAGATGAATATGATCTGGATATTTGGTTTTAAGGTTTAAAAGAGCTAGTATAAAAGAACAATGTTACACAAAACGTACATGATTCAGAATGTAGCATCAAGCGTCAATCACGAGAAAAAAAAAATCTATATATATGTATGAAAAATGAGTAAAAAAGAAATAGTAAATAAGAAGCAAGATTTATTTATCCATTGTGAGATCTGACATATAAGCCCGATCGATTACAATTAAAACATAAAATAATTCATAAATTCAAATAACGACCAAGCTAAGCTAATAGAGAACATCAAGTTGAGGTCTTAAATATATTT
This sequence comes from Alliaria petiolata, assembly GCA_020283515.1. NCBI lineage: Eukaryota > Viridiplantae > Streptophyta > Magnoliopsida > Brassicales > Brassicaceae > Alliaria > Alliaria petiolata. The sequence goes on along the minus strand of JAHZTW010000002.1, from coordinate 72,207,878 downwards.
TAATATTAAATATATTATTAATTTAAGTAAAAACTTAAGAATCTAAAAAAAGTGTTTTATTTTAGACATTTGTCTTATTTTTAAGACACTACTAATCTTTGTTTATTCATTTTTATTTTTAAGACTCTTTGTTTAGATCTCAAAATTGACCATTGGGGTTGGTCTAAGAGGTAAATACATATTTACCTCCTAATTAAATATATCCTAAAGCAGTAGCGATACTAATAACCGCCTGACAAATCATTACCAAACAATAGACGATCGTCAGGAAGCCTCCGAATCCAAACATCTTCACAATACTTTAAAAAATCAGCTTCAATTATAAATTATTATTACAAAATAGCTTTCTTATTTCAAGTGAGGATGAAATTTTTGCATGGGTGATCAATTTATAGTTGAGTCATGCATAAATCATATTATTATCTTCTCGTGAGTCGGAAAGTAATAATGCATCTCAATACAGTCAAATTCAAAGACTAAAACACATTAAGGCCTTTGTTCATTTTTGCATCTGAATGCAAATGCTCAAATGTTGTTAAACACTCTGGTATCAGTATCCGGATACTGCATCGGAATGCAAAATCAAAAAATTCTAGATTTTTGAGATGCTCTCAAAAAAAGTTTGGATGCAAATTTTGCATTTCAAAAATAAAAAGACTAAAATACCCTTATAATAAAAACCTAACTACATTTATGTTTATTATTCTTATTATATACAAATATTTTATATTTATTATTAAAATATCATATTTTGTAAAATTGTAGTTTTCCGTCAAAACTTGAAAATCACGTTTTCCGTCAAAAATGCAAAATCGCATTTTTCTGTCAAATCCGAAAATAGTTTTTTCACAAAACCGCAAAATCACGTTTTCCGCCCAAAACAATAATTTCGCATTTTTCGGCAAAACCGTAAAATCGTGTTTTCCTACCAAAACAATAAATTTACGTTTTTCCGCCAAAATTACAAAATTACGTTTTTCCGCCAAAACTGCAAAATCACGTTTTTCCGCCAAAACTGCAATCGCATTTTTTCGCCAATACCGCAAAATCATGTTTTCCCGGAAAACCATAAAATTACGTTTTCTACCAAAATCGCAAAATCACGTTTCCCGCAAAACCATACAATTATGATTCCCGCCAAAACTGCAAAATTACGTTTTTCTGCCAAAACTGTAAAATCACGTTTTTACGCAAAACCATAAATCAAGTTAACAATTACAAATTAACCAACAGTTGTAAAATAAGTAAAAATGTGTAAAATAAGTCAACGGTTGTGTAAAATAAGTCAACAGTTATAAAATAAGTCAATAGTTGTAAAATAAGTCAACACTTGTAAAAGAACTCAACTTGTGTAAAAGAAGTCAACTTGTGTAGGAAGTCAATAGTTGTGTTAAATAAATCAACAAACGTAAAAAAGTCATTAGTTGTAAAATAAATTGACAGTTGTAAAATAAGTGAACATGTGTAAAATAAGTCAACAAGAGTAAAATAAGTCAACAGTTGTAAAATAAGTCAACGGTTGTGTAAAATTGTAGTTTTCCATCAAAACTTGAAAATCGCGTTTTTCCGTCAAAACTGCAAAATCGCGTTTTTCGGTCAAATCCGAAAAAGAATTTTTCCACAAAACCGCATAATCACGCTTTTCGCCCAAAATCGTAAAATCACATTTTCCCACCAAAAGCGTAAATTTACTTGTTCCCGCCAACTGCAAAATTACGTTTTTCCGCCAAAACTACAAATATAACGTTTTTCGCCAAAGCCCCAAAATCGCGTTTTCCCGCCAAAACCGCAAAATCATGTTTTCCTGTAAAACCATAAAATTACGTTTTCCGCCAAAATCGCAAAATCACGTTTTCTCCCCAAAAACTATAAAATTATGTTTACCGCCAAAACTGCAAAATTACGTTTTTCGGCCAAAACTACAAAATCACGTTTTTTTACCAAAATCGCAAAATCACGTTTCCCACAAAACCAGAAAATTGCGTTTTACGCCAAAATCGCAAAATTACATTTTTTCACAATACCATAAATAAGTCAATAGTTGTAAAATAAGTCAGCGGTTGTGTGAAATAAGAAAAAAGTTATAAAATAAGTCAATAGTTGTAAAATAAGTCAATGGTTGTGTAAAATAAGTCAAGCATTATAAGATAAGTTAATAGTTGTAAAATGAGTAAACATGTGTAAAATAAGTCAACGGTTGTGTAAAATTGTAGTTTTCCATCAAAACTAGAAGATCAAAAATTGTATGGTTTTCCGTCAAAACTGCAAAATCGCGTTTTCTGTCAAATCCGAAAATTGTATTTTCCACAAAACAGCAAAATTACGTTTTCCCGCAAAAACCATAAAATTGCGTTCTCTGCCAAAATCGCGAAATCATGTTTTCCTGAAAAATCTTAAAATTGTATTTTCCATCAAAATCGTGAAATTACATTTTCCCGCAAAACCATAAAATTATGTTTCACGCCAAAACTGCAAAATTACGTTTTTCAGCCAAACCGATCACAATCACGTTTTTCCGCCAAAACCACAAAACCATGTGTTCCCGCAAAACCAGAAAATTGCTTTTTTCGTCAAAATCGTGAAATCACAATTTTCCACAAAACCGCATAATCACGTTTTCCGCATAAGTCAACAAGTGTAAAATAAGTGAAGAGTTATAAAATAAGTCAACAGTTGTGTAAAATTGTAGTTTTCCATCAAAACTTGAAAATCGCGTTTTCCCTTCAAAACTGTAAAATCGTGTTTTCCCATAAAACTGCCAAAATCGTGAATCATGTTTTTCCGCAAAACCTTAAAATTGCGTTTTCACCAAAATCGTGAAATCACGTTTTTCCCGCAAAACCATAAAATTATGTTTCACGCCAAAACTGTAAAATTACTTTTTTCTGCCAAAATGATCAAAATCACGTTTTTTCACAAACCGCATAATCACGTTTTCCGCATAAGTCAACAAGTGTAAAATAAGTCAACTTGTGTAAAATAAGTCAACAATTGTGTAAAATAATATGAAGTTAAGTATTTTTCCATAGTGCTATTCAAATTGAATAGTGTGATTCCATTTGAATAGCATGAAGTTAAGTATTTTTCCACAAAACCGCATAATCATGTTTTCTTTCAAATCCGTAAATAGTATTTTTCCACAAAACCACATAATCAGGTTTTCTGCACAAAGCCGTAAAATCACGTTTTTCAGCAAAACCGTAAATTAATGTTTTTCCGCCAAAACTGCAAAATTTCGTTTTCCTCTAAAATCGAGAAATCACGTTTTTTGCAATATCATAAATAAGTCAACAGTTGTAAAATAAGTCAGCAGTTGTGTAAAATAAGTCAACAGTTATAAAATAAGTCAACAGTGGTAAAATAAGTCAACAGTTGTAAAATAAGGAAACATGTGTAAAATAAGTCAACGGTTGTGTAAAATAAGTCAACAGTTATAAAATAAGTCAACATTGTAAAATATGTCAACAGTTGTAAAATAAGTCAACATGTGTAAAAGAAGTCAACTTGTGTAAATGATATCAATTTGTGTAAAATAAGTCAACTTGTGTAAATAAAGTGAATAGTTGAGTAAAAGAAATCAATAAACCTAAAAAAGTCATTAGGTGTAAAATAAATTGACAACTGTGTAAATTCAACAGTTGTAAAATAAATCAGAGGTTGTAAAATAAGTCAACGGTTGTGTAAAATTGAAGTTTTCCATCAAAACTTGAAAATCGTGTTTTCCCGTCAAAAATGCAAAATCCCGTTTTTCTGTCAAATCCGAAAATAGTATTTTTTCCACAAAACGGCATAATCACGTTTTCCCACCAAAACCATAAATTTACGTTTTTTCGCCACAACTGCAAAATTTTGATTTTCTGCAAAAACTGCAAAACCACGTTTTTTCGCCAAAACCACAAAATAGCACTTTCACGACAAAACCGCAAAATCATATTTTCCCGCAAAACCTTGAAATTGCGTTTTCCACCAAAATTGTGAAATCACGTTTTCCTCCAAAACCATAAAGTTATGTTTCACGCCAAAACGGCAAAATTACGTTTTTCTGCCAAAACGATCAAAATCACATTTTTCGCCACAACCGCAAAATCATGTGTTCCCGCAAAACCATAAAATTGTATTTTCCGTCAAAATCGAGAAATCACATTTTTCCGCAATACCATAAATAAGTCAACAGTTTTAAAATAAGTCAGAGGTTGTGTAAAATAAGCCAACATTTATAAAATAAGTAAACAGTTGTAAAATAAGTCAACGCTTGTGTAATAAGTAAAAAGTTATAAAATAAGTCAACATTTGTAAAATAAGTAAACATGTGTAAAATAAGTCAACGGTTGTGTAAAATAAATAAATAATTATAAAATAAGTCAATAGTTGTAAAATAAGGCAACGGTTGTGTAAAATAAGTCAATAGTTATAAAATAAGTTAACAGTTATAAAACAAGTTAATAATTATAAAATAAGTCAACACTTGTATAATAAGTTAACATGTGTAAAAGAAGTTAACAGTTGTGTAAAATAAATCAACAAATATAAAAAGGTTATTTGTTGTAAAATAAAGTGACAGTTGTAAAATAAATTGAAAGTTGTAAAATAAGTAAACATGTGTAATATAAGTCAATGGTTGTGTAAAAAAACTCAACGGTTTTGTAACATAAGTCGATAGGTTAAAAATAAATCAACGGTTGTAAAATTAGTCAAAGGTTGTGTAAAATTATAGTTTTCCATAAAAACTTGAAAATCACGTTTTCCCGTTAAAACTATATAATCGTGATTTTCTGTCAAATTCGAAAATAGTATTTTTCCACAAAACCGCATAATAACATTTTCCGCCCGAAACTGTAAAATTGCGTTTTCCACCAAAACCGTAAATTTAAACGCAATTTTACATTTTTCCGCTAAAATTGCAAAATTTTGTTTTTCCGCCTAAACTGCAAAATCGCGTTTTCCCGCCAAAACCGCAGAATCTTGTTTTTCCAAAAAATCATAAAATTGTTTTTTCCGCCAAAATCACAAAATCACGTTACCCGCAAAAACATAAAATTACGTTTCCCGCCAAACTGAAAAATTAAGTTTTTCTGCCAAAACTACAAAATCACGTTTTTTCTCCAAAATCGCAAAATCTCGTTTTCTCGCAAAACCATAAAATTGTGTTTTCTTCAAAAATCGTCAAATCGCGTTTTTCCGCAATACAATAAATAAGTCACCAGTTGTAAAATAAGTTAGCGGTTGTGTAAAATAAGTCAACACTTATAAAATAAGTCAACAGTTGTAAAATAAGTCAATTATTGTGTAAATAAGTCAACAGTTATAAAATAAGTCAACATGCGTAAAATAAGTCAACGGTTGTGTTAAATAAGTCAACAGTTATAAAATAAGTCAATAGTTGTAAAATAAATCAACGGTTGTGTAAACTAAGTCGACAGTTATAAAATAAGTCACCATTTATAAAATATGTCAACAGTTGGAAAATAAGTAAACATGTGTAAAATAAGTCAACGGTTGTGTGAAAAAAGTCAACAGTTCTAAAAAAAGTCAACAATTGTAAAATAAATCAACACTTGTAAAATAAGTTAACATGTGTAAAATAAGTAAACTTGTGTAAAAGAAGTCAACAGTTGTGTACAATAAATCAAAACTGTAAAAAAGTCATTTGTTGTAAAATAAATTGACAGTTGTAAAATAACTAAACATGTGTAATACAAGTCAACGGTTGTGTAAAATAAATCAACAAATGTAATATAAGTCAATAGTTTTAAAATAAATCAACGGTTGTAAAATAAGTCAAAGGTTGGTAAAATTGTAGTTTTCCATTAAAACTTGAAAATCGCGTTTTCCCACCAAAACCATAAATTTATGTTTTCCCACCAAACTACAAAATTTCATTTTTCCGCCAAAACTGCAAAATCACGTTTTTCCGCCAAAAGCGAAAAATCGCGTTTTCCTGTCAAAACCGCAAAATCCTGTTTTCCGGCAAAACCATAAAATTGCGTTTTCCGCCAAAATAACAAAATCATGTTTCCCACAAAACCATAAAATTACGTTTACCGCCAAAAATCCAAAATTACATTTTTCTCCCAAAACTATAAAATCACTTTTTTCGCCAAAATCGCAAAATCACATTTTCACGCGGAAACCATAAAATTGTGTTTTCCGTCAAAATCGCGAAATCACATTTTTCCGCAATACCATAAATAAGTCAACAGTTGTAAAATAAGTGAGCGATTGTGTAAAATAAGTCAACAATTAAAAAATAAATCAATAGTTGTAAAATAAGTTAACAGTTGTGTAAGATAAGTTAATAGTTATAAAATAAGCCAACAATTATAAAATAAGTTAACAGTTGTAAAATAAGTAAACATGTGTAAAATAAGTCAACGGTTGTGTAAAATAAGTCCACACTTATAAAATAAGTCAATAATTGCAATTAAGTCAACACTTGTAAAATAAGTCAACATGTGTAAAATAAATCAACTTGTGTAAAAGAAGTCAACAGTTATGTAAAATAAATCAACAAATGTAAAAATATCTTTAGTTGTAAAATAAATTTAGAGTTGTAAAATAAGTAAACATGTGTAAAATAAGTCAACGGTTGTGTAAAATTTTAGTTTTCCATCAAAACTTAAAAATCGCGTTTTCCCATCAACTTTGTAAAATCGCGTTTTTCTGTCCAATCCAAAAATAGTATTTTTCCACAAAACTGCATAATCACGTTTCCGCCAAAAACTGTAAAATCACATTTTCCCACCAAAACCGTAAATTTACGTTTTCCCGCCAAAACTGCAAAATTTAGTTTTTCCACCAAAACTGCGAAATCACTTTTTCGCCAAAACAGCAAAATCACGTTTTCCCGTCAAAACCGCAAAATCAAGTTTTTCCGCAAAACCATAAAATTGCGTTTTCCGCCAAAATCGCAAAATATCGTTTTTTCGCAAAACCATAAAATTGCGTTTTCCGCCAAAATCGCAAAATATCGTTTTTCCGCAAAACCAGAAAATTACGTTTCCCGCCAAAACTGCAAAATTACCTTTCCCGCCAAAACTGCAAAATTACGTTTTCTGCCAAAACTACAAAATCACGTTTTTCGCCAAAATCGCAAAATCTCATTTTTCCGCAAAACATAAAATAGCGTTTTCCGCCAAAATCGTGAAATCACGTTTTTCCGCAATACCATAAATAAGTTAACAGTTGTAAAATAAGTCAACGGTTGTGTAAAATAAGTCAATGGTTGTAAAATAAGTCAACAGTTATAAAATAAGTCAATAGTTGTAAAATAAATCAACGGTTGTGTAAAATAAGTCGACAGTTATAAAATAAGTCACCATTTATAAAATAAGTCAACAGTTGGAAAATAAGTAAACATGTGTAAAATAAATCAACGGTTGTGTGAAAAAGTCAACGGCTTTAAAAAAAGTCAACAATTGTAAAATAAATCAACACTTTTAAAATAAGTCAACATGTGTAAAATAAGTCAACTTGTGTAAAATAAGTCAATAGTTGTGTAAAATAAATCAACAAATGTAAAAAAGTCATTAGTTGTAAAATAAATTGACAGTTGCAAAATAAACATGTGTAAAACGGTTATGTAAAATAAGTCAATAGTTGTAAAATAAATCAACGGTTGTAAAATAAGTTAACGTTTGTGTAAAATTATAATTTTTCATCAAGACTGCAAATCGCGTTTTCTGTCAAATCCAAAAATAGTATTTTTTTCCACAAAACCCGCTTAATCACGTTTTACGCCCAAAATCGTAAAATTGCGTTTTCCGGCAAAAACCGTAAATTTACGTTTTTCCGTCAAAATTGCAAAATTACGTCTTTTCGACAAGACTGCGAAACCATAATTTTAAATATATTTATGAAAGTATGATAGTTATTAATTTCTTTTCAAACAAAATTATGTCTTTTTAATTTTTTTCAATTAGTTGCATCTGGATACGGTTTCAAAATCAGAAACGAATAAATTAGTTTTCAGATGCAATAGGTGGATGAAAAAACAAAATAAAAAATAAACAATATTTAAATATCGCATCCAGATATAGCGTTCAATGTAGCATTCAAATATAGCATCCAACTACAAAAACGAATAGGCATGAGTTGGAATTTGGAACGCTTTGTCGTGAATATGCGGGGAATCAATTTGGGCTTAAATTCAAATTGTATAATGAGCTTTGTTGTAGCCCAGTATATCATTCATGTGTCTAAAAAATACTTCTCTAAACAACATGTATGAACGTGAGACGACTAGTCTTACCTTCCGTGTAAACGTAATTGGCCATGTTGGACCTTAGTAATACAAGATGAAGAAGTTAATGAAGAAAATTAAGAAATTGATTAAAAAATGTAACTGATTGAGAAATTGAGGAAGAAAATACAATTTCTCAGTGTGGAACCTTTCATGCATGCATGGCTCCAATTAGGGTTCGGAAACTTTTGGTCTCTCATGACTCCAATTAGGTCATGAACGATTCTTGTTCTTTAAGACTCGGACCACTAACCTTTTTAAAATCTTTTCCGTTCGAGAAAAATATATATATTTTTAAAAAAATATCCATTTTCAGAAAATATCAGCTAACACTATTTTCAGTGAGAAAACAAATTGCAAAAATGGAGAGAGCTTCTGTGAAATTTTCGATCGAATGTATAGTTGGTGTGCATGTCTAGGAAACATCTAATTTTCTTGAGCAGAAGGAACAAAGATTGTTTTGGTGATGCCAAAAATGTTTGGAGCGCACGGGTTTCACCAAAGTCTGTTTTGAAAGAGATTGTAAAGTGTTGAATAGCACTATACATAGATATGCCACAGATATTGGTGTCGAGAACATCTGCAACGATATTGTCTTTTGGGCTATCAAATTTAAAGTTTGCAAACTTTTACAAATTAGTTAAGCTTTAATACTTGGGCACATACCTTAGCAAAACATGGTCCCCCAGATACTATATTCTATTCTGCTTGTGTGTATCCAACTATCCATTGCTAAACTCAGTTTTTGTATTGTGAGTATGTAATTTCTCAAGTTATATGAAAAATTTGTTTGTCGGAAAAAGAATTAGTTGGTGTGTCTAAAGCATAAATCAGATTTGACAGAAAATGATACGTTATATCGCTTATTAAAAAAATACTAATAAATTATAGTGTATAGTCGTCAAAAGTTCAAGAAAACAAACAATACTAACTCCTCTGTTTCATAATAAATGTCATTTAAAGAAAATGTAATTACAGTATATCTGGATGTATTAAACTCAAAACACATCCAGATATATCTAATTACATTGCAGATATATTTTCTCCAAATGACATTTATTAAACTCAAAATACATCCAAATACCATCCAATTATATTGTAGATATATTTTCTCGACACTTATTATGAAACGGAAGGAGTAATAAGTTTGATAAAATTCTGAAAATTAAGAGGGAACAAAAAGTCTGCAAGTTTGATTGACTAAGAAGAAGCAGGCACATCTGCTTTTGACGAAGAAAACGGTTTGGTTGGTAATTGTGGAGTTGACCGGTTGGCATGTTTCCATGTTTCGCCGAAGAGACTTTTCAATAACTTACAAAAAAAAACTGTTTAGTTTTCGTTCGACGAGTGTAATAACGCGTCGCGCATTAAAGTTAACGAGGGGCCATTTACTATTAATTACTGAGATTAGCAGTTGTTTTAATTTTATCTTATCAAATAAAAAGAAAATTTGAATACCTTTGGTTACACGTCTACACGCTCACATCTTCCATTATTATTTTTTTTATAAAACGAAAAACCTCGTTCATATATTTTTCTTCTCATAAGTTTCCGCTATAATCTTTTCAAATTTTGATACCTACAGTATTTGGTAAATCCACTATCATATTAATTTATATATTGCCGAAAGATTCGGTAGCCGTTGTTTTCAACAAAATAAGTACATTTGAAAAATATAAAACTATATCATTTGAGAAACGAGGAAACTATACACATATTAGTTGTCACATTCTTATTCTAAAGTCTATACTCTCTATCGATCTCGATTTTTTGTTCTTTTTGATATGATGCAAGATTGCAAGGAATTGATTATTTATTTCTATAGCTTCATGACTTTTTTATTGGTCTACTATAACTTCATGCCTTTTATTCTGTTTAAATAATGTTCAGAAGTTCCCAAAAGCGTCGTTACCCTTTTCTTTGAATAGTGTGATTCCATTTGATTTGTTTTTTAAAGTAATAATTTGCTCTCTTTTTCAATGAAAAAAAATAAATATCAAAATCAAAATAAAAAGACCGAGCACTCGTTCAGACCGAGTCAAAGATAAGGTCAACCCCACCAACCAAAACTTCGTTCATAGACACAACAAGAAAGACCTTCGCGGAGTCTTCAAAAGAAAAATTTCGAAAGTCGAGGGAAAATGACCAGAACATCCCATTATACGTCTGTTACACAAGGGTATTTTTGTAATACAAACACATCCTTTGAAGAACAGATCAACAACTACTCTCTGCTTGTAGACGTCGTCAACAACACAATACCCAAAAACCCCAAAAGTCCCAAAGAAAACTCGAAACCCCACAGAGAACACAAAATATTTTTAAAATGATTAGTTTTTCTGAAACTGAAATTGAAACAAAGATACAAAAAGAAAGATAACAAAAGACGTTACCTTCTTGCGGATTTTTTTTTTTTTGTTTCTCACCCTTTTCATTGATCTCTTAATTCTCTTGCAAATGAGTTAATTCTCCATGGCTGCCATGTCGAAGCAGCCATGGCCACCGTTTCTTCTTCCTCGTTTAACCCTAATTTTGTTCTCTTTGATTCTCTTTTTCCCTTATCTTTCCTTTTCTCAATCCGATTCTCCCCGAAACATCGAAACTTTTTTCCCAAATGTCACCGGCCTCTCCGCCCCGCCTCCTCCGCTTTCTTCTCCGCCGCAAAATCCACCATCTTCGTCGTCGGACAGACAAAAGATCACGAGGGCTGTTCTCATAACGGCGGCAAGCACCTTACTTGTAGCAGCTGTGTTCTTCCTTTTCGTCCATTTGTGCGCGCGGCGGCGGCGGCAACGACGGATGGACAGAGTCGGCGTCGAGAACACCCTCCGGCCGGTTCCTCCGCTGGCGGAAACGGCGTTGGCTCGCGAGGGCTTTACCCGATACGGCGGAAACGTCAAAGGTTTGATCTTGGACGAGAATGGACTCGATGTGTTGTATTGGAGAAAGTCGCAGAGTCAGAGGGACAACAAAAACGGAAGCTTTCGAAAAGAGATCGTGCACGGAAACGGCGAAGAGAAGAATGTGATTTATTCAAAGAACAAGAAGAAATCGGGACCTGTAACGGAGATTCCTCTTCTCAGGGGAAGATCGTCGACTTCTCATAGTGTAATTCACAACGATAGTTACCGGAATGTCACCACCACTCATCCTCCTCCTCTTCCTGTAAAGTCCGATTCTTTCGAATTCGCCAAACCGGATCCGCCTCCACCTCCGCCTCCGCCTCCTTCAATTCCGGTTAAGCAGAGTGCACCGGCGCCTCCTCCTCCTCCTAGGCCTGTTTCGGGTAAGAACGGTCCTTCTCCGCCGCCACCTCCTCCATTGAAGAAGACGGCGGCTCTATCGTCATCGGCTTCAAAACCACCGCCGGCTCCTAGAGGATCATCATCAGGGGAAGGTTCAAGCGCAGGAAATGGTCAGGTGAAGCTCAAACCTCTTCATTGGGATAAAGTCAACCCTGATTCCGATCATTCCATGGTTTGGGACAAAATCGACCGTGGCTCATTCAGGTACGTAGCAATCAATCAATCAATCTCGACCTATTAGGGTTTTCGCCATTAAAATCCCCAATTTTGATCCAATTGGTTTCTTCCCCAGTTTCGATGGCGATCTAATGGAGGCGCTCTTCGGCTACGTCGCCGCCGGAAAGAAATCTCCGGATCACGGCGGCGATAACAAAAACCCCAGCTCAGCGACTCCGACCCAGATCTTCATACTCGACCCGAGAAAATCCCAGAACACGGCGATCGTGCTCAAATCCCTAGGGATGACACGCGACGAGCTCGTGGAATCGTTAATGGAAGGCAACGATTTCCACCCAGACACACTCGAGAGGCTCGCGAGAATAGCTCCGACGAAGGAAGAACAATCAGCGATCCTCCAGTTCGACGGCGACGCCGCGAAGCTCGCCGACGCGGAATCGTTCCTGTTTCATCTCCTAAAGTCCGTGCCTTGCGCCTTCACCCGCATCAGCGCGTTACTCTTCAGAGCTAATTACTACCCAGAGATCACTCACCACAACAAATCTCTCCAGACGTTGGACTCTGCTTGCACGGAGCTCAGATCACGCGGCTTGTTCGTTAAGCTCCTCGAAGCGATACTGAAATCTGGAAACAGGATGAACGCGGGAACAGCTAGAGGAGACGCTCAAGCTTTCAACCTCACCGCGCTGTTGAAACTCTCCGACGTTAAGAGCGTCGACGGGAGAACCACCCTGCTCAACTTCGTGGTGGAGGAAGTGGTTAGATCGGAAGGGAAGCGATGCGTTGTTAACCGGAGAAGCTTAAACCGGATCAGTAGCAATTCGATCTCGGAGGTTATATCCAAGGAAGAACAAGAGAAGGAGTATCTGAGACTCGGTTTTCCTGTAGTTGGAGGGTTAAGCACTGAGTTCACCAACGTCAAGAAAGCTGCAGCGATAGACTACGAGACGGTCTCCGCGACGTGCTTGGCTCTTGCGTCTAGAGCGAAAGACGCTAGACGCGTGTTAGAGCGATGCGGAGGAGAGAAGAGAGAAGGAGAGAGGTTCGTGAAGAAGATGGTTGAGTTTCTTGATTCGGTCGAGGAAGAAGTGAAGCTAGCGAGAGAAGAAGAGAAGAGAGTGATGGAGCTTGTGAAGAGGACAACAGAGTATTACCAAGCAGGAGCTCCTCTGAAGGGGAATAATCCACTTCACTTGTTTGTCATCGTTAGGGATTTTCTTGCTATGGTTGATAAAGTTTGCGTAGAGATCGCGAGGAATTTGCAGAGGAGAGCAATGGGGAGCCCTCCTCAGCAGCGGAGCGCGGTTAAGTTTCCGGTTTTGCCTCCGAACTTCATGTCGGAAAGATCGAAAAGCGATTCAGGAGGGTCGGATTCCGATATGTGAGTTTGCAAAGGCCACCATCTTGATGATGATGATGATGATCATATTTGATTAGAGGAGAAGTTAAAGGTGAAGAGCCTGAGATTTGTTTGGTTGTAAATAATAGAATCTTTTGGGTATTGATTATATTTTTTTTTTGCCTGAATAACTTTTTGAAGTGTTGATAAGAATAATAGTCCCAAGTTCGTTTATCTTTTTTTTTCTGCATAAGCCCCAGATGGTATCTCTAAATAGGACTTGCAACATACTTGTTTTGTAGAATTATTCACTGTGTAGTTAATCAGGTGAACATAAACAAGATTGATTCGATTTGTTTCTGTTTTTCATACTGTGATAAACATCATAATCCTCATAGTCTATACACATACCACAGGAATGTAAAATATAACTATTCATCAACATTAGGCTTATTATTACTCTCCTTCCACAACTAAATACTGCCAACTAGAGACTTCTCTATATAACAACAAAAGATCATTGGTTCTTCACCTCAATACTGATGGAACAACGCTTGTGGCGATCTTTGCCTTATGCTTTCAGCCCTCATATCCGAAATTTATCCATAAAATCAGACTAAAACACCGGACTCTTACACTATCATAACACCTTGTCTAAAGATCCTTTTGGTAAGGTCCGTACAGGAAGAGAACCCTGCACCGGTTTTGCTTTCGGAGTAAGAGAGTCCCTCCGGGGTTTGGCATCAATCACTCCTGCCTGCTAAACACGGAAAGTAGTAATGAGACCAAGAATATATCTTCCGGGATTATATAAAGTGAAAAAACTGTGTAAACCTTTGGGTTCTTCTGCAAGCGTGTCTTCTCTACAGGTCTTACACCAGACTTGGAAAGCTGGACACCGTGAAGAAAGTGTTAGCGAGGGTACACAGAGATTATTAGAGTAAACCTTCCTTCATGTTTAGTTTGGTCATGAGAGTTATATATTTACCTCCTTTTGTTGTTTCTCAGCTGTCACGTTGCTTTTCAGTCCAGGAGATGGAGACTGATGAGCATTAGTAATGCCTCTCTTCTCCATGCTACTTGCTTTTGTAGGCCTGGTTTTAGGACAAGAACAGAGTTTTAGCACACAAACATAAATGTATACTGCAAGTCCCTTGTGTTTGCTGTATACATACCTGCCATTTTCCTTCTGCCGTGTAGCTACTGACGGGATACTAGTCGCCTTTGCCGGATTCTGGTGTTTAAGTATCTGATCAGTGGATAATCTTTCACAATCGGCGAATTACAAAACATTACTAAAGATACTAAATATACCTGCTTCAGAGCTGTGTTTTGCTCGTCGGCAGAAGTTTTGAAGTCATAACTCCTTTGAAATGATTTGAAAGCACGTTTCACAATGTCTTTATCTCCCATTCGCTCCATAATCAATGATTTTCTATTGCTTGTAAGAGCGGTAGGATCGGAGGCAGATGGACCAAGACTCATAGAGATATGCAATGACTTTGGGCCGGTTTGTTTGTTTCTCAGTAAAGACGAGACACTTTCCTTCTTCATCGAAGAGTGGGAGGTAGACAATGAAGTGATTTGTGAAGCTGGCTTGTACACTCTTGGAGTTGAAAACCCTGGTGAGGCTTTTGAGATAGGTGCTGCTGGTTTCTTTGTTGGCTTCATCATGCTTCTGATCTCCTTGCTTGGTGGAGTTTTCCTACTTGTCGCAATCTTGTTAGCTGTCGGTTTTGTGGTCACCTGATTAGGCTGGCGACAAGAAAAACCCACATGAAGTCACAAGAACTAAGTTTTGTATTTAAAGACATCAGAAGAAGTTGAAAAGTTTACCTTGGGAGAGTTTCTTGTACGATTGATCCCAACATTCACATCTTTCTTGGTGAGCTTTTGGGTTTTTTCTTTTTTAGTCTCCTTCGTTGGCGGCGTTTCATTCGTATCGCCAGTAGTATCATTCCATAGAATTTGCTCTCTCACTTCATTCTCTCTTACAACCTCCACTTGTGAAACCTCTTGTGGTTTCTCCTGCACATGGACAATCACTTCCGATTCCTCCTCCACAAGAGCAATCACTTCTGATTTAACCGATTTCGGACTATCCAGACTGCTCTTGACTTCTTCCTTCACCTGATCAACCGAGCTTTGACATTCCTTGACAATGATGGTTTCGTCATTAAGCTCGTCGATGCTCACTTCAGCAGCAATGTCAGTCACGTGCTTATCTTCTTCACAAGTGAACTGCTCGTTAGGTCCTTCATCAACCACAGACTCTGTCACCGACCCATCATTTTCGCCTTCCATGCTTCCCTGATCCGTAACGATGGATCTGAAAGACGCGTTCTTGTCCATTTGTTTCTCCTGATCCATAATCTCAGCTTTCCTCTCAGCGATCTTCTTGTAATGAGCTTCAAAATAAGCCTTCTTTTGAGCTACTGACCCTGGAGTTGCGCACTTTCCGACTTCCTCCAAGTACTTGTTTGGAGAGAAAGCTGAGAACTTCTCCCATGAAAGTGAATCATTCTCAAACCTACCAAACGAAACAGACACTTGCAGGCTCGGGTTCGATGAAGTCACCGCCTTTACCGGTTTATCCTCCATCAAGCCATAAAAACCCTAGACCATGGAAAATTCAAAAAACCCCACCCAAAAGCATGAGAAAAACAGAACAATCATAGTCTAGAACTTGGAGGATCTCACAAAAACAGAGACAAATTAAGAAGAGATCTAAAAGAACAATACCTTATCGTCAAAATTGGCAACACCAACTTGCATATCCCCCATTGATGCTCAGCAGAAGAACCCTGATTTCACACAAAATCCAGGAAATTTGTATCAGCCATAGACGTTTCATCTTAAGCAACGAAGGATCTACTTTTAGCTACTTTCACTTTTGTCTTTTTGTAACTCTCTAAGCACAACACAATAACCTTCTTTGTGAGCAAACTCAGATTCTTGTGGAAAGTGTACTTAAAATGGAAAAAAGCATTCAAATAATTGAAGAAACAAATAAACACCCAATATCTTCATCAATGATTGAAAGTACTAAATTTCACTTTGAAGGAGAGAAAATCTAAGAGAGAAAAAAAAGAGAAATGAGGATCTAAAAACTTACCAGGAAAAAGTGAAGATAACCCACAAAACAAAACTGTTGTTAGCTCCCAATGATATGATGATGATCCACCTTTTTGCGAGTTTGGGATTTCTGCTTCGGGTGGACACACCAAAAAGTTAAATAGTTTCTCTAAAAGTTAAAACCAATGTCTTTCAAAGATGATGACTTTGACGAAAAAAGGAAGACCTTTCAAAGAATAAATTATTAAATAATTTTAACACTCAACTGAAAAATCTTAAATGCAGATTTAGAGGGACAGAGAGAGAGAGAGAGATGAAAAGTATAAGGAAGAAGAGATTAGATCAGACTCAGATCGGCAATGAAGACAAGAGTCGGTGGGACCATTGTAATGTCGAAGTGATAACTTTAAAGCGATCAAAAGGGATCAGAGACAATAAGCACTGTGCTACTTGCGTACTAACTACTAGTTACGATTTTGCTTATTTAATTGTCAATTAATTAAAGACTAAATTGGTCTAATTAATGTTTGCCTCCTCTTCTCAGGACACCTGTGACTGTGCGGGACCACATAGATCTCATTCTTCTCAAGTCATCGGTGAACTACACAACGAAAAGTTATGGACACAGAAAGAAAAAAACGCAATTGGGCTTTTGCAGCCCAGCCCAGCCAACTGCCATTAGCTGAAAGCCATTTTATACAATTCTTTTAACCTTTTTGTGTCACCAATCTAACCAAAAATTTCTAGCGAGACAGCCCGAGCGGGGTTATATGAAAAGTATCTTCAAGATGAGTTTTATTAGGAACAAAGAAATTGAAAAGAGTTTTTATCATGTATTAATACTTTGATTTAGGGACCAAGACTTGCAAAAGATACAGGAACAAACTATAATTGTTCCTCAAAAACTATAAGTTTGATTCGGAATAGCCAAAAGTCATATTTCACGTCATCACTAAATATTGGTACTGTAAAACATATTCTTTTTCCAACCAGACTATACTTAAATGATCCAAACGAAAAGTATCTAAACAGACACTTCAAGATGAGTTTTATTAAGAGCAAAAGATTCAAACACAAGAGGAGCACCACGACGGAAAAAAAATTCTCAAAAAACAAAAGGGTTCATCAATGGATTCCATATCTTATATATCCTCTGCCTCTCTAAATCGATTTGTACAGCACAAAATCAAAGAATCACCTGAACAAATGTATTGTAAAATCTGTAATGAATGTAACTTTCTTAACTCTCTCACAAAAAGATCGAATCATCTGTTAACTCCGACAAAGAAGCAAACCCAAGCAGAGACTGATCCTTGGCTCTCTCAATCCTGTGCTTATAAAGATCATATGGCTCCCAAAGATGATCCAACGGACAAGGCCTCTTCTCGTCAAGTCTCACCCATGGCTTCCCTTTCCCACTCCAATGCAACAAACTCACAGTACCAGGATGCAGAGACCGACAGCTTCCTCGTATGTTGTCTCCTCCTAGACCGTGCTGGTTCCACCTATGATGGATAGGTTGGACATTCCCTCCGAACACAAGCAGAAACGGTGGCAAAGACCCAAGATCGTAGATTCTCTTTTTCTTCTGCAGTTGCATCCATCTCTCAAGCTTCTCTCTGTAGTTCCCTTCTCTCCACCTAACCATATCCATCACCATCACTCCCGTGTTGAAATAGCAAGGTGTTCGACCCGAGATTAGACCCGGTAACTCCGGGTCTGACCAGAACCCGGAAGTGAAGTACTGCGTGAAGTTCGCGTGGCAATACTCCGGAGCTCCGATCACACGCGACCCGGTCAACTCAGTGTTCCATAGCTTGGTGATGTCGTCGACCACAATCACATCCGAGTCGAGGTAGATGACTCGGTCAACGCTTCGATCGAGAATGTCTCCGAGGTAATTCCGAGCGTAGTTCAACGGATTCTCCAGGGCTTGTCTGATCGACGACGATATCAGGTTGATCACCGTGTCTTCCCGGAAAATGTAGACTTTGAAGTTCAGCGACGGGAAGGTCGACCGGACGAGTTGACTCAGCACACGCGGGCTAGCCGAGTCGAACTCGGCGGCGATGAAATGGAAGAAGACGTTCTCGGGACACGACGCGTGGCGGAGAACGGAATGGACGGCTGCGATCGATCCACGGAGATACTCTGAGTCCAAAGTCATCGCGATGTGGACGAGAGAGGGATCGTTGGAAGACGACACGAAGTTCTCTCTGTTCACGGATGACGATGCACACTCCTTGCCGTTTCTGTATTCCGGAGCCTCCATGAACGGACCCAGTTTATTACGCCCATGTCCGCCGCCGCCTCCGGTCGTGATCCTCCCCGGACCCGTCCGTATTCCGACGGCAAACGGTGACAGAGAAATCAAACACAAGACCGCCGCTAAAACGACGGCTTTTGACGGCATTATCAGAAAACGCGTTTATATTCAAAGCGAATGAA
>JAHZTW010000002.1:72163792-72184227 GCA_020283515.1 Alliaria petiolata | reverse complement strand
AGTATATATATATACGTTTTATATATCAATAAAAAAACTGTTCAAAAAAAATTATAACACTATAAAAACGAAAAAAAAACATACTTTTGATCTTCTTTAGATTTTTTTTTGAAAGTGAATCAAATGAATTAACAAGAGATGCTATTTATAAGCAACTAAAAGGAAAAAAAAATAAAATATATAGCTTACATGCATTGGTCACCTGCTAGCGCCAACCTCCTTCCCTCTTTTTCTCTGCAGGACAAAAAATTTACACAGATTTTCAACTGCATGCAGAGCAGTTATTTTTTTATTATTTTTTTTTGGTCTGCACTAAAAAAAGGTGAATGGGCCACATTTGCAGATTGATCTGCTTTTTAACAAATCTGCATTTGGACTGCTTTTGATCTGCTTTACCATTCAAAGCAATGTCTTTCAAAGATGAAGACTTTGACGGAAAAAAAGGAAGACCTTTCAAAGAATAAATTATTAAATAATTTTAACACTCAACTGAAAAATCTTAAATGCAGATTTAGAGGGACAGAGAGAGATGAAAAGTATAAGGAAGAAGAAGAAGAAGAGATTAGATCAGATCGGCAATGAAGACAAGAGTCGGTGGGACCATAGTAATGTCGAAGTAATATAACTTTAAAGCGATCAAAAGAGATCAGAGACAATAAGCACTATGCTACTTGCATACTAACTAGTACTACTAGTTACGATTTTGCTTATTTAATTGTCAATTAATTAATGACTAAATTGGTCTAATTAATGTTTGCCTCCTCTTCTCAGGACACCTGTGACTGTGCGGGGGACCACATAGATCCCATTCTTCTCAAGTCATCGGTGTACTACACCACGAAAAGTTATGGACACAGAAAGAAAAAAAAACGTATTTGGGCTTTTGCAGCCCAGCCCAGCCAACTGCCATTAGCTGAAAGCCCTTTTATACAATTCTTTTAACCTTTTCGTGTCACCAATTCTAACCAAAGAAATTGATATGATTTTTTTATCATGTATTATACTCTGATTTAGGGACCAAGACTTGCAAAAGATACAAGAACAAACTATAATTGCTCGTCCAAAACTATAAGCTTGATACCGAATAGCCAAAAGTCATATTTCACGTCATCACTATACTTAAATGATCCAAACGAAAAGTATCTAAACAGACACTTCAAGATGAGTTTTATTAAGAGCAAAAGATTCAAACACAAGAGCACCACCACGACGGAAAAAAAAGTCTCAAAAAAACATAAGGGTTCATCAATGGATTCCATATCTTATATATCCTCTGCCTCTCTAAATCGATTTGTACACCACAAAATCAAAGAATCACCTGAACAAATGTATTGTAAAATCTGTAATGAATGTAACTTTTTAAACTCTCTCACAAAAAGATTGAATCATCTGTTAACTCCGACAAAGAAGCAAACCCAAGCAGAGACTGATCCTTGGCTCTCTCAATCCTGTGCTTATAAAGATCATATGGCTCCCAAAGATGATCCAACGGACAAGGCCTCTTCTCATCAAGTCTCACCCATGGCTTCCCTTTCCCACTCCAATGCAACAAACTCACATTACCAGGATGCAGAGACCGACAGCTTCCTCGTATGTTGTCTCCTCCTAGACCGTGCTGGTTCCACCTATGATGAATAGGTTCGACATTCCCTCCGAACACAAGCAGAAACGGTGGCAAAGACCCAAGTTCGTAGATTCTCTTTTTCTTCTGCAATTGCATCCATCTCTCAAGCTTCTCTCTGTAGTTCCCTTCTCTCCACCTAACCATATCCATCACCATCACTCCCGTGTTGAAATAGCAAGGTGTTCGACCCGAGATTAGACCCGGTAACTCCGGGTCTGACCAGAACCCGGAAGTGAAGTACTGCGTGAAGTTCGCGTGGCAATACTCCGGAGCTCCGATCACACGCGACCCGGTCAACTCAGTGTTCCATAGCTTGGTGATGTCGTCGACCACAATCACATCCGAGTCGAGGTAGATGACTCGGTCAACGCTTCGATCGAGAATGTCTCCGAGGTAATTCCGAGCGTAGTTCAACGGATTCTCCAGGGCTTGTCTGATCGACGACGATATCAGGTTGATCACCGTGTCTTCCCGGAAAATGTAGACTTTGAAGTTCAGCGACGGGAAAGTCGACCGGACGAGTTGACTCAGCACACGCGGACTCGCCGAGTCGAACTCGGCTGCGATGAAATGGAAAAAGACGTTCTCGGGACACGACGCGTGGCGGAGAACGGAATGGACGGCTGCGATCGAGCCACGGACATACTCTGAGTCCAAAGTCATCGCGATGTGGACGAGAGAGGGATCGTTGGAAGACGACACGAAGTTCTCTCTGTTCACGGATGACGATGCACACTCCTTGCCGTTTCTGTATTCCGGAGCCTCCTTGAACGGACCCAGTTTATTACGCCCATGTCCGCCGCCGCCTCCGGTCGTGATCCTCCCCGGACCCGTCCGTATTCCGACGGCAAACGGTGACAGAGAAATCAAACACAAAACCGCCGCTAAAACGACGGCTTTTGACGGCATTATCAGAAAACGCGTTTATATTCAAAGCGAATGAAGAGAAAGATTTGAGCTTTTTTTTTTTTAATCCGCTAATGATTTAGCATTGTGCAAGATTGAAGAAGTTTCTGAAAAGATTTTACTATAAAGATTTCAAGAATGTTCTTTATATATTTTTGTCTCTCCACAGAGATGGAGAGATAAGGAAGGAAGAGGGAGAAGAAGAAAGATTGGTTATAAAAGAGATGTTTCTCATTGCTTTTACTTTGGATTCTC
Organism: Alliaria petiolata; assembly: GCA_020283515.1. Taxonomy (NCBI): domain Eukaryota; kingdom Viridiplantae; phylum Streptophyta; class Magnoliopsida; order Brassicales; family Brassicaceae; genus Alliaria; species Alliaria petiolata. The sequence goes on along the minus strand of JAHZTW010000002.1, from coordinate 72,181,442 downwards.
ATGATTTGGTTTCCTCATTTGGGAGATTGAGAATCACGGGCTATTAAAAGCGCGTGAGGCTGCAATAAGGCTTAATCGTTAAGGGAAAGTTTGCATAAGAGCAATCCCTAAACTTAATTACCTGTATTAACCAAAAAGGTTAATTCAAGATTTCGGTGGCTCGGTTCGTCTGCGAAAGGGTGTACGGGTAACATTCAAAGAAAACGAAAGGTGGGTTTTGGAAACTTGTCTTCACCCATTAAGACGGTGCCAGCTGGGAAGCTCGAGGGAAACAGCTGGATGATTCGCTTTTGTGTGAATGGGGTCCACAGTGGCGATTGGACGGATGGGATTAAATAGATGAGAAGTTGAGAACACAACTTGTCACGTGCTCTGCACACACATCTTACGCAAAATGGCACTAGAAAACCAGAAAATGTTTGCCAATAAATGCTGGTTTTCATTCTTTTTTTTTTTATTTTACAAATCAAAAATTATTTGATTTTCGTACTGGCAAGCAATATACCCCCAGAAAATATTTCCCAGGAATGTTTTGGGAAATAAATTAAAATTTTTTTTTTTTTGCTTTTACAAAATGAAAATACTAAAAATATCATCTTTTTGGTACAGGCAAGCAAGGTATAGAGGTTCCTAAGAAAGAAATGTTCCTAAGAATGTTAAGGGAAGAAAATGACAATTTTCCTTTTATATTACAAAACGGTGGAAATAAAAACACTGGATTTTTGGTACACCCAAACAAGGAAACTATAGATTCTCACAAATCGCAATCATTTACCAATGATTTTTAAAGTTAATGCACCTTAGGCAATTTATAGAAACAGTACAGAAATATGTTTTTACTAACATCAATATCACAATATGGCTTCATGCGTTTGGTTCAAAAACAAAAAAAAAGAGGCTTCATGCGTATTCACATCGTCGAGTGAGAATATTTTCTATTCAATATTCATTCTTATAAGAAAAGAAAAATATTCATTCATATAATTTGTTTTCACGACTCTCCAGAGGTTATGATTCTCTCATAAGTTTAACAATTTAATTGTAGTAAAAAAGGACACATATAAATCCAAATTTTGATTAGGATAAATGTTCTTTGTCGGCAAAATTTCAATTAGGATATTAGATTAAATTTTGTTCTCTTGTTTCTATTTTATTGGGGGCTGTTGGCAGCGACTACTGAGCCAATTATATCGAATATTCCCGTTGGGTAGTGCAGCTCATGCTCGACGTAACATACAATATAAAGATGTATTATATAACACCCAGTTAATATATTCACTTTCTCTGTGATGTGATATGTGATGTGTGCTAAGGACTTTTTCTCGAGGATGAGAAGAGAACACGATCAAGATCTCCGTTGAACATATTTGATTTGATATGTTTTTTATTTAATTTAGAGAATATTCTTGAATAGTTAGACACACACTGAACACTATATAAACTTGTCAAACTAGCTATTTTGAGACTAAAAATAAGCAAAATTTGGTTTCTACTGGCCAATGGAGAACCAAATGTTTTTCTTCTTCTTTTTCTGTTAAGTAGAACCAAATTTTGGTTAAAGAATGAAGAATGAATCAACGTTGTTAATTAGTGATTAGTAGTTACAAGAATTCTTAATTATATAATTAAGAAAATGGAGAGTTTTAAAAGAGTTTTGAGTGCGTCATAGAGTTTACCTGTTCAATAGGATTTGGTGTGTTTATGTGGGAGGAATGAGAAAGGGACGTGTAGTAGAAGCAAAGATAATTGAAGTTAGGTGGTAGGGACATGAAAATTCATGTGGTTTTTATTGCTACCGACGAAGAAGTTGGTTTTGTTTTTTATTTTAAAATTTTAATTTTAATTTTAAATGTGTCATTTGTTGTTGTAAATAACGAATTAAACACGGGTTCTTGATGATATCTTGTCCTCACATGTCGACATTCATTTTCAAAGACAAAGAAGATGATCATCTCTTATTAACTGCTCTCATCTTACTTCACTTATCTATCTCAAATATATAGAGAAAGAAACTGCTGTTCGAAGCTTCTTGGTTAGTGTCAATAACAATGTTACAATAAGGGAAAAAAGTTGGCAAATTGAAGCAATGGCTGAAACTAAGAACATAAATTATCACTTTAAAGAGTTTTGGTATGATGGAAGAACAATAAATTGAAATACACTGAAACGAAGAACTTTGTTCTGATGGAAGAACGATAAATTGAAACACAACTTAAACAAAAGCAAATCAAAACAAAAACTAAGAGAACATGATAGATAACAAGCCCCTAATAGTTTGACACAAAAATAAAACATGCGGGAACAAAACCGATCACAAAGCAACTTACGCATCACAACGAATTTCCTACTCACATGAAATTAGCACCAGTAACAGAAACAACACTGCCTTCTAATATCACAACAAATAAATTTTGAAAAATACTACCTTGTAAAAAATTTACGACAATATGTTTTGAATAGTAACAATTTTCTAACATCCAATTTTCGCTTCAAAATTTTGAATGAAGCATTTTTTGTTGTCATAAGTCCTTGAGGAACTGTTTCAGACATCAGCACGTTAGATTTATAACATTAGTTCTCTGAAAATCATGATCTTGCTTGCACAAATTTTGAATATTTATCTTTTTACCATTTACTATTCAAAATTTTCAGTATAAAGAGACAATTCATCTCCACAGTAAAAAGTCTTTGGAAACATTTAACATAGTCAAATTGTTTATAATGCATTTTAGGTTATGAGAGTTGCCAATGAGGCCAACATTTGGGACAACATTGAGTGGTCTCATCCTGTCATGGCCGTTGGTCATCATCATTAGATCGCTATAAGGTTTTGTATGATGTTTCTAGCACTCTCTGAACTTTGACTAATCCTTGTTTTTTCCTTTTTGTTTTGTTCACATGTACTAAAGATTCTCGAATTGCTCAAACAGTTTATGGTAAATGATTGATTGAAAATCATATATTATATGGTTTTTAATCGATCTTGATCTTCCATCCCACCAAGCTGTGTCCATTAGGTAGTAGCAGTCCACTCTATAGATTCCTTGAACGTTTGGGTTCAATTCCAAGGCATTGTCCATGGCAAAGAGATCTTTATGTTCGAACACGATCACCCATTCATCTCCCATCATCCATCGTCCGACGGATACAGTTAACACTTCATCAACCTCTGATAAACGAAATGAATTTTAAATCATTATTCAAGTCAAAATCTCGAACCATTCAAAAGTTCGGTATTCGAAATCTAAATATCCTATCAAAACCTCGATTCACACAATCACCTCATCAAAATTTGATATCAATATTGAAGCTAAAATCTCAAACCATTCAAAAGCTTAGTATGAAGAAGCTGAATATTCCATCAGACCTCGATTCACACAATCACCTCATCAAAAGCTATGATAAATGCATCTGAAATCAACATTTCAATCTAAAAACTCAAACCATTTAAAATGCTTGCTATTCGAAATCTAAATATTCTGTCAAAACTTCGAACTATTCAAAATTTCGCTATTCGAAATCTAATATTCTATCATAATCTCAAACCATTCAAAAGCTCGGTCTTAGGATGGTCTCAGGATGCTAACGCATTCGTTCGGTCTCAGGATGGTCTCAGGATGCTAACGCATGATTCGTTCGGTATCTGATATTTTGTTTCGAATCTTATGTTTGGTATCTGATATTTTGGTATTGCTTTGGCATTGATATTTTGTAAAACCTCAAATTATGTTTGGTATTGATTTGTAAAACCTCAGAGTATCAAGTTATATTTAGTATTGATATTTCATGTTTTGATTCTTATAAAAAATATATATTTCATGAAAATAAAAATTTATAAATGTCAAAAATAATAATTTGAGAATTATTTGGTTAAGAAATATATTTTAAATCAAGAATTAAAATTAATATGATTAAGATTAGATTAAAAATATGATTAAATGAAAGTGGACATTTTAGTAATTTTTTTAATCAAAATCATTTGGATGGATATGTAAACTAAGTAAACACACACATTTACATTCAGATAAGTCATTCAGATGAACAATCAAAATAATTGAAAATAAACAAACATCATCTGGATGGATCATTTAAATGCATGGAAATGGATCATCAGGATGTCAATTTGAGATGGAGAAACAAACAAGGTTTAAATGCCAGATAATTCGCACCTTCCATCATATGTTTTGAGGATGTTTTGAGGATAAAGACTAGAACAAAGATAAGAGTAGATTGATATCTGAAGCTTAGTGCTTGGTATCAATAACAATGTTTAAGTGTATTAATATATATAAAAAAGGGGAAATAAAACTCAAGCAATGGCTTTACACTTGAAATGAGAATGAAAACCAGAAATAATTTGGTAGCAAGAAAACAAAAAATTGTGTGGCCTTGCTTTTTTTTTTTATTCAACCGTAAGCTACTACGAGCAAAGATTTATGGAAGTGTCACTTTGAGTTCTTTTCTGTCTGCTCCAAAAGACTGCAAAACACAATGGGAAAAAACAAAACAAAGAACGTGTAAATCCCTTTGAATTCATCTTATTACGAAATATGCAATATCCTAATAGAGATGTTCTGTTAAAAGGGTATTGAAGAGTGGCTGAGTGGGAAGCATATAGTAGTACCTCAACTCCACAGTCTTTCACGTACATGTTTGTGAATAGCTCAGATGGTTCTGGTACAGGGCTCTCCTGAAACAAATGTTAAAACGGGAAGAATAATATTAGTAAAATGGTTTGATAATAGATAATTACAAAGACAAAGATAGAAAACAGCTAAGAGATTTATTTATTACCTTGGCCTGAGCTACAGCGTCATCTACTTCTGTCCTCACCTCTTTCTCCATGTTCTTAAGCTCTTTTTCTGTAGCTATGTCATGAGACAGGAGCAACTTTCGCACCCTTTCAATTGGATCTCGCACCTAAAGATCACAGAAATTTTATGATATTGTTCGTCATTAATAAGTTTCAAATTTCCAACGTTTTTAGCTGTAGTGTTCTTACAAGTGAACAAAGGAGCTAACCTGTCTCACGCCGGAGATTTCGTCACGTGTACGGTAGGTGCTTCCTGGATCAGACATAGAGTGACCGTGGTATCTGTAGGTGTCCATCTCCAGGATCTGCGCAGATAAATGGCAATTGTATGTTGTTGGTCATATCATTAGGCAGAGAAAGAGCTTATAAGGATCCAAATTCACAAGATTCAAAATGCTTGTCCTGGATGTGTTGGTGACAAAAATGCAATAAAAGGAAGTTTGGTCTGAAGCTGAACTCAGCATATAGTTTTACTTCAGAAGAGAATAGTAGTTACATCGTTACTAGAACCTCTCCCAAAACACCAGCACCACACATGCAAGCACTAAATGATTCTATGAATTACTAATTTCCCGTAAAATGCTCACAGAGTCATATTGATTAGTTTCGATTTCAAAAGAAACAACAGGAACAGCTAAGACTGCAAACAAAGAAAAGAAGGCTACTTGTTGACAGATAAAAAGCATTGTGCAAACTTACAATAGGTCCATTCTTGAGCGCATGCTCCTTGGCGAACTTGCATGCCTGTTTCACAGCCAGTGCATCCATACCATCCACCTAAAACACAAAGCAGAAGACGATCACTTGTTAGCTTCAAGCTCTCACTCTCACCAATCAGAAAAAGAAAAAAAAAACAAAGGATACAATTCTATTGGCTAAAACACTAAAACAACAAAATATATAGAGACTCTGGAGACAATGCCATTAGTAGTTCTTATAAAGTTACTGTCAATCACAAATATCACATAAAGTTTCGTTCTTTCTCACTCAATATGTGTGAAAAGCGCTATCCTCACTACTTACCTATACCACATTCGACCAAAAGTCTAGGCTACACACAAAAAGCAACCCCCATATCAACCAAAAACTGCTATAACTACACGCCGAGGAATGAATATGAGACAATAAAACTCCAATTGAAGCTAAAACATTGCAACACTCAAGATCAAGGACATTAGATAATTTCAGTCTCACCTTCAAGCCAGGAACATAGTCTCCACGCTTGAAATAGGCTGGAGACTTAGCCGACCTCCATGTAGCCGTTCCCATTCCATCTACACACCAAAATTACTCTCGAAGGGTCACTACAACATTCACTAAAGATTCAATCAAACAGACACAAGTAACAATAAAAAACTCACAATGGTTATTCTCGCAAACAAGAATCGCAGGCAAATCCCAAAGAGCCGCGATATTCAAGGCCTCAAACAGCTGACCCTGATTCGCAGCACCGTCGCCATACAATGTGAAAGTCACATTCTCTTCCTTGGAATACTTCTGAGCAAAAGCCAAACCACATCCCAACGGAATCTGAGCACCGACGATCCCATGCCCACCGTAGAACGAAGCGTCCTTCTTGTAGAAATGCATAGATCCTCCTTTACCATTAGAGCATCCCCGTTTCCTCCCCATGAGCTCCGAGAAGGCGTCGACGAGCTCTCCACCACGGCCCAAGAAGGTGCAGTGATCTCGGTACGACGTGATGATCGCGTCCTTCCTCGTAATCGCCGCCTCCATCCCGACGGCTAAAGCCTCCTGGCCGTCGTACAGGTGGCAGAACCCGCGGATCAGCTTCGCCTTGTAGAGGGAATCGGCGGCGATCTCCATCCTCCGCATCCGAGCCATGTCGCGGAAAAACGTGAGGATCTCCTCCGACGAGGTCTCGACGGAGCGTGACGGCGCGTCGCATAGATGCGCAGTGAAAGGGACGGCGGTTTCGATTGTGATCGGCGATGTGTCTGTGGAAACGTGGCGGCGGATGGCGGTAGGTAAGGCGGTGGCCGCCGGTTTCAGGAAACTGTTAGATCGGAGAGAAAGTCGTGACAACGCCATCTCCGATTTCCTTTGGAAATTTTCGTTTTTTTTTCTCGTTTGGTAGAGAAAAATCGAATCTTTGTTTTAAAGTTATATAAGAAGCGTCTTCAATGGAAAAAAGTCAAAACCCTGTAATGGTTTTCTGTCTTTCTCTACAAACGAAGAGTCAAATCTGTGTTAAATGTTTACAAACATACACAACAGTGAGTGAAAAGGACACTTTACACATGTAACAAAACATCTTCGTCAAATAAATCTTCCTTTTTTTGGTCATTTGTTTATTTTTCTGTCAAGTGTCAAGACAACAAAGAGCCAAATCCTCTGTTGCTTCTCTCATGACAAAAGAGAATGCAATTTGGCTCTATTTGGTGAAATCAACAAATGTAAAATTGCCACTTTTTTTTTTGATGTTGTCTCTGTTAATTTGGTGAATGAAGAACAAGTTTGTTGCTTTGGTGTCATCTTAATTTCAATTCATTCCTTAAACATTTTACTCCACAACGAGTAGAAGCAACAGTTTCAAATCAGTAAATTCTCCTTTTTTTTGGGGTGTAAAAACTAAACAATAACCAAATCAAATCAAACATTGGATGCAACACCTCAAGTTCATTCTCAATGATAACGAAATCGATTCCTCTTGAGTATAAAGTCTCCAAATTTAATAAAAATACATAGTGCAGGTGTGCTTGTATCAGAAGAAAATATTGAACAAAACTCAAACCTATAGAAAAAGAAACTATACAGATTTTGGAAGTTCTAAAACATTTTATGTATCAAACATCCTAGAAGTAAACAGTATATCATATAGTTAAGTTACTTAAAGTATCTAGTAGAGATGTTGATGCTATTCGTCGAAATTTTTGTTCGTTTCAAGTATCTGGGAAAGTCCTCGATCAAGTCTTCATGATAATAGAGAAGATTAACGACCTGCAAGACATATAATATATACAACCTAATCAAACCAAAGAAAGAAGAAAAAAAAACAGAAGTACAAGTGCAACACCAAGAACATACCTCCTTGTACACCTTCTTTTTCGACATCGTTCCCTCTTTAAACTCGTTCATTATCTCGCCAAATGACTCAACTACATGAGTATCAAGGCTCCGAAACCTTGTCTGCAGATGGGAGGAATTTGTTATTTTTAAAATCAAAAGTTAGCAAAAAGAAAAAAATATATCAAAATAGTCCTTTAGGATTATGTATCAGTTTACCTTGAGCTTGTCCATAAAACTCGCTCCATCATGTTTTCTTTTGGTACAGTTAGACTCAGCACAACGATGTCCAGCATCAGGAGAGATGGTTCTCCTAGCCTTGAGAATGATGGTTGTCCTCTTAGCCTCTGGAGGGATGGTTCTCTTAGCCTCGGGAGGGCTGGTTCTACTAGGCTCGGGAGGGATGGTTCTCTTAGACTCGGGAGGGTTGGTTCTACTAGGCTCGGGAGGGCTGGTTATCTTAGACTCATAATCTGGAAACAAGATATTTAATCCAAGAAGCAGCTCCTGGTGATCTTTCATGAGCTCCTTCATCCTTGCAAGGGTACTCGTGCGATCAAATCTACAAAGAGACTAGTCCACATCAGAACCAATTCACAACAACCTGTGAACGTTGTTGTAGCTTGGGCAGTTGAAGTAAAGAGCAAACAAGAGGAGGAGAAAAAACAATTCATACCTGTCGGCATGAAAATCATTACAGATCTTTAGAAACTCAACATATTTCCCACGTTCATCGCGAAATGCTTCCTTCACAGCATCAACGTATTGGTCCGCCTCGTCTTTAGTTATCTCATGTGCTGTTCTTCTACCAACCATGGTTTGCAATTGGCCTAACCCTTTGTTGGCATCAGGACGAGTGACGCTTCTCTCATCTCTTACAGCAAAATTAGTGATTTTTCCTCTGCTATCTTTAGCCTCGGGATCTATGGTTTGATGAGCCTCGAGAGGGACGACACTCTCAGCCTCGGGAGTAAGGAAGAAATTCAATCCAAGAAGCAGATTCGGGTGATCTTTTATGAGCTTCTTCATCCTTGTAACGCAAATAGCTTCATCATCTCTACAGAGAGAAAAAAACAATTCTCACAGTGTCAGTTTCTTGTGTAGATTTTGAGAAATTGAAATCTTGGAACAAGGAGAAAAATTTATACAATCCGTACCTATGAGTTTCGACATAGTCAAGTATCTTTAAAAACTCACTACGTTTTTCGGGTTCGTCGTTTAATGCTTCCTTCACATCAGCGATGTATTGGTTCGCATAACTCACAGTTTTCTCCGGCTCTACTCTTGTTTCAACCATGGTGTGTGAGAATTGACCTAAATCGTTCCAAAGAAACAGATCAGATTCATCACTGAATCCCTCTACTACCTCAAAACTATTAGCACTTTCTCTTTAAGAAACTACTCTTCAAGAATCCTTCCAAGAAACAGAAACAGAACATAGTGCAGAAATCTTGATCACGAAATACTAATAATAAAAATTAGAGGTCTCGATTTCATGTAGTTTTCATAGATTATCATCCGGCGAACAGTGGAAACCAATCGAGAAAAGATTCGAAAGCAGAGAAACTGAAAACTCGATCCTGGCCTCACATAATCATACGAAATAGGATAAAAATCGAAGAAGAAGAAGAAGGAAGTTTAGTTACGGAATCGATGAGCAAGAAAGCCTCGTCTTCGCAGGGTTTCGGACTTCAAAGATTTTCCAAAAGCAAAACCCTATTGCGAGTGTTTTTTACTTATTATATACACTTGGGGGCATTATCATATTTGAAATTGCATTGATCAAAAATTAATTATTCACAATTAATTTAAAAACAGACGAATTCGTTAAATTTTAACCCAAACCAAATACACTACAGGTTTAAACGAACCGAACCGAGTCACCTAAATTAAGGTTGGTTCGGGTCAGGCTCCTCGGCTATTTCCCCGTCTCGCTAATGCGATTGTGTTTGGTTCAAAAGGTTTTCATTCTCTGTTTGTTGATTTAAGTTAATTGTGGGCTACTAAGACCCACTAAACACAAAGGCCTTGGCTGGGCTTGTATCTTTTCTTTCTCAGTGCAATTTAATTGATAATTTTGGTAGAAAAAAACAAGGTTTCATAAAAGCATTCACAAGAGTTATGCCACTCTCTTCTATCAAAGCCGTACGGTACTGTTAAGGTTTTGATTGGTTGCTCCTCTCAAGATCAAACTTATTGGGCCAACATTTTGGTACGCTAAAGTGCATGTACTTTTTTTTTATTCTCATAATTCTAGCATTTTTAGGTTTGTTAGATTATAAGATTAGAGAGTTGAGAGTATAGAAATAGTTGGAAACAACGAAGATGAAATATGTTATTACTTTATTTATAAGCCTATAATGGCTAATCGAAACCATGATTCCTAAATGAAGAAATAGAACGGATTTTTATTATATAAACAAATTCGACTTAGAACAAATCTAAAACGAACCGGTTTAGATCCCATAGAAGAGTATGCTGGAGGTTATTACATCCACCTCCTAGCTTTAACCTCTATCCAACCATCGAGCACCAACCACCCTGGCAAGAAAGCATCGAAACCCGAAATCAAGTCTTGGTGTCCTTTTAATAATTTCTCCACCTTTTTTACGCAACGACTCTTACTAATTCTACAATCAAATTATATTCGAAATTAATTAGTTTTAAGAAAATTATAGAGTGTTACCCCAACAAGGATTGAAATAAAGAGAAAACTAATCATATTCTCTTATTTTGCAAAAACACTATGTATATACATACCTCCGAGCTTTATAATTATTCATAATCGTAAGGAACTCTTTATATCTTGTTTGGTCGTTTTCAAGTGTTGCCTTCACGGCCCCAAGATATCCATAGGCATAATTCTGAGTTGTTTTCGGTTTACTTCCGCTCGGTTCACTGCCTTTGCTTCCTTCTCCAGACATGTTTCAACTTTAAAGTTTGTCGAAGCTTCATTTTCCAAACAATAGAGTTAACTTTTGTTTTTTGCATTAAAGCAAATTTATCAATGAGTCTTTTTTTAATCATCTTAAACATAAAAGAATTTTTAAATAGTAACTTGAAATCTTTGAGAAAAAAACGTTGTATCAATGATCGTAATTCACAATATTAGAATTACAAAGTTACACACGCATTGAAGATTGATCCATATAGAGCAAGAGAACATGGCCATAATCAACTCCATATTGGTAAATTAATCAAAAACTAAATCCAATTATATACGAGGCCATATTGTCATTTATGAATAACTTATTTCGTCAGTTTAAGGCTTGTCGAGAAAAAATAATATTATCAAATTAATGAAAATTTCATTGATCAGCATTCTTAGTACTGAAAACTAATCTTGGTAAAAAGTAGAACGATAGATGTAGAATTGTGAAAAAAGGTTCAAAGTAACGAATCATAAAAATTACTATGAGTATAAGCTTCACCGTCGTAGCACTAGCACATGAATGAGTTTTTGAGATGTATATGTGTCTTCTATATATACAATTTTTTTCTTAGAATCAGTCCATTTGAAATTAATATTTTTCTATCAATGAGATATAAATGTGCAAAAGTATTTAATGCTATAAAGATATATGACATATGTGATATGTCAGTTGTAAATAAAATTTTGCATTAACTATAGTTAAAGTAAACTAAGAGAAATTTAATATGCAGATTTTTATGTATATTTAGTAAGAAAAAATAAAACTTAAATATTTGTAAGCATTTGTCAAAAAATATTTAACCTAAGAGTTTAATTAAATTACTTTTCCTACATTAATGTGGCCATTATCTTTGCAATCCAAAAAACTTTTAAAATTTAGTTGAATTCGATTAAAACAAATACATTTTTTTTTTATCGTCTGAAATATTATGAAAGGCAATTACAAGGATAATTTTTAACGGATAATTTATCTATTCCACAAAGATCTACACATATGCAGGCCCACCACGAATAGCTCTCCTTGCACCGTTCTGGAAATTTTCCTTATCTGTTTTGCTTCCTCCAATAACCTGCAGAAATCACATCTTCTGGAAATCGAAATCCAGACTTTCTGGTGTAGAAGCATTAATGAACCGTTTAGTCAACCACTGGACTAAGGGGCTTCACAAACAAATACATTTAACTTGTGAAACTGTTAATTATTAGTGTCATAAAGTCTCAAAAAAGTTTAGTTTAGATATTCAATAAAGATATGCACTAAACGACAATGATGAAACCCAATGATGGGAGCGAGGCTCAAGAGCAAATGCAGGAACAGAGAATGAAGGTAAATATATACTTGTGACTGCAAGGAGAAAAGAGAGGAGAGCCTTACTCTGTTTTTTTTTTTTTTTCCGGTGAACCCTCATTTGATTACTTTGTTCTCAACAGATTCAAGAGGAACAAAGACGGAGAGATATTGAAAATCAGAGGAGGGAGTCTCGTTTGAAACATGAGCAGGTGTTAAAATTGAATCAACAACATTTCTCTCAATTTGTTTTTTTGAGAAGAAGATTCTCTCATGTGAGCTTTTTTAATTGGTTTTCTTTAGATGCAATCCACAGTTCCATTCTATGAAGGGAATCAAATCAGAGAGGCATTACCGGAACTAGGGTTTCAGAAAGAAGAGGGCGATGGGTTTTAAAGAGGAAACAGAGTTACTTGACAACTGATTCCTTGGAACACAAGAAACCGATCTGTGTTGAACACAAGAAACCGATCTGTGTTGAACACAAAAGAGGGCGATGGGCTTTAGTAATTTCAATCGTATGATTGATTGTTGTTGTTTAGTTCAGTTTTTTAAATTTACTTTTAAAGATTACGTTTTCAAAAAATTATAGCTACATATAGTTCGGAAAAAGTTATATATGCAACTGCAATCACCTTAGTATAAAGTTAAGTAAAAATATATGCCATGGAATACAAGCCACACGATGCTTCTCTTCGTGACAACTCTTCTTACAGACACACTTGGCTTAGAGGCTAGACTCAAGAATTCATAATTCTCATCAAACTGTGCTAAGTTGACAAGTTGTTGAGCCGTTTTACTAGATTATAGTTATTAGATTATGTTTAACAATTCTGAGTCTGATAAGATTCCAAACATACTTTCAACCATGATGATGATTATTGTATTGAAGTTCAAAACCAAAAAGTTGCTATAGAATATGCTCCATCTTCTTGGCCTTTATCTGGAGATGTCTGAATACTCATAATCTTCATCGGAAGAGTCATATTCAAAATTTTCATCCGGAGATTCGGACAATAGATAAATTTCATCGACACCACTGAAGCTTGCATAGATAAATGGAAGTCACTTATGTTGCTTCAACGTCAAATGTGTATAGATGATCCGTCAAAACTTGACCTAGTGTGTGCCCATTTGATCTATAAGCAGTGATAGCATTGACGTTACAATGCACCCACATAATTGAACAATCATCCCATATCGTCCCAATGTGACGCCATGACTCATCTAACTTAGTCGAGACATCTAATACCTTTTAAAAATTTCTTTCTGAAAACTTTTCCCATTGAGCCATTAGTCTCGCACCCTAAACTTAACGCACCTGCACAAACTGAAAAAGGGAAAAAGGGGTTTGAAAGCGATTTCCCGATGACTTATAACTTCCCTTGATGAACTGTCAGTTCCTGAAGATTCTCTGAAGCAGTATCTTTTCGTGGATACCTTGATCGAGCTCTGAGTCGTTCTGGTTGATCGGGAATCCCCTTTACAAAACTCGTACACGCTCACTGTTTTCTCACTGTTGCAGATTGCAGGTTTCTCAGCTGTTTCTTGATTAAGAAGCAAAGCCTCCAAACTGCATCTCCGGTGGAACTAGGGTTCCTTTCTTCCTCCAATGGATTCCTGTGTTGATGATGATCACGTTGATATCTTCGCTTCACCTAATCGACTTTTCCTCTGCCACCGACGAATTTCCAAACTCGCCTCAACTGCTTTCTTCTTCATTCTGTTTTTCTTGAACTCACCTTTTGACATTCGGATCTACTCTGACCTGCTCCGTTTCTTCTTCTCCTTAATGCCACGAAGTACATCTCTCTTTTCTAATGCTTTTCCTTTGTGGTGGTGATGATTCATTCTCCTCCGATCCGTAACGTCCCTTCTCCGCATCCTATCTCGTGACTTCTTCTTCTCCATCTCTTTCTTCTTTTCTTCTCCACGTTTTGGTCTGCTCTTCTTCTACCTTTCTTTTTAATTCTCTTTCTTTTCTCTTTTCACGCTAACACCTATTCTCTATCTCTTTTCCTTCATGATCTATTTTTCGTAACTCCTTTTTCCTCTGGTTTTCTTTTTGAGCGGCCATGAGATGATTAAAGTTATATACATATATATACGACCATAACTCTGAAAACCCTCGTTATTTACCGTACTTTCCTTTTGAGCCTTATTGGGCTTTCACGCATCTAAGTTTTAGTTTGGCCCGGGGTGTTACACCCAATCGTCCTTAATATCCTGTAAGATGCAAAGCCCTAAATTTTGTTGATGTACGAAGAGGCTTCGCATTCAATTTCATTATTCGGTAAGTGAAGTAGTCAGACACTTCTAAGTTCGTTGTGGGCTACTAAGACCCACTAAACACTAAGGCTTTGGCTAAGCTTGTATCGTGCAATTTAATTGAAAATTTTGGTAGAAAAAAACAAGGAAAGGTTTAAAAAAAGCATTCACAAGAGTTATGCACTCTCTTCTATCAAAGCCGTACGGTACGGTAAGGTTACGAATGGTTGCTGCACTCCAGATCAAACTTATTCGGCCAACATTTTGGTACGCTAAAGTGCATACTTTGATATTCTCATAGTTCTAGCATTTTTAGAGAGTTGAGAGTATATATAGAAATAGTTGGAAACAACAAAGATGAAATATCTTATAACTTTATTTATAAGCCTATAATGGCTAATTGAAACCATGATTCCTAAATGAAGAAATAGAACGGATTTTTATTATATAAACAAATTCGACTTAGAACAAATCTAAAACGAACCGGTTTAGATCCCATAGAAGAGTATGATGGAGGTTATTACATCACCTCTTAATTTTGACCTCTACCTATTCATCGAGCTCCAACCACTCTGGCAAGAAAACATTGAAACCCGAAATCAAGTCTGGGTGTCCTTTTAATAATTTCGTCACCTCTTTTACGCAACGAATCCTATCAATTCTACATTCAAATTATATTCAAAATTAATTAGTTTAAAGAAAATTATAGAGTGTTACCCCAACAAAAATTGAAATAAAGAGAAAACTAAACATATTCTCTTATTTTGCAAAAACACTTATATACATACCTTCGAGCTTTAAAATTATACATAATCGCAAGAAACTCGTTATATCTTGTATGGTCATTATGAAATTTATCCTTCACAGCCCTAACATATGCATAGGCATCATCTTTAGTAGCGTACGGTTTACTTGGTTTGCCTCCTTCTGCAGTCATCGATTCAACTTTGAAGTTTGTCGAAGCTTCATTTTTCAAACAGTAGAGTTAACTTTTGTGTTTTGCATTAAAGCAAATTTATTAATAATTTCTTTTAACCATCTCAAACATAAAAGAATCTTTGAAAAGTAACTTGAAATCTTTGGAAAAAAAAACATTATATCAATAATCATAATTCACAATATTAGAATTAGAAAGTTACACACGCATTGAAGATTGATCCATAAAGAGCAAGGGAACATGACCATAATCAACTTTAGATTGGTAAATTAATCAAAAACCAAATCCAATTATCAACGAGGCCATATTGTCATTTATGAATAACTCATTTCGTCAGTTTAAGGCTTGTCGAGAAAAAACAACATTATCAAATTAATGTAAATTTCATTGATCAGCATTCTTAGTACTGAAAACTAATCTTGGTAAAAAGTAGAACGATCGATGTAGAATTGTGAAAAAGGTTCAAAGTAACGAACCAGATAAATTACTATGAGTACTAGCTTCACCGTTGTAGCACTAGCACATGAATGGGTTTTTGAGATGTATATGCGTCTTCTATATATACAATTTTTTTCTTAGAATCAGTCCATTTGAAATTAACATCTTTCTATCAATGAGATATATATGTGCAAAAGTATTTAATGAAATGAAGATATGTGACATATGTTAGTTGTAAATCAAATTTCGCATTAATTATAGTTAAAGTAAATTAAGAGAAATTTAATATGCAGATTTTTATGTATATTTAGTAAGAAACAAAATAAAATTTAAATCTTTGTAAGCATCTGTCAAAACATATTTAACTAAGAGTTTAATTAAATTACTTTTCCTACATTAATGTGGCCATTATCTTGGCAATCGAAATTTTTTAAATTTTTTAGTTGAGTTCGATTAAAACAAACAGATTTAACTTGTGAAACTGTTAATTAGTGTCATAAAGTCTCAAAAAGTTTAGTTTAGATATTCAATAAAGATATGCACTAAAAGACAACATGATCGAGATATATCTGGTAAATGTACTTTATGAAATTATCTAAAACTTACCAATGTTATAATTAGTAAATCCACTAAAAATACCACGAAACATTTTCTTGCCAAAGTAAAAAAAATAAAAGGATATGCATGTAAGTTTCTCTGGTACGGAAACTATGTTGTCAGACAACAAACATTAGAATTTTGGATTTAAAGAACTAAACAATTCTTTGATTTGATTTCTAGTGAACAGAGAAAGAAAAAGTGCTAAGAAAAGAGAAAATAAAATCGGAATAAGAGACAAGATTGAAGAGAGAACTCAGAAGAATCGAAGTGGCTGAAAAAACTGATACGAGAACTTACTCTGCAAGAATAGAGTCGAGAGATCCATGGAAGAAACCAAGGTAAACAAAGAAACTGAAACGAAAAATTACTTTGTGATTACTCATTTGATTTCACGTTTCGGTTTTTTTAACACCCCGACCGTCCCTACCAGCGAGACCCCAACACTTCTCCCGGGCTGTGGGCCCACGCCCCTGTCCGACGGCCAGTGTATTATTTTTTTCAGTGATCCGACCGGTTTATTTACTCACCAGGTGACCTTTCTCTTTGTTTTTGTTTTGGCCTCACTTACACGGTTCCGCAGAGAACTTCCCGAAAGGTCACCCATCCTAGTGCTACTCCAGCATAAGCACGCTTAACTCTGGAGTTCTCTTAGGGTAAGTGACCAGAAAAGGTAAGTGCACTTTGATGACATAGGTAGCCAAATCAATCCATTTAAATTTATTCAAATGGGCCGGGCCCGAGTCGTTACATTAACCGCCATAGCCACCACTTTAAACTAAGAATAATTCATGTTGTTGGTATTGAAACCGTTTAACCAAAATTCCCTAATGCTACGAAATTGGAAAATAACTTGCAGAGAAAGCAACAACATGAACGTAACCATATTATGCGTGTACCTTAGAAAATGTTGAGTAGATTTTGCTTTTCGTGGATCTTTCCACTACAAGAAAACATCGCAAATTCCGATGACACTATTCATCAGAAATTTGTTGGAAAAAGGTGTTTCGGATGAATTTCCGACTAATACGTGATTGTCGGAATACAAGCCTCGGAAATGAGTTTTGGTCGGATTTTTCTCGGAAATGAATGTTGTCGGAATTTTGTCAGAAAATGTCCTCCCAAATTTCTCGGAAACTTTCCCACGAGGGTAACGAAAGTTACCGATTAAACATAATAGTCGGAAATTTGTGAGAAAATTTGCCATTATATTTCCGAGGAATTCAGAAAAAGAAAACCAAAAAAAGAATAATAAAACTAAGAGAGAGTGAAGAAGAGCCTGAAATGGTGGCGAGAGAGAGAGAGAGAGAGAGAGAGAGAGAGAGAGAGAGAGAGAGAGAGAGAGCGCGG
>JAHZTW010000002.1:72105580-72161188 GCA_020283515.1 Alliaria petiolata | reverse complement strand
ACTAGGATATATTTCAATTAAAAAAAAGAAAATTTTAGCTACTAATGATATTACATTAAACGATGATGAGCTCAATGAGGAGGAGGATATCAAGAATTTTAGAGACTTTTGATTCAAGTCCTGAGAAACATAACTTCTCTAGAGAGCAGAGAGATCATATACGAGAGATAAATGTGAGGAGAAATATAGACTTTATTTGCTTGAAAAGAGTTAATGGGGAGATCGTTAACATACTCGAAAGACTCGAATTGCATACCTAATTTTTAAACGCAGCGTAACAGAAAAAAATAGTTGAAAAAGTGTGTGAACTATATGAGAAGTAGAGTTAATGTTGCTTAGGACCTGCAACAGATTCTGTCTTTCAAATATTTTAATTCAAAATAAATAAAAATTAAAATAAATAAATAACTCTTAGGTTTCGATTTTGTGTTTTTCATATATTTTTTTCAGTAGTGATCCGGTGTTGTTTTCTATATTCTTAGAAAAAATATTTTAACGGGTTTTAAATTTTATTATAATAAATACGCGTATACGCGGATCCTAATCTAGATTTTAGTTATGATAAAAGTAGGATAATTAATTCGTCAAAATTATAGATATATATATATATATATATATAGATAAAACAATAGAATTAAACCTAATTAAAACATATATATTTGGAATATTAAAAATAAATTTTTTTTCTTTACATATTATCCAATTTGTTTTCAATTTATTTTTACGAATTTAAAATATTTTATTAAAAACCCGCATATATGCGGATCCTATTCTAGTATATTATATATTTTGACTTAAAAGAACTTAGTAGTGGATAATCAAAATAAAATAAATAATTTTTAGGATATTTTTTTAGTTTTGTTTTGAGAAGATAGATTATAATGTTAGATGTATAGTTTGATCTATTGGAGTATATACTAATTGTATATGTTATTTTTGTAAATTATACAAAATTTAAATAAATCGATAAAAATAAATTTTTATAAAATATCAAACAAAGTCATTAGTCTTATCATAATATTAGAAGTAGAAGAATGGGAGAAATAAAAATAAACTTTTATCTAAAATTTTTATATGAATTAAAAGTTTGTTATTATTAATGAGAAAAAATCATTATTTGAACATTTCTATATAAATTAGAAGTTTTTCAATTAATACAAAACTAAATTATTATTTATATATATTTTAATTGAATTTTCTATTGAATTATTAAGGGCAAATTAAGATTAACATTAATCTAAGGTATAGTTCTTCAATGTTTTGAGCCAAATGTATAGTTTCCAAATCTATAGTAAAAGTGTTCTTTTATTTCAATTTTTCCAAACATATTTAAGCTAAGAGTTTAATTAAATTACCTTTTCTACATTAACGTGGCCATTATCTTTGCAATTCAAATTTTTTAAATTTTTTAGTTTAGTTCGATTAAAACAAACAGATTTAACTTGTGAAACTGTTAATTAGAGCAAGAGTAATGATAGATTCTTAGTTAGTATTTTAAGATATATTATTATAATAAAATTATTATAATAATAAATTGGGTTCTTAAGAACTTAAGAAAATATCTTATATAAAAAACTTTGAGTGGTTTTCTTAAATTTACCCAATTCATTATTATAATAATTTTATTATAATAATATATCTTAAGATACTATCTAAGTATCTACCATTGCTCTTGTTTTTAGTGTCATAAAGTCTAAAAAAAAGTTTAGAATTTTGGATTTAAAGAACTAAACAATCCTTTGATTTGATTTCTAGAGAACAGTGAAAGGAAAGCGCTAAGAAAAGAGAAAACAAAATCGGAATAAGAGACAAGATTGAAGAGAGAACTCAGAAGAACCGAAGAGGCTAAAGAAACTGATACGAGAACTTACACCGCAAGAATAGAGTCGAGAGATCCATGGAAGAAACCAAGGTAAACAAAGAATCTGAACGAAAATTCACTTTGTGACTACTCATTTGATTTCACGTTTCGGTTTTACTCCTTACAAAATAGTTTCCAGAGAAAGATTTGATGATACAAGTCAAAGACGCCCTGGAACAGAGTCGAACTATGTTCTTGCGAATGGTGGTGTTTTCATTAAGCGTTTTTGCTTTTAATTTTGATTCCAAGGGACGAAATCCGGATTTGGGGCCGAGCAAATCTGATGATAGAACAAATCGGAGAAACGATAGAGATCCAAGATTCTGGGCAGGGAAGAAGGTAAAGAAACTGAACAAGAACTCACTACTCTGTTCTTTAGTATGATAAAACAGAGTCGATACGGTTTCGTCAGGATAATGAAGACTCCGGTTTAAGAATAAACGAAGAAGGTCAGGTTCCTGACAGCAAAGAGTCAGACGCAGACATACGAGCTAATCTGCAACAACAGAGACCGAGAGATATTGAGATGCAGAGGAGAAGCCATGAAACAGAGTCGAGAATCTTTGCAACAGAAGAATTGGATAAAGAAACTAAGTTCTTGCAACAGAGTATGTTTTGCTTGAATTAACGATCTCTTCTTAATTTTGATTCTCAGGCTACAACTTCGGTTTGGAGTGGGTCTGAATCCCGAAGGAAATTTGATGAGAGAACTCAGATCAGACACGAATCGGCTCAATCGAGTGAGTATCCAATTCGTCGCGGTGAAAGAGATTGTACACATGATCTACGAACTGGTCTGTGTAGCTATGGAAGTAATTGCCGTTTCAATCATAATCCTACTCATTTTTCACCGGTGAGAAAGAATGAAGATTCTAAGTTGCAAATTTTCCTGATGCTTTGAAACATTTGAATAGGAGGCTACAGAGAGGCTTAGTCTGCAGTGTAAGGTACAGTTCTCAAATTCGATTGGTTGTTGTAATCAACAACGAGACGAGATTACAACTTAGTCTACTTATGTTGCAAGCAACTTCCTCTTATACATTGCAGTATTTTCGGAGTGGATCTTGTAAGTTCGGCTCAAGGAACGAATCTTGAGGGTAAATAAACTGAAAAAGGATCTGATTCTGTTATTTACAGTTGATGAAACAGAGCCTTGTTCTGTTTTTATTTTTACTCTGTTTGGATTTATTTGTTCACATGAGATGCATGCTCTTGATCTGGAGAAACAGAAACAGAGAGATATTCAGAGGCAGAGGAGAGAGGAAATGGTGAAACTTGATAAGGTCTTGAATTGAATCATCAACATAAATCTCTTAATGCATTTTATGAGATATCGAATATTCAAATTTTAATTATAAATGTTGAATTCAATGATAGGAGCGGGGCCGAAGAGCAAATGCAGGAACAGATAACGAAGGTAAATATATACTTGTGACCAATATCTGCTTCTCTTCTTTACTGTGACTGCAAGGAGAAAAGAGAGGAGAGCCTTACTCTGTTTTTTTTTTTTCCCGGTGAACCCTCATTTGATTACTTTGTTCTCAACAGATTCAAGAGGAACAGAGACGGAGAGATATTGAAAATCAGAGGAGGGAGTCTCGTTTGAAACTTGAGCAGGTGTTAAAATTGAATAAACAACATTTTCCTCAATTTGTTTTTTTTGGGAAGAAGATTCTCTCATGTGACCTTTTTTAATTGGTTTTCTTCAGATGAAAGCCACAGTTCAATTCGATGAAGCGAAGAGGCATTACCGGTTTTGAATGGTTGCTCCACTCCAGATCAAACTTATTCGGCCAACATGTTGGTACGCTAAAGTGCATACTTTGATATTCTCATAGTTCTAGCATTTTTAGAGAGTTGAGAGTATAGAAATAGTTGGAAACAACAAAGATGAAATATCTTATAACTTTATTTATAAGCCTATAATGGCTAATCGAAACCATGATTCCTAAATGAAGAAATAGAACGGATTTTTATTATATAAACAAATTCGACTTAGAACAAATCTAAACCGAACCGGTTTAGATCCCATAGATGAGTATGATGGAGGTTATTATATCACCTCCTATTTTTTTTTTTTTTTGACCTCTACCTGGTGCCAATCATCGAGCTCCAACCACTCTGGCAAGAAAACATTGAAACCCGAAATCAAGTCTTGCTGTCCTTTAAATAATTTATCCACCGCTTTTATGCAATCAACCCTATCAATTCTACAATCAAATTACATTCAAAATTAATTAGTTTTAAGAAAATTATTGAGCGTTACCCCAACAAGGATTGAAATAAATAGAAAACTAAACATATTTTCATATTTTGCAAAAATACTATGAATATACATACCTCCGAGATTTAAAATTACTCAAAATCGCAAGCAAGTCATCATACTTTTTACGGTCGTAATCCTTCACAGCTATAAGATATCCATATGCATCATCCTTAGTTGCTTTCGGTTTACTTCCGCTCGGTTCGCTGCTTTTGCTTCCTTCTCCAGACATAGTTTCAACTTTAAAGTTTGTTGAAACTTCATTTTCCAAACAATAGAGTTAACTTTTGTTTTTTGCATTAAAGCAAATTTATTAATGAGTCTTTTTTAATCATCTCAAACATAAAAGAATCTTTGAACACTAATTTGAAATATTTGAGAAAAAAAAGAACGTTGTATCAATGACCGTAATTCACAATATAAGAATTAGAAAGTTACACACGCATTGAAGATTGGTCCATTTAGAGCAAGAGAACATGGCCATAATCAACTTCACATTGTTTAATTAATCAAAACCTAAATCCAATTATATACTAGGCCATATTGTCATTTATGAATAACTCATTTCGTCAGTTTAAGGCTTGTCGAGAAAAAAAAACATTATCAAATTAATGTAAATTTCATTGATTGGTAAAAAGTAGAGCGATCGATGATGAATTTTGAAAAAGATTCAAAATAACGAACCAGAAAATTACTATGAGTACGATCACCGTTGTAGCACTAGCACATGAATGGGTTTTGAGATGTATATGCATCTTCTATATATATAATTTTTTCTTAGAATCAGTCCATTTGAAAGTAACATCTTTCTATCAATGAGATATAAATGTGCAAAAGTATTTAAAGAAATAAAGATATGTATGTTAGTGGTAAATAAACTTTTCCATTAATTATAGTTAAAGTAAACTAGGATAAATTTAATATGCAGATTTTTTATGTATATTTAGTAAGAAAAAATAAAATTTAAATCTTTATAAGCATCTATAAAAACATATTAACCTAGGCGTTTAATTAAATAAAAAATTTCATTAATTATAGTTAAAGTAAACTAAGAGAAATTTAATATGCATATTTTTTATGTATATTTAGTAAGAAAAAAATTAAATTTAAATCTTTGCAAGCATGTGTCAAAACATATTAACCTAAGAGTTTAATTAAATTACTTTTCCTACATTAATGTGGCCATTATCTTTGCAATCCAAATTGTTTTATAAAATTTAGTTGAATTCGATTAAAACAAATAGATTTAACTTGTGAAACTGTTTATTAGTGTCATAAAGTCTCAAAAGTGTCATTTAGATATTCAATAAAGATATGCACTAAAAGACAATATGATCGAGATATAATATCTGGTACTTTACGAAATTATCTAAAACTTCACCATTATTAATAAAGAAAAAAAGAAAAAAAGAAAAAAGAAAAAAATTTGACTTCACTTTTGCAATTAATATTAAAAAAAAAAAAAGATGTTGACTCGCTCGTGATTCTCCATTTTACCACCGCAATAAAAGTGAACTGTAAAAAGACTTTAAAAAAATTAAATTAGTTACGGTTTTTTAATTCAACCCAATAAATTTATACTTAACTAAACTTCATTTATAAATCAAATTGATATTATGAGATTGCTGTTTAGAGTCAACTAGTTATCGGTGTTATATAAAAATAACCACTAATTTATTAAGGGCCAGTAAATATTTATCCTAAAGTATTATATAAATTATTTTCATTATGATATACCTATGATAAAGTATTAGATATACTTATGGTAAAACAAATAAATATAATTATGATAAAAATAGAATAACAAATTAATCAAAATTTATAAATAAATAAATATATATACATATAAACATAATTTTATAAGAATATTAAAATCTATATATTTGTAAATATTAGTAAAATTAAGTTTTACTTTTTCTTCTTAAATTATCCGATTTTATTTTTAAATTATATTTAGAGATTTAAAAATATTTTATCAAAAACCCCATATATATCTGTAAATATATATATATATATATATATATATATATATATATATATATATATATATAGCAACAACAGTGTTTTAAATATTCTAAGTAATTGAAGAAACAAAATCCACTAAAAATACCACGAAAACTGTTAAGGATATGCATGTACCATAAGGTATTACAAATAATGTTACGGAAACTATGTTGTCAAACAACAAACATTAGAATTTTGGATTTAAAGAACTAAACAATTCTTTGATTTGATTTCTGGAGAACAGAGAAAGAAAAAGCACTAAGAAAATAGAACTCACTACTCTGCTCTTATACATTGCAGTATTTTCTGAGTGGGTCTTGTAAGTTCGGCTTAGGTTGCGCATTTACTCATTCAAAGAAAAGGGTTGGTTCAGAGTTAAGTTCTATGGCAGAGAAGAGGGTAACTAGACTAAATTTGATATGTGAATATTCAGGCAAGAACTACTCAGGAGCGTGATCCAAAAGAAAGAGTCCAAGGAGTAAATGATGATATTGAACAGGGAGAAGGAAATATTGGGTTGCAGAGTATAGAAGCTCAAGAAATAAATGATGATACTGAACAGGAAGAAGCAAATGTTGGGTTGCAGAAGACAGAAGCTCAAGATCAAGATATAGTGCGGAGATACTAGCGAGTGAGGTTTAAACAGGGAGAAGGAAATCTCGGGTTACAGTGGATAGAGAGTCTGGAGGAACGAAAACGTTGAGGGTAAATAAACTGAAAAGGGATCTGATTCTGTTATTTACAGTTGATGAAACAGAGTCTTATTCTGTTTTTTTATATTTTTACTCTGTTTGGATTTATTTGTTCACATGAGACGCATGCTCTTGATCTGGAGAAGCAGAGAGATATTCAGAGGCAGAGGAGAGAGGAAAAGTTGAAACATGATCAGGTCTTGAATTGAATCATCAACATAAATCTCTTAATGCATTTTATGAGATATCGAATGTTCAAATTTTAATTTTGTTTTTTTTAACCCAAATTTGAAAGAAGTGGCCAAGAAGGAAATCTTAAAACTCTTAGAGGCTGGTGTGATATACCCTATCAGTGATAGCACATGGGTCTCTCCTGTCCATGTGGTACCAAAGAAAGGGGGTATCACGGTTGTAAAAAATGAAAAGGACGAGTTAATACCTACTAGGACCATAACCGGTCATAGCATTAACCACCCATACTTTTTGGGGTTTTCTTCAGATGAAATCCACTCGTGAATTCAATGATGGAAACGGGGCCAAAGAGCAAATGCAGGAACAGAGAATGAAGGTAAATATATACTTGTGACCAAGATCTGCTTCTCTTCTTTACTGTGACTTGCAAGGAGAAAAGAGAAGAGAGCCTTACTCTGTTATTTTCTTTCCGGTGAACCCTCATTTGATTACTTTGTTCTCAACAGATTCAAGAGGAACAGAGACGGAGAGATATTGAAAATCAGAGGAGGGAGTCTCGTTTGANTGAACCCTCATTTGATTACTTTGTTCTCAACAGATTCAAGAGGAACAGAGACGGAGAGATATTGAAAATCAGAGGAGGGAGTCTCGTTTGAAACTTGAGCAGGTGTTAAAATTGAATCAACAACATTTCTCTCAATTTGTTTCTTTCTCGTGCAATTTAATTGAAAATTTTGGTAGAAAAAAACAAGGAAAGGTTTAATAAAAGCATTCAAAGAGTTATGCACTCTCTTTTATCAAAGCCGTACGGTACGGTTAAGGTTTTGAATGGTTGCTCCACTCCAGATCAAACTTATTCGGCCAACATGTTGGTACGCTAAAGTGCATACTTTGATATTCTCATAATTCTAGCATTTTTAGGTTTGTTAGATTATAAGATTAAAGAGTTGAGAGGAGGTTGATACAGAAATAGTTGAAAACAACGAAGATGAAATGGCTAATCGAAAGATTCGAAACCATGATTCCTAGATGAAGAAATAGAACGGATTTTTATTATATAAACAAATTCGACTTAGAACAAATCTAAACCGAACCGGTTTAGATCCCATAGAAGAGTATGGTGGAGGTTATTATATCACCTCCTATTTTTTTTTTTTTTGACCTCTTGGGGAAAATCATCGATCTCCAACCACTCTGGCAAGAAAACATTGAAACCCGAAATCAAGTCTATGTGTCCTTCAAATAATTTCTTCACCCCTTTTATGCAATCAACCCTAGTAATGCTACAATCAAATTACATTCGAAATTAATTAGTTTTAAGAAAATTATAGAGTGTTACCCCTACAAGGATTGAAATAAAGAGAAAACTAAACATATTCTCATATTTTGCAAAAATACTATGTATATACATACCTCCGAGCTTTATAATTATTCAAAATCGCAAGTAAGTCATCATATTTTTGACGGTCGTTATGAAATTTATCCTCCACAGCCCTAAGATATCCATATGCATGATCCTTAGTAGCTTTCGGTTTTCTTTTGCTCCAGTCTGATCCAGACATAGTTTCAACTTTGAAGTTTGTCGATGCTTCATTTTCCAAACAATAGAATTAACTTTTATGTTTTTGCATTAAAGCAAGTTTATTAATGAGTTTTTTTTAATCATCTCAAACATAAAAGAATCTTTGAACACTAACTTGAAATCTTTGAGAAAAAAAAACTTTATATCAACGATCGTAATTCACAATATTAGAATTAGAAAGTTACACATGTATTGAAGATTGATCCATTTAGAGCAAGAGAACATGGCCATAATCAACTTCACATTGGTAAATTAATCAAAAACTAAATCCAATTATATACGAGACCATATTGTCATTAATGAAGAACTCATTTCATCAGTTTAAGGCTTGTCCGGAAAAAAAACAATATTATCAAATTAATGTAAATTTCATTGATCAGCATTCTTAGTACTGAAAACTAATCTTGGTGAAAAGTAGAGCGATCCATGTAGAATTGTGAAAAAGGTCCAAAGTAACAAACCAGAAAAATTAGTATGAAACTTCACCGTTGTATCCCTAGCAAATGAATGGGTTTTTGAGATGTATAAGCGTCTTATATATATACACTTTCTTTTATAGAATCAGTCCATTTGAAATTAACATCTTTCTATCAATGAGATATAAATTTGCAAAAGTATTTAATGAAATGAAGATATGTGACTTATATATGTCAGTTCTAAATAAATTTTGCATTAATTATAGTTAAAGTAAACTAAGAAAAATTTAATATGCAGATTTTTTTATGTATATTTAGTAAAAAAAAAAAAATTTATCTTGGTAAGCATCTGTCAAAACATATTTAACCAAAGAGTTTAATTAAATTACTTTTCCTACATTAATGTGGCCATTAACTTTGCAATCCAAAAAACTTTTAAAATTTAGTTGAATTCGATTAAAACAAATAGATTTAACTTGTGATTTGTGAAACTGTTAATTAGTGTCATAAAGTCTCAAAAAAGTTTAGTTTAGATATTCAATAAAGATATGCACTAAAAGACAACATGATCGAGATATATCTGGTAAATGTACTTTATGAAATTATCTAAAACTTAACCAATACTATAATTGGTAAATGTACGTACTTATATGGATATGTTAATTTTCAGGCAAGAGCTACTCAGGAGCGTGATCCAAAAGAAAGAGAACAAGGAGTAAATGATCCAAAAGAAAGAGTCCAAGGAGTAAATGATGATACTGAACAGGGAGAAGCAAATGTTGGGTTGCAGAAGACAGAAGCTTACGGTCAAGATATAGTGCGGCGATACGAGCGAGTGAGGTTTAATCAGGGAGGAGGAAATCCCGGGTTGCAGTTGATAGAGACTCTGGAGGAACAGAGACGGGGAGATACTGAAACTCAGAGGAGGGAGTCTCGTTTGAAACATGAGCAGGTGTTAAAATCGAAACAACAACATTTCTCTCAATTTGGTTTTGGAGAAGAAGATTTTCTCATGTGAGCTTTTTTTAATTGGTTTTCTTCAGATGCAATCCACAGTTCCATTCGATGAAGGGAATCAAATCAGAGAGGCATTACCGGAACTAGGGTTTCAGAAAGAAGAGGGCAATGGGTTTTAAACACTACAAGAAAAACACCAAAATCTGACGACCATTTTGGTCGGAAATCCGTCGGAAACAAGCGTTTCCGACGGATTTTCGACCAAAATAGTTCGTCGGTTACAGTTCGTCAGAAACTCAACATTGGTCGGAAATCCGTCGGAAATTTCCGACGGATAGGTGTCGTCGGAAATTTCCGACGGATTAATTTCCGACGGATTTATGAGGGATAGAAACCGACGGATTTCCGACGGATTCATGTCCGACGGATTAATTTCCGACGGATTTATGAGGGAAAGAAACCGACGGATTTCCGACGGATTCATGTCCGACGGATTTCCGACGGATTCATGTCCGACGGATTTTCGACGGATTAATTTCCAACGGATTTATGAGGGATAGAAACCGACGGATTTCCGACGGATTCATGTCCGACGGATTAATTTCCGACGGATTTATGACGGACATAAACCGACGGATTTCCGAAGGATTTATAAAATTCATTTAATTATTAAAAATTTTAATTTAATTTAATTTGAATTTAATTTAATATATATTGAATTTAATTTATATTGAATTTAATTTCAAATTAAAACAAAAATTGTAGAAAAGAAAAATATATTATAAATTTGTCTTAGAGCAAAAATTAAAAAAGACATAAAAAAAATTGTTTAAAACAAAAGAACTACTTTTTAAACAAATGTGGAAACGAAGTTTCCATTATTTCTTTCATCTGGCGTAGCTCTTCCCGTGTCGATTGGTGTTCGGACTCCAACCGTTCATGCTTCTTCCCCATTTCTTCGACGATCACATCACGCTCTTTAACTTCTTGGCTGAGGCGTTGGATCTCTTGTTGATATTGCGAAGGGTAACGAAAACTCGAAGAAGAAGAATCAGCTCCCTCGAATCTCGGAAGTGGGCCTAACCCTACGGTTCGACCTTTTACTTGCCGAGTTTCCTAAACAAAATTATTAAGATATTAGATATCAAAAAATAAAATTAAAATTAAAATTAAAACTAAAATTAAAATAAAAATAAAAAAAAACTTACCGAGAGAACAATGTCGTTGATCTCATCTCGGGTTAGCTCGTTCGAGGAGGTCGAGTCATCTGGATTTTCTTGGGAGAGTTGGGTGAGGCGATCGAACTTCTTCTTCTTGCATTTCTCCACAACCTCCCGAACACCGACGTCTTGGACTTCACCGGTCTTTTTGTTGGTGTGTCTGGTCTCCATCACGTCGAGGTAATCGGGAACGACTCCACCCGATTCTATCGTCTTTCAAAAAAAAAATTATATAAGGTAAACTATTTAATAAATAAGAAAATTATGAAAAAATAAATTTACTTACCATTTGAGCCACTTGTCGTAAGGTCGATTTTGCACCTCCGTTGTGGACATAAATGCCCTTTCCTCCTCGGTCACTCTTCCGGTTCTTCGAGTTCTTTTCGGATTGTATCTTTGTGGCAGGCCGACTCCAATACTCGCAAAAACCGTTCCAGACATTCTCCTCGAGATCCTTCGGCGGATCTTTTTCCTCGATGAACTTTTGCTTCCACTCGTACATGTGTCTCGTGTATTGGATGGCGGTGAACCTGTCGAACTCAGCGAGAACGGTTTTGGTTCTCCGCCAATCCCAAGTGAACTCTTGCTGTAAAAACAAATTACATAAGATATAATGAAATAAAAACTTTGTTTAAAAATTTGAAAATCTTTAAAAAAAACTTACGGCGAAAGATCGATGCCATGAATCTTTCACGTCAGGCGGCATCGATGAGTAGGTCTCATATGGGTGGTGCAACATGGTATGAAACATCCGCAATATGGTCTTGTTGATCTCAGGGTCCAACCCGAACCTGAAAAAATTGTAGATTAAAAAACTTTATAAACATATTTAAATTTTACAATAATTAAAGGTGAAGAAATATTAAAAATTTTAGACAACAACTTACCATGTACCATCTTCGCACTCCGGGTCGAGTTTGGTGCAGTGCTTCCGGTTCGGCTGTTGAACAAGTTCTTCGATAGAAATCCGACTGCGGGCAGCGGATTCTTGGGACTCCGGAACATCACCAGAAGATCCGGTATCTGTCGAACGACGAGAACGAGAGCGGCCACCACGAGAACGAGAACGGCCACCAGAGATTTGTTGCTGCGGGAATTCTCTGTACATTAGAAAAAAATAAACATTAGCATTAAAACAAAAGTAAAAACTATATTTTGAAATTTCAAAGTATCAAAAAAATTTAATTTTATAAATTATTAGCATTAAAAAATTTTAAAATTTAATTTTTAAAGAAAATAAAATCTTTCTTTCTTAAATAACAATTTTAAGAAATTCGTTTTTTTATTATAGAAATTATATTAAATTTTTTAAAAATTTTTAAATTTTGTTTTTAAAGAAAATAAAAACTTTCTAATAAAAATTATAAGAAAATCGTATTTATTAAATTACAATTTTTAAAAACTCTAAAATAATTTTTTTTTAAGAAAATAAAAACTTTCCTATGCAAATTATAAGAAATTCGTTTTTAGTAAAATAAATTTTTGAAAAACTACAAAATTCAATTTTAAAGAAAATAAAAACTTTCTTATATAAATTATAAGAAATTCGTATTTATTAAATTAAAAATTTTAAAAACTCTAAAATTCTTTTTTTTAAGAAAATAAAAACTTTCTTATTCAAATTATAAGATATTCGTTTTTATTAAAATAAATTTTTGAAAAACTTTAAAATTCTATTTTTAAGAAAATAAAAACTTTCTTATAAGAAATTATAAGAAATTTCGTTTATTATGAAATATAATTTTAAAATCAAAGAAAAAAGATACAAAATATTTAATTAAAACCTTAAATCTAAAAACCCTAATTTCTAACACCCTAAAATCCGATTCACATCTAAAAAACTAAATTCTAACCTTCTAACATCACGCAACAAACAACAATTCTATTTCAATCAAGTTTTCTAACCCTCTAACCCGATTTACACACCAAAATCTTAAAAAAAACTTACAAGTTTAAGAAGACTTACGAGTTTTCCATGATTTTAGGAGGAAAGGAGAAGATTTTGGGAGAGAAGGAGGTGTCTACTGGACGGGATCCGGCGGCTGAGAGAAGGAGGAGCGGAGGAATCCGGCGGAAAAGAGAGGAGAGAAGAGAAGAGAAGAGAAGAAGAAGAAATGGGGAAAAAGAAAGGGTTTTTAATATATATAACGATTTCCGACGGATCAAATCCGTCGGATTTTAGCAAAAATCATTAAAAATAATCAATACGCGGCCAGAGGACGCGCCTTCTCGAAAAACCCGAAATCCGTCGGAAATCCGTCGGTATATTCGAAATCCGTCGGAAATCCGTCGAAAAATCGAAATCCGTCGGAAATCCGTCGGAAAATTCCGACGGATTTCCGACGGATTTCGAATATACCGAAATTTGTTGCATGCGTTTCCATTGGTTAGTCAACGCATCACACGGATCGTTGAATTTGATCCGTCGGAAATCCGTCGAAATTTTTCGACGGATTTCGGTTTTTCGACGGATTTCCGACGGCTTTAGGGTATATTTAGGGTTTTGGGTTTCAAAAATGCAAAATTTGTTATTTAAACAATACTAAACATGTAGCATTAACAAAATATGTTGATTCTTAAAACAATTTGTTTTTCCAATTGTTTTAGAAAATAAAATTCAACAAACATATAATTTTCCAAAACATTTACATTACTATATACTAACACTTATCTAACTCCTTAACCATATTTCAAATTTTTGTCTAAACATTAATATTTATGTATTAGATTACATTTAGATCAGATTGTACATTTGTTAACCATATAAAAAAGTTATTATAGGAGTTTTGAAAAATTTGGAGTTAAAACATACCCTAAACCACAATTTAAAGAGGCCGTCGGAATTCCGTCGGAAATTTCCGACGGATTTCCGACGGCCTCTTTAAATTGTGGTTTAGGGTATGAAGTTTTAACTCCAATATGTCCGAGTACATGTAAAATTATGTTTATGTTCATATCCGTCGGAAATCCGTCGGAAATTTCCCACGGATTTCCGACGGCATCTTTAAAAGGTGGTTTTGTGTATGAAGTTTTCACTCTATTTTTTTACAAATCATACTAAAGTTTATAAACGTATGATTCATATTTTTTTTTGGTTTTTAAATCACAAATGTGTACTTTTAAATTTATAAAAATAAATGTTTACACAAGTTTATTACAATACAAGGATAAAAAAAAAACTACTCTGAATCTCCTGACTCTGATGAATCATCTAAAGACGCCGTATCAGATTCTTCTCCAAATTCATCAATTTCTTCCTCTGAATCCTCAAATATTCGATCGTCCGCATCTACAGTGAAGTCAACTACGAGCTCGACTTCGAGGGAATGATCTATGGAAGCTAAAGCAACAGTATTTTGTTGCAAAGGATCATTTTCAGATATCCCATAAACTCTACCTCTCGGGTTAATCGGTGTCACTGTAATCCATGGGTCTTGCTTGTTTTTCACTCGAGGATAGGGAATATAGCATACCTATACACCATAAAAATTAAATATTAACAAAATCATGTAAATGAAAAATTAATTATATCTCTAAAAGATTCAGAAATTAATAAAACTAACCTGGTCTGCTTGTGAAGCAAGAATGAATGGATCATATGTCTGGAGTCGTCTTCTTCCATGTACTGATGTAACACCAAATTGGTCGTGTCGCACACCACTTCCATCTAATGGGTCGTACCAATCGCATAAGAATGCAACGCATCTCAAGTCCAACATTCCAGGATAATGAACTTCTAAAATCTCGCGAAGGACACCATAGTATACAAGATCACCGGATTGAGTGGATACCCCGTAATCAGAAGTCGGCCTGCTCCTATCATCTCGAAGAATCTTAAAAGCGTAACCCCGGGTGCAATACATCATATGTGACCGAGCGACCGTTAGTGGAAATTGCACTAACTCTTCTAACCACGTGGGAAATAAATGACCTTCAGAGGACTTTGTCGTAACCTGCATAAATGAGTTCGTAATAATTAAAACATTTATTTTACATATATATGTTAATTAAGATCAAATAATTAGTTCTACACTTACATAATATCGCAACCAACGTCCAAAATCTTCTTGTTTTAGCTTCATAAGCTCTTCCTCGGTTTTCTGTGGATGATTGTAACGCATTTGAGCCATATAGATCCTATGAAAGTAAACAACACATGTTATATATATTATATAAATGACATGATCAATTATTTCAGAATATATGTGAAGATCAAATATTCAATGGGCTCGGTTTAATACCTCTCATATTCTTCAACTTCGTCGCAGTTTGTGAGAATATACATATGCAAATGATTATGCTCAACGGCTGACAACTTTCGCTTCTTCCCCTTTCCACTAAGTCTTCCAATCTGGCAGAAAATATTAGGAACATAGACCGGATATATTGGTCTCTCGCCTCCGTCATCATGTCGAGCGGGTCTTCGACTCTTTGTTTTAACTTGTGTTGGAAAGTAGAACTCCGCAAAATTAGAGGTTTCTTCATTGATGCTCTGCGCGACAATAGAACCCTCAACTCTGCTTAAATTTTTCACCTTCTTCTTGAGATGAAACATATACCGCTCGAAAGGATACATCCAACGATACTGAACAGGGCCCCCAAGTTCTGCTTCTCGAGGTAGATGAATTGGTAGATGTTCCATAACATCAAAGAAGGAGGGTGGAAATATCTTCTCTAGATTGCAAAGTATTACGGGTATTCTGTCCGCCAGGTTTTGGATACCGTCTATTGTAAGAGATCGCGCGGATATATCTCGAAAAAATGAACCAATCCCTGCAAAGTTTACATTAAGGAGAAATATATTATGAAATGATCGATTTAAAACTAATATTAATGAAATTCTTGAAAAAAATATATAAGATATTTAATTCTTAATTGTACCTGCAATTGCTTCATGGACATTACGTGGTAAAAGACCGGCAAAAGCAAATGGAAGGAGACGCTGCATCACAACATGACAATCATGACTCTTCATTCCAGAAAACTTTCCTTCTCCACGATCAATGCAGTTACGAAGATTGGATGAGTATCCATCCGGAAATTTAACTCTATCGGCAATCCAGTCGAAAAACACATCCTTTGAAGGTGCATCCAATCGAAAAGCAGGGACCGGGGCCTTCCCATTCGCTGAAATATGTAGCGCCCTACGAGAACAAAATTCTGGCAAGTCCAATCTAGACTTTAGGTTGTCCTTTGTCTTCCCTTGGACATTGAGAACGGTGTTCATTATGTTCTCGAAAAAATTCTTCTCAATGTGCATCACATCTAGATTATGCCTCAATAAATGGTCCTTCCAATAAGGCAAGTCCCAAAAAATACTCTTCTTGTGCCAATTATGTAGGTCCCCACAAGCATTCACAGGATAATGCCCGTTACCACCACATTCAACGGTCCTCTCTGCACCAAAATCTCTGAACTGAGTCAACGCATAATTTCCATCTAACTGAGGAGGTGGACCCTCAAATACTCGACGGTTCTTCCTAAACAACGTTGTGCTCCGACGATAAATATGGTCGCTTGGAAGAAATCGCCTATGACAATCAAACCAACACGTTTTTCTTCCGTGCTTCAATTGGAATGCATCTGTGTTATCTTGACAAGAAGGGCATGCTAACCTTCCATGCGTTGTCCATCCAGATAACATCCCATATGCCGGAAAATCGCTAATAGTCCACATAAGTACTGACCGCATGAGAAAGTTCTGCTGACAAGAAACATCAAACGCCTCAACACCATCCTCCCATAACATTTGCAGCTCATAAATCAATGGTTGGAGAAACACATCAAGTGATCTCTTTGGATGCTCTGGTCCAGGCACGAGAATGCTAAGGAACAAGAACTCTCGTCTCATGCACAAAGTTGGCGGTAAATTGTAAGGTGTAACAATAACCGGCCACAATGAATATTGCCTCCCATGCTTTCCAAATGGATTGAAACCATCAGTACATAATCCAAGGTAGACGTTCCTTGCCTCATACGCAAAACTCGGATACACAGATTGAAAATGTTTCCATGCTCTCGCATCTGAGGGATGATCAATTTTTCCATCTGTTGTGTTATGCTCTGCATGCCATCTCATTGCCCCCGCTGTGCGCTCTGATTGATATAACCTCTTCAATCTCTCGGTTAATGGCAAATACCACATTCGTTTATGTGGGACTGGAACTCTTCCACTTGTTTCCTTATACCGAGGTTTCCGACAAAATCGACATGTCGAACGGTTTTCATCCTCTCTCCAGTAGAGCATACAGTTGTCGATGCACACATCTATCATTTGATAGGGCAATCCAAGGCCACCAACAAGTTTCTGTATCGCATAGTACGATTCAGGTGCAAGATTATCTTCAGGCAAAATATCTTTCACAAAATCTGCGATTGCATCCACACACTCTTCACTCAAATTGTAATCCGTCTTTATACCCATCATCCTAGTTGCAGCTGATAAAGGGGAATGTCCCTTTCTACAACCATCATATAACGGATGTTTAGCAGCGTCTAACATATCAAATAACCTCTGAGCTTCTAAGTTAGGTTCTTCACCTCTATCTCCATACTCAGCAATCGATGGTATACTTTCACGAAACGCATCATTCACCATCTGAACATGACCTACAGTTTCTACCTGATCCGTTCTATGTTCCTCTAATCTATCTCCAACAAATTGTTCATTAGTACTAGCAATATCCACCATTGTATCATTTTCTCCATGATAATACCAAATCTTGTAACCCGCCACAAATCCATTACAATACAGGTGTGACCATACTTCCCTTATCACGATGAATTTACGATTCCGACACTTTATACAAGGACAATAAATTTTACCGGATTTTATTGCTTTCGGCTGCATCGTCGCTAATCCCATGAATTCTTGCAAACCTTCTTTGTACTCTTCCGTGATAAGACCCGTTGCCGGAATTTGATGAGGCTTGTCCATCAATGATCGAAAATAATTATAAGGATCTGAAGAAGACATTTTTCAATATTTTAGATGAAATATTTTTTCTTTTGGTGTTCTTCTAGTGAATGAGAGAAGGGGGACTTGCATTTATAGAAAAATATCAGCACATTTCCGACGAAATTCCGACGGATTTCTGACATAATCCAACGGCTACATAACGGCTATAATGTTCAAACGGCTGTAAAATCCGTCGGAAATCCGTCGGAAACTTTCTACGAATTTCCTACGGATATGATTCCGTCGGAAAATACCGACGGATTTCCGACGGTCTCTTACTTTGTCACAATATGGTCGCAATTCCGTCGGAAATCCGTCGGAATTAGCCAACGGATATTTTCCGTCGGAAAATCGTCGGAAATTACCGACGAAATTCCGACGGAATCTTGTCCGTCGAAAATTACCGACGGATTTCCGACGGTTTATTACTTTGTCACAATATCGTCGCAATTCTGTCGGAAATTTCCGACGGATAACATTCCGTCGGAACTTCCGTCGGAAATTGCCTTGTTTTCTTGTAGTGAAAGAGGAAACCGTTATGTGTTGAACGCAAAAGAGGGCGATGGGCTTTAGTAATTTCAACCGTATAATTGTTGTTGTTTAGTGCAGTTTTTTTAATTTACTTTTAAAGATTACGTTATGGAAAAATTATAGTTCGGAAAAAAAAAGTTATATGGGCAATTGCAATCACATTAGTATAAAGTTTCAGAAATAAGAGGGCGATGGGTTTTAGAAATTAGATTAAGTTTAACAATTCTGAGTCTGATAAGATTCCAAGCATACTTTCAACGATGATGATGATTATTATATTGAAGTTTAAAACCAAAAAGTTGCTCCATCTTCTGAATTGGCCTTTATCTTCATCGGAAGATTCATATTCATAATTATTAAAGCTTGAATCGATGGTGAAATAGATGAACCAGAGATTCAAGATTAGGGAATCGAGAGAGGAGGAAGATGATGAAAATTCTGTTATTCACGTTAGTTATCAAATGAATGTATGTACATAAGCTTAAGTATGTACAACGAAAGCATTAAACCAGCTCGTTCTAATAACCGAGATTAAACCAAACTAAACCAAACCAACTTATCATAATACGCCCCTCTCAAGTCTTTAGCTTCACAGAGTCATCATGTTGAAGATAAAGGCTTGACAAAAACATCCTGTGCAGAAGGGAATGAAAAGGACCGGGATGGAGTGGTTTAGTCAATATGTCTGCGAGCTGATTACCTGTAGAAACATGTAGCGCCTTCAACTTGCCAGCTTTAATCTTATCCCGCACCGTATGGTAATCAATTTCAATGTGTTTAGTGCACTCATGAAAAACAGGATTTGTTGCAATATGGATTGCAGATTTGTTATCACAGAACAATTTGGCAGGACAAGAGACTGTGATATGGAGATCTGTGAGAAGCTGCTGCAACCAAATCATTTCACATGTAGCAAGAGCCAAGCTACGATACTCTGCTTCTGTGCTACTTCTACTAACCACGGACTGTTTCTTAGACTTCCAGGAAATGAGTGAATTTCCCAAATAGATGCAAAATCCAGTGATAGAACGTCTAGTGTCCTTACAGGTGGCCCAATCAGCATCAGCAAAACCATTCAAACACAACTCAGAATCAGAGGAGTACATTAAACCTTGTCCATGATTAGATTTAATGTATTGTAACACCTTATGAGCGGCTTGAAGATGTGTATCGGTTGGAGTTGATAAAAACTGACTCAATTGATGTATTGCAAAGGTAATATTTGGACGTGTGATGGTGTGATAAAGCAATCGCCCAATGAGTTCACGATATACGGTATGATTCGGTAAAGGTGTGCCAAGATCCTTTGTAAGATGAAGATTTGGATCCATTGGAATAGTGCTCGGTTTACAGCCTAATAAACCCGAATCTTCTAGCAAATTAAGAGCATACTTTCTCTGACACACCGAAATATCAGCATAAGATCGAGCAATCTCCATACCAAGGAAGAATCTTGCTGGACCAAGATCTTTGATCTTGAATTCTGAGCTGAGAAGAGATTGAAGACCCGCAAGTGCATCATCATTGTTGCTTGATATCATAATATCATCAACATATACTAAAACCGCAACAAATGATGTAGGAGTAATCTTGACAAAAAGAGTATTATCTGCAGGTGATTGAATGAAATTGGCACCCAAGAGAACAGAAGAGAACCTCTTATACCATTGGCGAGACGCTTGTTTCAAGCCATACAGTGATTTGCGCAGGCGGCAAACCGGATAAGGAGGTAGAGGTGTATTTGCTGCTGGAGTATACCCCTGGGGTAAGCTCATATAAATCTCTTCATCAAGATCTCCATGCAAAAATGCATTAGAGACATCCATTTGTGTCAATTTCCAACCTATGATTGCAGCAAGGCCGAGAATAAGCTTCACACTAGCTAGCTTAGCCACTGGTGAGAAAGTGTCCATATAGTCCACACCCTCTTGTTGAGTGAAGCCCTGTGCAACTAATCGTGCCTTATGCCTCTCAACAGTCCCATCAGCATTGTATTTGATAGTGAAGACCCATTTACAACCAACAACATTCTTTCCCGGAGATAGAGATTCAATATCCCAAGTATGTTGAATCTTGAGAGCATCTAGCTCCACATTCACAGCTTTAGTCCATTTCTGTGATGCCATGGCTTGTTTGAATGTTTTGGGTTCTGTTTCGATAGAATAAGATAGTATATACGATTGAAAAAGGGGATTGAGTTGATCATAGGAAATGACAGAGGAGATGGGATAAGGAGGGGTGATAGGCTTATTAGATGCCTTAGATGGTGTAGTAGAAGAAGAAAAAGGAACAAGAGAACAATGATACTCAGAAAGATAGCTAGGTGCTTTAAGAGATCGTTTTGGTCTAGAATTGTTTTCAGAACTCACACCTATATCTTGTGCATTGGTATTATTAGTGACATATGTGGTACTAGGCTGTGCAGATGATTGTGCGGGGTGTGATGCAGCAGCAGATGGATGAGATTGGACCAATGCAGGCACAGATGAATGAGATGATGCATGCACAGATGTATGAGTGATGGATGAATTATGTAATGGCATAGTATCAACAAAATGCAATGGAACAGGTAATGGCAAAATAGTATTCGGGAACATGTCCACTGCTTCAGAGACTAAATCACTTGTTTTGAAAGGAAATTGATTTTCATGGAAAATAACATTTCGTGAAATCAATGTTGAATGAGATTCTAAATCAAGAACTTTGTAACCCTTGTAACCTGATGGATAACCTAGAAAAACACATGGTTTTGCTCTCGGTGAAAACTTATGTCGATCTTTTTGAAGAGTGGAAACATAACACAAGCAACCAAAACTTTTCAATAAAGAATATTCAGGCATGCGGCCAAGTAATTTCTCAAATGGGGACTTATGATCAAGCAAAGGAGAAGGTATACGATTTATCAAAAACGTAGCAGTTACTATGCAATCACTCCAATAAAGCAAAGGAATATTTGATTGAAACAACAAAGATCTAGCAACATTTAACAGGTGTTGATGTTTACGTTCCACAACTGAATTTTGCTGAGGGGTATATGCACATGAAAAGTAATGAATCATGCCTTGTTCTTTGATTAATTCAGTGAAAGCCAATTCTGGAGCATTATCAGATCTAATCGCTTTGACTTTACTATTAAACTGAGTTAAAACAAGTTTAAGAAAAGCAGGAAAAACCAAACCAACTTCTCCTTTATTCTTTAACATGTATACCCATGTCACACGAGTACAGTCATCAACTAAAATAAGAAAGTATTTAAAACCTTCGACAGACTCAACACTGAAAGGACCCCAAATATCTATATGAACTAAATCAAACGGATGGAAAGCTAAATTGTTGTGAGAAACAAATGCAAGACGCTTCTGCTTTGCCAAAGGACAAACAGGACAATGTGATTTTTCAAAAGTAAAAGTCTTCAAAGACGGTAAAACAGAAGTAAGTTTTTGTAAAGCAGCTAGAGAAGGATGTCCTAACCGTTAATGCCATAGATTTCCATCAACCAACAAAGATCCACAGAAAAAGGAAGCAGGAGATGATGATGAGAGGGTTGCATTCTCGAGAATATAAAGATTGTTGTAAAGGTTACCCCTCCCAATCATCAAGCCCTGAGAAAGTTCCTGAATCAAACAACCATTGGAAAAGAAATGAGCAGAACAAAACAAAGTCTTTACCAAACAACTGATGCTAATGAGATTAAAATGAAAATCAGGAACAAGAAGCACATTATGCAAGATTAATGCATAGGTGATGTGAATGGTTCCAGTGTGTGTAATCGGGACCCTAGTACCATTAGGCAATGTCACAGTGATGCTAGATACTGGTTTGAGTTCTGAAAATATTTCTATATCAGAACAAACATGACTTGAAGCACCACTATCTAGGATCCAAGCATCACGAGGAAGAAATGATTGAAGAGAAGAAAGGCAATGATTTTGGAAAGTGAGATTACTATTCTCATATTTAAGACTAGTGGAAGGAAAAAAAAATATTATTAGATGTGGAAGTAGAAGCCATAACACCATGCTCAGTAATGGAAGCTCTTGAGGAAGGAGCTAGCGGCTCTTGGGTTCTGACTTGAGTATTGAACTGAGAAATCAAATTCTGAATCTGTTGTGGAGTGAATTCTTGTAGAGTCAGATTATTTCCTCCACTTGTAACATGAGGAACAGTCGGTTGAACCATTGGTTGAACCATTTGCTGAGAATACATTGGCTGAGAGTAGACATGCTGAGAATACATGTATTGAGTCGGACCAGCATTAGAGTATACATTGGCAATAGCATTTGCTTGTTGAAAAGCATTCGGATTAGGAGACTGCATCTGCATCCGTGGCTGTACTTGAGACTGCTGCATCCTAGGCTGAAAGTATTGTGGTTGCTTATAAGCATTCTGAATAGGAGCATTTGTCTTGTATCCAGGAGGAAAACCGTGCAGCTTGAACCATTTTGGATTGTATGTCCTGTCTTGCCACAATGTGTACAAACAGGTTTCTGAACTGGTCTAGCTGTATTATACGCAGGAACATATGTATTCTCATCATAACCAATTATCACATTATCAGGAACTGGAGTACAAGCTTGAAACGCAACATTCTCTATCTTTGAAGAAGGCTTGATAGATTTCTGTCTCTCATCTTGTGTGACAATGTTAAATGCCTCTTCAATGGTAGGAATAGGTTTCAGCATTAGAATATGACGACGAATGTGTTCATATGACTCATTCAACCCCATCAAAAACTTAGTCACACGGCTTCGGTGTTGCAATTTTTCCCATAAGGCAGCTGCATCACACTCACATTTGCCGCAGGTACAAACAGGGAGTTCTACATAGTTCTTATGATCTTCCCATAATGTGACAAGTTTTGTATAGTAGGTTGACACATCCATAGAACCTTGTTCAATCTTGCTTAACCTCTGTTCTATATCATACACCCTAGGTGCATCATCTTGTTTGGATCTAGCCAACAAATTCTTCCATATTCCTTCAGCAGTTGAGATAAAAAGAAGACTCTGGCCTATCTTTTTCGATACCGAATTCATTAACCAGGTAGCTACAATATCATTGCAACGAGACCACGCACCATAGTCACGATGATCTAAAGAAGGTTTAGCAATGGTACCGTCGATAAAGCCAAGCTTATTACGAACATTCAACGCCATACGCACGGATCGCCTCCAAAAATGAAAATCAGAAGCCGTTGTCAATCGATCGGAGACCAACACAAGGCCAGCATGATCATTGTTGTGAAGATAGAACAGATTTTCATACTGATCAGCTGAATAACGAGAGGGATCCGAGAAATTAGGTACTGCTGAGGAAAGATTCGCCGGATTCGAAGTAGAAGACACCATTCTCGATGTGAGGAAATGATGAAATCCAAAGAAAGTGTGAAGAAATTAGATGGAAAAGAATGAGAAATTCGTGCGCACAAGGACAATCAAAGAGAGAATTGAAGAACAGAAAAGCAAAAGACAATTCCGACGAACAAATCCCAAATCGCTGCGAACAACAACGTCGCAAATCGCGAAAACAAACCGATCGGAGCACTCATGATGACGAATCGGAATATGCGGAAGTGAATAAGAGAAGCTCTGATACCATATTAAAGCTTGAATCGATGGTGAAAGAGATGAACCAGAGATTCAAGATAAAGGAATCGAGAGAGGAGGAAGATGATGAAAATTCTGTTATTCACGTTAATTATCAAATGAATGTCTGTACATAAGTTTAAGTATGTACAACAAAAGCATTAAACCAGCTCGTTCTAATAACCGAGATTAAACCAAACTAAACCAAACCAACTTATCATAATAATAATCTTCATCGGAAGATTCATATTCATAATCTTCATCGGAAGAGTCATATTTATTATTTTCATCCCAAGATTCGGACAATATATAAATTCATCGACGCCACAGTGGTGTCACCACTGAAGCTTGCATAATGGTCATAACCGTTAACCTCCGTTAAAACTTTACGTCACTTCTGTTGCTTCAACGTCAAATGTGTCCATTTGATCTATTGACGCTACAATGCACCCACAGAATCTAACAATCGTCCCAATCGTCCTTAATATCCGGTAAGATGCAAAGCCCTAAATTTTGTTGATGTACGAAGAGGCTTCTCATTCAATTTCATTGTTCGGTAAGTGAAGTAGTCAGGCACTTCTAGGTTCATTGTGGGCTACTAAGACCCACTAAACACTAAGGCTTTGGCTGGGCTTGTATCTTTTCTTTCTCGTGCAATTTAATTGAAAATTTTGGTAGAAAAAAACAAGGAAAGGTTTAATAAAAGCATTCACAAGAGTTATGCACTCTCTTCTATCAAAGCCGTACGGTACGGTTAAGGTTTTGAATGGTTGCTCCACTCCAGATCAAACTTATTCAGCCAACACTTTGGTACGCTAAAGTGAATACTTTGATATTCTCACAATTACAGCATTTTTAGGTTTGTTAGATTATAAGATTAGAGAGTTGAGAGTATAGAAATAGTTGGAAACAACGAAGATGAAATATGTTATTACTTTATTTATAAGCCTATAATGGCTAATCGAAACCATGATTCCTAAATGAAGAAATAGAACGGATTTTTATTATATAAACAAATTCGACTTAGAACAAATCTAAACCGAACCGGTTTAGATCCCATAGATGAGTATGATGGAGGTTATTATATCACCTCCTATTTTTTTTCTTTTTTGACCTCTACCTGGTGCCAATCATCGAGCAACAACCACTCTGGCCAGAAAATATTGAAACCCGAAATCAAGTCTTGGTGTCCTTTAAATAATTGCTCCACCGCTTTTGTGCAACGAAACCCATCAATTCTACAATCAAATTACATTCGAAATTAATTAGTTTTAAAAAAATTAAAGATTAGTTTAAGAAAATTATAGTGTTACCCTAACAAGGATTAAAATAAAGAGAAAACTAAACATATTCTCATATTTTGCAAAAATACTATGTATATACATACCTCTGAGCTTTAAAATGTTTCATAATGGCAATGAAGTCATAATATTTTTTAGGGTCGTTAGGAAATTCATCCTTCACAGCCATAAGATATCCATATGCATCATCTCTAGTTGCTTTCGGTTTACTTCCGCTCGGTTTACTGCCTTTCCTTCCTTCCCCAGACATAGTTTCAACTTTGAAGTTTGTCGAAGCTTCATTTTCCAAACAACTGAGTTAACTTTTGTTTTTTGCATAAAAGCAAATTTATTAATGAGTTTTTTTTTAATCATCTCAAACATAAAAGAATCTTTGAACAGTAACTTGAAAAAAGAACGTTGTATCAATGATCGTAATTCACAATATTAGATTTAGAAAGTTATACACGCATTGAAGATTGATCCATATAGAGCATGAGAACATGGCCATAATCAACTTCACATTGGTTAATTAATCAAAACCTAAATCCAATTATATACGAGGCCATATTGTCATTTATGAATAACTCATTCCGTCAGTTTAAGGCTTGTCGAAAAAAAAAACAACATTATCAAATTAATGTAAATTTCATTGATCAGCATTCTTAGTACTGTAAACTAATCTTGGTAAAAAGTAGAGCGATCGAATCTTGGTAAAAAGTAGAGCGATCGATGTAGAATTGTGAAAAAGGTTCAAAGTAACGAAACAGAAAATTTACTGTTTTGAGATGTATGGCTTTTGAGATGAATGGGTACAAGCT
Source organism: Alliaria petiolata (assembly GCA_020283515.1). Classification (NCBI taxonomy): domain Eukaryota; kingdom Viridiplantae; phylum Streptophyta; class Magnoliopsida; order Brassicales; family Brassicaceae; genus Alliaria; species Alliaria petiolata. Next base: position 72,134,826 of record JAHZTW010000002.1, on the reverse strand, counting down.
TCACCGTTGTAGCACTAGCACATGAATGGGTTTTGAGATGTATATGTGTCTTCTATATATACAATTTTTTTTCTTAGAATCAGTCCATTTGAAATTAACATCTTTCTATCAATGAGATATAAATGTGCAAAGAAATTTAATGAAATGAAGATATATGACATATGTCAGTTGCAAATAAAATTTCGCATTAATTATAGTTAAAGTAAACTAAGAGATATTTAATATGCAGATTTTTATCTATATTTAGTAAGAAAAAATAAAATTTTAAATCTTTGTAAGCATTTGTCAAAACATATTTAACCTAAGAGTTTAATTAAGTTACTTTTCCTACATTAATGTGTCCATTATCTTTGCAATCCAAAAAACTTTTAAAATTTAGTTGATTTCGATTAAAACAAACAGATTTAACTTGTGAAACTATTAACTAGTGTCATAAAGTCTCAAAATAAGTTTAGTTAGATAATATGCACTAAAAGATTTCAACATGATCAAGATATAATATCTGGTAAATGTACTTTATGAAATTCTCTAAAACTTCACCAATATTATCATTAGTAAATATGTACCTATTAAGCTTGAACATAAAAACCGGATCCGAAAAACTGAACCAATATAAACTGAATTTTTAGTTACCGAACCCGAACCAAACTGGTGTAAATACCCGAATGGAAGCCACTTGTCATATATGAAGAACCGATACCGAATCATAAACGATCCAAGTACCGAACAAGTACCCGAAATATCCAAATTACAATGATATACAAAATAAATATTAGTTATATTTAGATTTATAATAACAAAAATATAAAATTATAATTATAAACTGAATATATCAATTATGTTTATAGGTTTTCAGATATTTTTATATTTTTCCAGGTATTTTGGATAAATTGAGTATTTTTGGATACCAATTTCAGTTATTTTAGGTATTCACTCGGATACATTTCAAATAATTTTGGTTTATTTGGTTACAAATACACGAAAATATTCGAACCGAATTAAAATTATGGTTACTTTTAGGTTTAAAAATCCGAACCGATCTATAACCGATCGGTTTTCGGGTAAAATTCGGTTCTTCAACTTCGATACAGAATCGACCCGGACCCGACATAACCGAATCGAATCCGACCGGAAATAAAAAATATTCGAATGAGACTTATAACGTAAAACCGAAGTAACTAAAACCCGAATAGAACCGAACCATATCCGAGCGGATACCCGAATGCACATGCCTAGTAACTATATATAGAGCAAAAACAATGTTTTAAATATTATTCTAAGTAATCGTATCGAAGAAACAAAATTCACTAAAAACACCATGAAACATTTTCCCTCTAAAGGGAAAAATTGAAAAAGAAGTCATTAGAGATCAAGGAAGCAAGTGGTTCGTATCCAGCAGAAAATCAGCTGAATCAGGAAAGAGCAATACAAAATCATATTTTCAGTGCTACCCATGCAAAGGATATCGGCATTTAAATTCAAAATGTCCAACAGCTAAAAGAAGGAAAATCAAATGTTTAAAGTGCAAAGGTTTTGGTCATACTAAGATATGGAGTGCATCGATGATCAGAAAACTAGAGGAGAACTCCCAATAATAGGCATGTAAGAAAGTGATTCTGAAGATGAAGTAATTGAAGAAAATCTGAGCAACCTTGTAGCTTTTATTGGTGAAAGTGATATGCTTGAAAAAGAAGATGACGTTTCAAACTCTGAATCATTAGAAAGAAACAAGGAAACAAAATCAGAAATCAAGGAAGAGTATTACTCAACTGATGATGAGGGTGGAGTTGAGATGAAACCTGAGTACAAGGAGTTTTTTGACACTCTGAACAAAATAACAAAGGAGAATGTTCCTCTGATCAGAGAAAAGACTAGTCTCAAAGCGATGGTGTACAAATTGGAACCTGAGTTAATCAAAGAAAGGAAAAATTCACAGCAGTTGAAGATGGAAAATCGATGAAAAACCGAAGCAAGTTAGAATGCTTAATTCAGGAACAAAAGAGCTTGGCATGATTATGACGGTGAGAAGAACCGAAAAATCCAACAAAGGTTTATGGTATCGAGGAACGACTCTACAAGACAAAACATTGTTTGTAAGTGAATAAGAACTTGAAGATGAAAAGCGCTCGTTTGAGAAGAAAATCATCATACTCAAGTACATCAATAACCAAGAAGATCAGGCTGCTTCTATTGTGGAAAGTATGGACATGTCTCACTGCTATAGGTTTTTTAACAGAGTAAGCAATCTGTCGAGACATAGAAAATTTACTTGGAATGGGTGGAAGAATCAAGTTTGGATGAAGAAAAAAGATCTTTACGATATAGCTTATCCTCAAAGAGAAGAAAAGAAGCTTCGATATAATGCATTCTCCATATCCAACAGAACCTGCAACAGTTTGAAAGATAAATCAAAAGAGAAAGTAACGACACAAGCTAGAGTTCAAATTGAAACAACTGATACAAATATTACAACTGTTATAGAAACTGCATTCAATAATCCAGACCTGTAGAATGAACTTCATAAGATTTTGGTCATAAAAGATTATGGTGAAATGGGCTACTAATTTCAGTTTGCAAAGCGAAGACGATCCTTCAATTAAATTTTGGCGGCTTTGGGCTAAATTTAGTTATGTTTTACGTTAGTTGTGCTTTAAAGCAGGGGAGAACATGGTCTAAGTAATGTAGTGGCAAGAATTTAAAAATTCTTAGAAGAATGATTAAGATTAAGGGGGAGTAATCTATTTAGGGGGAGACTGAAAGTGGAGGGTTGATTGGAATCAAACTAAGCTAAAAAGGGAGAGATTGAAGATCTAACATTTTTGTCACAAAGTTTCGAGTGTTTTATTGACGATGTGGAGCTGGAAAATCAGAACACAAAGCAAAAAAAAGAAAACGTTGAAGTCGTTCTTCAAGTTTGTAAAGTCAAAAGGAAAAAGGAAAAAGAACAAGAAAAGAAAACCAAGAGATAATAACAAAGGAAAATTGTTCTGATTTTAAGATTAGGAAATTATAAAAATCTACGAGTCTATATGTATATAAATAGATGTCGATTTGATATCCAAAATATTATTTTGGGCTTTGGGTATAAAGCAAAATGTATTATGCAGGTTATTTATTTATTTTTTACCTGTTGGTTCTGCAGGTATTGTATTATGCAGCTGGTCACGGTGCCTGAGAGCAACCTGAATATGTACTTCAAGAGAGGAAAGGTAGGAGATGATCCTAATGCGGAGGAGCGGCTTGAGGAGTGGGAGGATGAAGAAGCTGCGATCAAAGAGTTCGTGAGGCTTTTTGAGGAGATAACAGGGAATGAGTTTGAGCCATGGGAACGTGTGAAGAAAATTCAGAAGAACCCTCATAAGTTCTTCCCAATTGATATGGTATGACCGTTTTACCTCAATTCACCTATTTGGATTGTTTATGTATTTTGACGTTTTGTGGATTGTGCAGGATGATGGAATCGAAGTGAGAAGTGGAGCACTTGGTCTAAGAGGCAGCTCGGTGTTGCTGCTGCTCATTGCAAGCTTGATCCATTTGTTGCAAACTTTATTAAAGTTCTGTGTGGTCAAGAGATCTACAAATAGTGTTCTTAGGACATTATTCGTTTCTATCAAGAATCCTTCTCTACTTGCGAATGTTCTGATCCTCGGTGTTTTCTCGCAGATACGCATTGATGGAGCATGGTTTGGATCCACCTGATCTGCATATGGGGATGTTAACTGATATCCACTTGAAACGATGTATGGCTTGGTGCCACCAAAAGCTTCTGTATATCATTTTTTTTTAGGTTTGTTGGATTATAAGATTAAAGAGTTGAGAGGAGGTTGATATAGAAATAGTTGGAAACAACAAAGATGAAAGATCTTATAATTTTATTTATAAGCCTATAATGGCTAATCGAAACCATGATTCTTAAATGAAGGAAGAGAACAAATTTTTATTATATAAACAGATTCGACTTAGAACAAATCTAAACCGAACCGGTTTAGATCCCATAGATGAGAGAGGTTACATCACCTACCCACTATGTCGGGAAAAGGAGATATCTCCAAACACTTTGGCAAGAAATCATTGAAACCCGCAATCAAGTCTCGGTGTCCTTTAAATAGTTCCTTCACCTCTTTTATGCAACCCTTCTTATCAATTCTACAATTAAATTACATTCGAAACTAATTAGTTTTAAGAAAATTATATAGTGTTACCCCAACAGGGATTGAAATAAAGAGAAAACCAAACATATTCTCATATTTTGCAAATTACTATATAAATATACACATACCTCCGAGCTTTATAATTATTCATAATCGCAAGGAAGTTATTATATTTTTCCTGATCATTAGGAAATTTATCCTTCACAGCCCTAACATATGCATAGGCATCATCTTTAGTTGCGTGCGGTTTACTGTCTTTGCTTCCTTCTCCAGTCATCATGGTTCAACTTTAAATTTTGTCGAAGCTTCATTTTCCAAACAAAGAAAGTTAACTTTTGTTTGTTTGTTTTTTTTGCATTAAAGCAAACTAATTAATGAATATTTTTAATTATCTCCAACAATACTGTATTTAGAAAGTAACTTAAAAACTTCGGAAAAAAAAGGAACGTTGTATCAAGGATCTTAATTCACAATACTAGCTTTAGAAAGTTACACGCATTGAAGTTGGTCCATATAGAGCACGAGAACATGGCCATAATCAAATACACATTGGTGAATTAATTAAAAACCAAATCCAATTATATACGAGGCCATATTATCCTTTATGAATAACTCATTTTGTCAGTTTAAGGTTTATAGAGAAAAAACATCATTATAAAATTAATGTAAATTTCATTGATCAGTATTCTTAGTACTGAAAATTGATCTTGGTAAAAACTAGAGCGATCGATGTAAATTATGAAAAAAGAATTCCGAGTAATGCACCAGAAAAATTACTATGAGTACAAGCTTCACCGTTGTAGCACTAGCACATGCATGAATGGGATTTTAAGATGTAAATGCGTCTTCTATATATACAATTTTTTTTCTTAGAATCAGTCCATTTGAAATTAACATCTTTCTATCAATGAAACATAAATGTGCAATAATATTTAATAAAATGAAGATATGTGACATATATATGTCAGTTGTAAATTTTGCATTAATTATAGTTAAAGTAAACTAAGAGAAATTTAATATGCAGATTTTTTATGTATATTTAGTAAGAAAAAATAAAACTTAAATCTTTGTAAGCATCTGTTAAAGCATATTTAACCAAAGAGTTTAGTTAAATTACTTTTCCTACATTAATATGGTCTTTTTGCAATGCAAAAACTTTTAAATTTGCGTGGATATCATCTAAAAATAGACTTAACATGTGAAAACTGTTAATTAATGTCATAAACTCTCAAAATAAGATTTAGTTTAGATATTCAATAAAGATATACACACTAAAAGAACTCCACAACGACTAGAAGCAGCAGTTACAAATCAGTAAAGTTCTCCTTTTTTGTTTTTGGGTGTAAAACTAAACAATAACCAAATAAAATCAAACATGGGATTCAGCACCTCAATTTCATTCTCAATGATAACGAATTCGATTCCTGTTGAGTATAAAGACTCCAAATTTAATAAGAATACATGTGCAGATGTGCCTGTCAGTAGAAATATTGAACTAAACTCATACCTACAGAAAAGATACTATACAGATTTTAGAAGTTCTAATTAAACATTTTATGTATCTACTTCTGTTTCAAACATCCTAGAAGTAACATTATATTATATCATAGAGTTAAGTATCTAGTAGAGATGTTGATGCTATTAATATTCCTCGAGGATTTTTGTTCGTTTAAAGTATCTGGGAAAGTCCTCGATCAAGTCTTCATGATAATAGAGAAGATTGACGACCTGCAAGACATATAAATATATAACCAAATCAAACCAAGAAAAAAGAAAAAACAGATGTTTCCACACAAATTACCACACCAAGAACATACCTCCTTGTACACCTTCTTTTTCGACATAGTTCCCTCTTTAAACTCGTTCATTATCTCGCCAAATGACTCAACTACATGAGTATCAAGGCTCCGAAACCTTGCCTGCAGATGGAGGAATTTGTTATGTTAAATCAAAAGTTAGCAAACAGAGGAAATATCAAAATACTCCTTTAGGATTATTTATCAGTTTAGCATTTCTATATACCTTGAGCCTGTCCACAAAACTCGCTCTATCAGGCTCCACATGTTTTCTTTTGATACAATTACACTCAGCACAATGATGTTCAGCATCAGGAGGGATGGTTCTCTTAGCCTTGAGAATGATGGTTGTCCTCTTAGCCTCCGGAGGGATGGTTCTCTTAGCCTCGTCAGGGTTGCTTCTACTAGGCTCGAGAGGGATGGTTATCTTAGACTCATCATCAGAAAAGAATAAATTGAATCCAAGAAACAGTTTCTGGTGCTCTTTCATGAGTTCCTTCACCTTCGCAATGGTACTCGTGTGATCAAACCTACAAAGAGACTAGTCACATCAGAACCAATTCACATGTGTGATCGTTGTGTAGACTGGGAGTTGAATTAAACGGGAGATAAAATGGGGAGGAGAAGACAATTCATACCTATCGGCATCAAATTCCTTCAAAATCTTTAGAAACTCATAATATTTCCAATCTTCATCACGGAACGCTTCCTTCACAGCAGCAACGTATGGTTGCGCATCAACGAGAGGTATGATTCTCTCAGCCTCGTGAACGAGAGGAAGGAAGACATTGAAACCAAGAAGCAGATTCGGGTGATCTTTTATGAGTTCCTCCATCCTTGCAACGCAAATAGCTTCATCATGATCTCTACAGAGAGAAAACAATTCACAGTGTCAGTTTCTTGTGTAGAGTGAGAAATTGAAATCATGGAACAGGGGAGAAAAATGTAATCCATACCTATGAGTTCTGACATAGTGCAATATCTTGAAAAACTCATCACATTTTTCGGGTTCGTCGTTTAGTGCTTCCTTCACATCAGCGATGAATTGTTGCGCAAAACTCATAATACTTAGCTCCGGTGGTACTCTTCTTCCATGCATGGTGTGAAATTGGCCTAAACCCCACACTGTTTATCATTCAAAGAAAGAGACCTTTTGTTCATCAAAAACAGATGAGATAATCATCATTCAATCCCCTCTACTATCTCAAAACTATTAGCACTTTCTCTTTAGAATCCTTGTAAGAAACAGAAACAGAAAATAGTGCAGAAATATTAATCTCAAACTCGATCACGAAATACGTACTAATAATCAAAACCCTAATCGAAATTCTGAGGCCTCAAAGCCACTCTCAACAATAAAGGACTCATAAGTTCGCCAAGAAACTCCAAATTAAGCAAATAATTTCATGTAATTTACAGAGATTATCATCCTGCGAACAGTTGAAACCAATCGAGAAAAGATTTGAAAGCAGCGAACAAGAAAACTCGATGGTGGCCTTACATAATATCCTACGAAATAGGATAAAAATCGAAGAAGAAGAAGGAAAGTGTAGTTTAGTTACCGAATTTGGAAGACTAAAGCGACGATGAGCAAGAAAAAGCCTCGTCTTCAAAGATTTCCAAAAGCAAAACCCTATTGAGAGTGTTTTTTAGTTCTTTTTCCGCGAGTGTATTTATACTTAGGGCATATATATCTATCATATTTGAAATTGCATTGATCATAGATAATTATTCACAATTACTTTAAAACAGACAACAAATTCGTTAAATTTTAACCCAAGCCAAATGTAGGTTTCAAAGGTTTAACCTAACCGAACCGTGTCACCTAAATTAAGTTTGGTTCGGGTCAGGTTTTTCGGTTATTATTTTGTCCATACCTACGTGTAATCATTTGAATCGAATCTAATAGACACAGCCCAAATGCTCCAAATCTGGTTTTCAAACCCGTGACTTCTTCCGCTGGTTCGTTTCAAGTGCTGATTTTTCACCTTCCTCGACTAATGCTTGTGTTTGGTTCCTTGTCTGTTTGTGTTTGTTGATTTAAGTTAATTGTGGGCTAAGACCCACTAAACAAGCCTTAGCTGGGCTTGTATTTTTTCTTTTCCCATGCAATTTTGTTTTACAAACAATTTTCATTAATTTCAAAAAGTTATTATAAAGACATTATACATAATTAGTGAACCAAAAATTATTACATGCCATACACCATACATCGAGAAAATACAGTAAAAGTGAGTTTAACGATGCTTTCCGAATAATTGTTTTATTCACTAACCGATCAAAAAATTCGTTAGCGTCTCACGGGTAAATTGTTTTTTTGCAAACCGAATCTTAAAACCCGATGTGCCTAAAACGAAATTCTGAAAAATAGACATAATGGTCCCAAAACTTCTGTACCAAGATCTTTCCGAGATATTGTGTCTCTGTATCGGAGGCATTTTGCAGGAATTCGAATTGATTGCTCATGTATCCCAAATTCGTGTTTGAAATCCCTTTCTCAAATTGAAGAGATTCAAATCATAATCACGAACTGTTTCAAAGATGAAACAACGGGAACCAATAGGAAAAATCCCGAACGAAAGGTTTAGTAAAAATTTAATTGAAAAATTTGCACATGTAAAGGAAAGATTTAGAAAAGCATATGTATGTACTTGTCAGAAGAATCAAACTGACACAAACAAGCCGTACGATTAAGGTTTTGAATGGGTTGCGCCACTCCAGATCAAACTTATTATAGGACCAACATTTTGGTACGCTATGGTGCATACTTTGATATGTTTTATTTTTGAAGTGAACCCAAAAAATGGGACCATATGCAATATTTTTTTTTTTTTTTGAAAGAAATATGCAATATTTTGGTATACACTTAATTACTGTTCATTGTGCATACTTTTTGTTCTACTAAAGTTTGTCTTAACTTGGAGTGAAATAAATCGGACAAAAATGCGAGTGGTGAAAAAAAAAAATGTATTGGTCCGTCTGATCCATAATGGATTGAATAACCATCACATGCTTAAAGTTTGACGTCTCTTAATAATTTATTATAAAAAAAATACGACAAATTCGTTGAATTTTCATAATATTTGAAATTCTAGCATTTTTAGGGTTGTTGGATTATAAGATTAAAGACTTGAGAGGAGTTTGATATAGAAATTGTTGGAAACAACAAAGATGAAAGATCTTAGAACTTTATCTATAAGCCTATAATGGCTAAATCCAAAACATGATTCCTAAATGAAGAAAGAGAACGAATTTTTATTATATAAACAGATTCGACTTAGAACAAATCTAAACCAAACCGGTTTAAATCCCATAGATGAGTATGATGGAGGTTACATCACCTACCCTCTATGTTGTACCAATCATCAATCTCCAAACACTTTGGTAAGAAAACATTAAAACCCGAAATCAAGTCTCGGTGTCCTTTAAATAGTTCTTTCACCTCTTGTATGCAACCATTCCTATCAATTCTACAATCAAATTACATTCGAAATTAATTAGTTTTAAGAAAATTATATAGTGTTACCCCAACATGGATTGAAATAAAGAGAAAACCAACATATTCTCATATTTTACAAATTACTATATATATACATACCTCCGAGCTTTAAAATTATTCATAATCGCAAGGAAGTCGTTATATTTTTCACGATCATTAGGAAATTTATCCTTCACAGCCCTAAGATATGCATAGGCATCATCTTTAGTTGCGTGCGGTTTACTTCCTTCGCTTCCTTCTCCAGCCATCATGGTTCAACTTTGAAGTTTGTTGAAGCTTCATTTTCCAAACAAAGAGAGTTAACTTTTGTTTTTTTTTGCTTTTTTTTTTTGCAGTAAAGCAAATTGATTAATAATTTTTTTTCATCATCTCAAATAATACTGTATCTTGAAAGTACTTGAAAACTTCGGAAAAAAGAAAAAGAAAATAACGTTGTACCAAGGATCTTAATTCACAATACTAGAATTAACACGCATTGAAGATTAATCCATATAGAGCACGAGAACATGGCCATAATCAACTTCAAATTGATAAATTAATTAAAAACCAAATCTAATTACATAAGAGGCCATATTGTCATTTATGAATAACTCATTTTGTCAGTTTAAGGTTTATCGAGAAAAAACAACATTGTAAATTTCATTGATCAGCATTCTTAGAACTAAAAATTGATCTTTGTAAAAACTAGAGCGATCGATCTAGAATTATGAAAAAGAAATTCAGAGTAATGTACCAGAAAAATTATTATGAGTACAAGCTTCACCGGTGTAGCACTAGTGCATGAATGGTTTTTTGAGATGTATATGCGTCTTCTATATATACAATTTTTTTCTTAGAATCAATCCATTTGAAATTAATATATTTCTATGAATAAGACATAAATGTGCAATAATATTTAATCAAATGAAGATATGTGACATATATATATATATATATATATATATATATATATATATGTCAGTTGTAAATTTCACATTAATTATAGTTAAAGTAAACTAAGAGAAATTTAATATGCAGATTTTTTTATGTATATTTAGTGAGAAAAAATAAAAGTTAAATCTTTGTAAGCATCTGTGAAAACAAATTTCACCAAAGAGTTTAATTAAATTACTTTTCCTACATTAATATGACCTTTTTGCAATCTAAAAACTTTTAAATTTGAGTTGATATCATCTATTACAAAATAGACTTTAACATGTGAAAACTGTTAATTAATGTCATAAACTCTCAAAATAATATTAGTTTAGATATTCAATAAAAATATACACTAAAAGATTTCAACATGATCGAGATATAATATCTGGTAAATATACTTCATGAAATTATCTAAAACTTAACCAATGTTATAATTAGTTCATGTTCTTAAACGCAGCCGTGTAGGCCGTTTAAACGTCGGAAAACCATGACACTGTATTTGTTTAGCACTCGATGGTGTTGTTTTGTAACCCAATTTCGCATCTAGATATTTAAAAAACTATTATATACCAAAATTGGTTGGTAAATTTTGGATTTGCTCTTATAATGTTAATCAACGACACCGCTATTGAACTTTTCGGCTATAAAGTTTTTTGAAAACTAAAACTTTTCGGCTGTTGTTAATCTCCTAATCTAATTGGATCCATTGTTTGGAATGTGATGTGTACATTCAATTATTTTTAGTTTTCACACTAATACACATAGCTCGACTTAGAAGTTATACACAGTTTACCTGTAAGTTGTATAGGGAAAAAACCTTTAAAATACCTGATGTAAATATCATTTGCTGAAAAAATATACCAACTATTTAGACTTTCCGAAAAATATCCAACGTATTTTAAAATGTCAGATTAATACACAGACATTCAAATTTTGAAAGTTTGACACGCGATTTAAACGGTATTAGCTCGGTAAACGGAAACAGTAAACGGTGTTTAGTTTTTTTAACAGCTCGTGATTTCAAAATTTGAATGTTTGTGTATTAATCCGACACTCTAAAATACGTTAGGTATTTTTCAGAGAGCCTAAATAGTTGGTGTATTTTTTCAGCAAATGTTATTTACGTCATGTATTTTAAAGGTTTTTTCACAAAGAATATCACAAAAACTACAAAATCGATTAAACCCTAATTTTTCTTTTATTCTCTTTCAATTTCTTCGCTTCTCTCTTAGTTATCGTCTCTTCCATTTTCTTCTCTTCTCTCTCAGTTCTCTTTTCTTCCACCTTGTTGGTTTACAGATGGACAATGCTCTGATTAATGATAGAATAATACATGTGGATTTGAGTCAGAGTGTATCCAAACTTTGGTCACAATTATGGATAAAAACTCACAAAAAAGTAAAGGTAAATCCTTTTTTTTCTCGTTCCATCTTTAGTGTGTAGTGATATATCCCAATATCCCATACACAAAAGATGAAAATGGAACGCTGATATAAAACTAATGTGGGAAAATGGTAACAAGGAATGGATGTTTCAAATGTGGGCCGACGGATCATATTGCTAAGGATTGTGTGGGTGGTAATCAGGCTTCAAAGTTCACTGTAAAAGATCAAAACAAATAGCACGGGGATGCGAAGGTTATGATATGGTGTTTGAGGAGAAGATTCGTAGGAGAAATAATCATGGCTATGGTGAAGGAAAAAGACAAGACAGAGATGATGGTAGAAAACATCACTGGGAAGAGCCAAGAGAAAGGGACATGGAAGATGAAGAGAAAAGAAGAAGATGCCGCGAAAAGATGAGAGATAGAGAGAGGCATGTTGAGAGTAGGAAAGATCATTGGAGTGATAAGGGGAGGAGAAGAGAGAGAGACAGTGATAGAAGGGGTATGTAAAAGAAATGGATATGTCATTTGTGATATCCTTTGTGATTTGACCTCTATTTGCGAATCGAATCTACCAAAAAAAAAAAAAAAAAAAATCTTAAAAATACATGACATAAATAACATTTGCTGAAAAAATACACTAACTATTTAGGCTCTCCGAAAAATACCTAACGTATTTTAGAGTGTCGGATTAATACACAGACATTCAAATTTTGAAACCCCGTGATGTTAAAAACTAAACACCGTTTACTGTTCCGTTTACCGAGCTAACGCCGTTTAAATTGTAGTGTCAAACTTTCAAAATTTGAATGTTTGTATATTAATCCGACACTCTAAAATAAGTTAGGTATTTTTCGGGGAGTCTAAATAGTTGGTGTATTTTTCAGCAAATGTTCTTTATGTCATGTATTTTTAAGGTTTTTTCCCAGTCGTATATTATCGAACTTCTTCTTTTTACTCAGAGCAGGGCATACTCGACTGATTCGCTGTCGTTTGCATTTTATGGGTTTAGCCCAGTTTTCTTTTCTTTCCCCCCACGAACCCAAGCCCATCTTCAAAATTAATATTCAACCCCTTGATTTTAACTCATTCGTATTATGCTTTTTGTTTTTAATCGACAGTTTTTTACCCAATAGTTGTGAAGGATTAAATACTAGGGCTAATGTGATCATGGCTATAAGCAAGACACTGCCCTAAAAATCTTCAGTAAATCATTCATATAAAGTTTAATAGATATGTCTCAAACTTGTTGAAGTACGATTTTTGTTATATGGTACTTTTAATTTGATATCTAGCTAGCCCCAGACATTTGGAATCAACAATCAAATCCAAGCCTCTTGAGTTGGTAAACTTGGCTATTCTCCGCAATAAAGCGCTACCTAATTGTCTTCTCTTTACATTAGCAACTCTTTATTTTTTTCTTTTTTTTTTGAACCCAATCCTCTTATTATAATTAGTAATGATTATGATCAATTAATGACTCAATGATTAATACGGTAGATGTTTTATTGATGGGGTCAGACCATAAGAGTAATGAAAGTTGAGTATTTGGTTTTTTTTAATACATTTATACATATATCATACTTTTAGTTGAGTTTGAGCTAGTGCCAGCATTTTTAAAATCTAATCTACAACCAAACCATATATAAGATCTATGTAGATGTACATGCTTGTCAAGAAATTTACAAAAATTCATTCAATCCAATTCATATCCAAAATAAGATTTCGGTATATGGGTAAAAAGCAAAATTCCATGCCAAAAATAGGCTAGAGAAAACTGCACTCACGAAATAAAGATATGCTTATCCGTTTACGTATGTGATGTATTCATACTTCACCTATGTTAAACTCTTTATGAATTCTAACTAAATTAAATAAAAACATATGTGTATATATATGTATACACTCTTTTTATACACGAATCCAAAAATCAGCCATGATTGAGAAGTAGCTTCCATGTGGAAAATGCTTATGATTGCTTCTTGTGCTAACGTTTATAAATGATAATAACAAACGTCCAAACAAGGCTTGGTCCCATCATTCGTAATTTGCAAAACCACACACATTACAGTTTTTACCAATTCAATATTCTATCCAACAAATTTATCAGTGGTATAAGTGTATAACACTTGGTAGTAAATAAACCAAAATTTTATGTAGATCAATTTTTTATTTGATATTCATCAGACAAATGTTTACATCGATCTTACTCATTATTACCAGTCATTATTTTCATTTCAGATTACAAAATAATACTGTGGTAATAAATAATCTATAACTTATTAGTTGTCTCAGTTTCTCACCATTTTCTACATAACTAAAACAAATGTATATACGTAAACATAACTAGATTAGGGTTGTGGAAATACAAAGAATTAAATTGTTGCGCAACAAATGAATGATTGAACATGTGATCTGTAGGTAATAATAATCTAGAGAATATAAATTATGAAACAAATATATCGAACATGTCATTTTAATCAAATGTAGTATTTGGCCATCCTCCCTGTTATTGAATTAACCACCAAGACAAAGTAATTGAATGTGTCGCGTATTTTATATGTTTGTCTACATGTTAAGAAATGGACTAGGGTTACATTATAATTTACTCCATAATATTATAATACTCTCTCTACGAGCAATTCTGCATAATCTAAAACTATGGTTCTATAGGTGGTCAGTGCCCAATCAAACTTTGGTATAAACAAATTCATAATCTTTTTTATTGAATTTGATGATAAAGTAAATAACATTTAAAACTGATATTTTGTAATTCCTCTTACGTACAATTGCATCATATAGATATATCATTAAATAAATAAATAAAAAGGCAAGCTATATATATAGATTTGGTCTTGGGGGTCATAATGAGACAACACAATGAACACATGGACGATTCCTTGTACATGAACCTAACTCTATTAATATCGCCCACAACACAATTCCATTGGTAGATGCATCCCTCATCTCATCCAAAAAAAGAAAAGATAGAGATAAATTATATTTATTTTATTTTATATAAACAAGAAGAAAAGAAGAACATGTGCAAGTGTTCCTTTTGCAAGGAAAACATAGATGCAAAAAATATGAGAAATAACTATAAAATGTGGGAGTTTGTTGTCACTATTTGAGGTATGTCCATGTGAAAAGCTCTTCTCTTATCTTCCCACAACTTGTATTTGTATTTGTAGTTTAGCCTTGCCACTTAGTCAAACAACATTACTAACATCAACATCAACCATTTGGTCCTCGATCCAGAATTTTCTCCCTTTTGCCCTTCTTTCATCTTATCTAGCATGATATTTACTTCTTTAGGATATAGAGGATCATGGTTATTCAAGTGGTGTTTCGAAAATGTATGAAACGTTACAACAATGAAATGGATTTATTCTTCATTCCTTTTCAAAACTGAAACCAGGAGAACTTTGTTACTTGTATGATATGTCCAATATTATATTCCCAAGTCGAATGGGCTATTTAGTGACAAGATCATGTACGCAAATATGTAAAACAGCATAACGCCATTTAGCACTATCATTAATTTCATCTACATATGGTCGTGCAAAAAAAAAAAGTTATATGATTAATAACAAACGTAACTGGATAATATGCATACATATTCTAATTGAAATCATGTATGTAACGTGGCTTTTGATCTAGTAAAAAAATAATTATAGTTCAATTTTCATGGTATAGTATTATATGTTTGATTTATTTCCAAGTAAGTAAGCTATAATAATGGTTCACGAAGAGTCCACGAAGAAAAAAAAAGACATTCTAGCATTGATGGATGTTATTGATTTGAACTCAATTACATGTCGTAATAGAAACAAAAGTGTGTTATATATCCCTGCCACCTTAATTAGCTGGGCCATCATTGTTGAAATGTTAGAATATTGAACTTCTTGTCCCAAGAACCGGTTTGATACTAACCGGTATAGCTCAATTGAGTATCGTCATTTAAATTAAATAGCAAAGGAACAAGACGAGGGCGGGAAAGGGCCAGAAAGAATGAAGCCATAATAATAATATGGTCGGACGAACAAAAGTCACATGGAGGGTATTTCCCAACATCCTAAAACGTCGCCGTCTTGATGGGATTTGTAATATTCATGAAAGCGATCATTGCTTTGTTCCTCCATACTCTCGGTTTAATTTATCGTCTATCCTCCTTCCTATTAATTGAGAATCGTTTTTAATGAAAAAAGCTTAGTTGTCAATTATAGAATCAAAGTTAGTGTATTTTTTTGATGACATGTAAATGTGACATGTCAAATTTCCTAAAATAAACGAAATGTTTTGATTGGTTGAGTAAAAATTAAATAAATTATAAAATTAAAACATGAATACATTAGATTATAACACTAAAATTGATAAATTTAAATTAACAGAAAATAATAATTACTATGATTTCAATTTGTTTGTTCATATATTCATAATAAATTGCATAAAATATGAATACAAAAATTTTACAACCAATATATATTATATTTTTATATAAAAATAATAATATATTATCCAATAGGATAGTAAATACGCTATACCATTTTTATCTTTTATTCATTTTATAAAAAGTTTATATCATATTCATATATAGTCTCATTGTAGATCGATAATTTGAGATCAGAAATAAAATGAAATGTAACTCGATGAAAAAAACAAATTATAAAAGATAAAACAAATACAAATAAGAAGTAGAAGTAAAAATAAAAATAAATCTCTATAGTTTTAGTTTTCTGTAACATTTACGGAGTCGTTTAAAAATCTTAAGAAACAAATTTTATAATGAACACATGTATGCATAGTAAATTTATTTTCTCAATGTACTACATTTATTTTGATGATAAAATCAAATATTATATTTTAAAATTTTAATTTTTTTTGTAATTTTTGTTAATATTTAATATAAATTTAATTTGAAACCATATATCATAAAATGCTATAAAATATAAAACTTTATTAAATAAAAAAACGATAGAAATGGTTTTCGTGATTGTTCTTAAATATCAAAAATTACATCGTGTAAAAACATAATGTTTACGGAAAATATCAGAAAAACTAACCAACACCTAAATATTTCAATTCACTTATTTTTAACTCATACTCCTTCCGTTTTTACTTAAATGTCGTTCTAGACTTGTTTTTTTTTGTTTACAAATAATTGTCGTTTTCGGATTTCAATGAAGATTTATGATAAATTTTCCAATTTTAATCCTATTTTTTAAACTTATTAATTGATGATATCAAATAAAATAGTATATTAATTAAGGGGTAAAATAGAAAAATTAGTTGTTTTCTTAATAAGTGTGAAACAACCTAAAACGATAATTAAAAAAAATAAAGGGTGTACTTACATGCATAAGTATACGTATTTATTTCTTTTTAAAATTCAACCATACAATATAAAAATATATATTACAAAACATATACTATGTTATTTTTTTTTAACACATAAAAGTCATACTTCGATTTTTTCACAAATATGCGTGTGTATATAAATATTAATTATGCAAAAGTCAAAGTCGCATGCGAACTTGTCGTGCGTGCATTTTGTTAACCTCGATTACCGTTCAATTTTAATTTTAGTTATTAAACAATTCATATATATATATATTTCTAATCTCTATATGTCCTAAGAGCGGTGAGGTGCTTGGTATACACGAACGTGCGGGTCAACCCTCTATTCGCTCTTATGATAAGTAAAAATTGTAAAACCCATTTTTGTTTAATTAGCAATAGGTCAAAGAAAAATATATATTTAAAATATATATATATATATTGGCAAGATTATATTATGTAAAGGGAAAAGAAAGCATAGTATAGATAATATTCAAAGCATATTATAAGAATTTAATTATTATTTAATATAATGTTTATTTTTGCAATTATATGTTACTGTAAATCGTAGAAAAAATAAAAAGTTTTAAAATAAATCAGTTTCAAAAAACACAAAACGATATGAAATGTTTATGTGATTGTTGTTAAACACTAAAACTGTATATGTATAAAAAATATAACGCTTACATAATATATAAGAAAATTAATCAATACTTTAATATTACAACTATTTATATCTATAAAAAAATTATATTGCATGCAGGCCAACCATAAAAATTAAATAAATTATTATATGTTTTAATATTTTTGAGTTTATTTAGTTATTATATTTATATTTTTTATCTAAGGAAGTATTTTAAAATCTTGGTTAATGGCTTTTTATCTTCAATTTCTATTGAAATCTAGAACATTTTTCATTTGATTTCTCATTATTTTTTATTATTATTAAATATTCATATAATGTTATTATTAATATATAATTAATTATGCACGAATAGTTCAATTTCAATATACAATATAATTATATATTGAACATATAAAATATTTTATGATAAAAAATAGTATGTTTGAAGTTATGTCTTTAATTAACGAGTATGTCTTTAATTAACGAGTATCCCTGAATTTATGATTAATAAAGATTTAACTATTTCTCTTAATTTGAAAGGATTTGAAGTTTAGAGCTAAATTGAAAGAATGAACCGCGCGAATTGTGTTCCTCTTTAAAATCTCTAGTCTGATAATTAACTTTTAACTTTTAACCTTTTATAAAATCATAATTCACAGACATTATAGATATGATGTAACTAAAGGATGTTTTATAACTTTTATTGTACTTTTTAAATGTGAATGGGTGAATCACAAATTTTAGAGCTTTAGATCTTCGAATTTCAAAATTTAAAATCAAATTTTAGTTTATCGGACCGAATGTAAAATAACTTCGGGAGGTAAAAAAAAAAACAAAATCAAAATAAAAGTAAAAGGTACGAATTAAATTTAGCACGTTAGGAAACAAAAAATTGAAGCAGAGTAGTAGTAGTAACATCGAAGGAGAGGGAGAGTTAATCAAGTCACGTGCTCGTCTGCCCAATTTGCCTGCTCTCTCCATCTCCCCTTCACGTGCTTTAACATTATTCCTCTTAATGTCTCTCTCCCTCTTTCTCTTCATATTTACTTCTATACCACTCTAATAATTTCTTACCATGATGACATTCTCTCGAATTTTATTTACCAAATTGATTATTCAGAATCATATAATATATGGCTTTCATCGGTAATAAAAAACTTACCGTAAAACTGCGGTACAAGTTATACTATTTTAATAGTTATCAATCACAAAAGCAGTATAAAAAGTGTTACCAACAGTATTACACTCAGTTTTTTTTGTACAGTTTTGACGTACAACTCTTTTTTACAGTTTTCAACTATTTTATAACCACTTTATCACTTAAACTTACCGTTAAAATATCAAGCTTACCGCTGAAAATCTACTGTTACCAATCTGACCCATAATCACGATATAAGATCATTTACCATTTATGTCCAAAAACAAAAGAGAAAGATCATATACTATTCACCGGTTAGGCAGTTAACGGCTTTGATTGGTAACCAAAAACTTTACTATAAAACTGCAGTATAAGTTATACTCTTTTAATAGTTATCAATCATAAAAACAGTACAAAAAGCGTTACCAATAGTATTACACTAAGTTTTTTTTACCGTTTTGACGTACAACTCATTTTTATAGCTTTTAACTATTTCATAAGCACTTATCAACTTCAATTTACCGCTAAAAAATCCAGTTTACCGCTGAAAATCTATGGTTACCAATCTGTCCCAACAAATCTATCCCTCCACCCACTACTACACAAGACGAAATGAAATGTGCTTGTCAAATTAATTAATATAATCTTGGCCTTGCTAATTAAGACAAAAAACATAAAATAAGATTAAAATCTGATAAGCATCGTTGATACTCTGAACGAGTCAAATGTCAAACAGAATTATACAGCATCATCACCAGAGAACACACAACATATTATTTCGAATTTTGTCTTAATCGCTTTATTAATTAATACATTACTGTAAATTTGGAACTGTTCTAAGGTTCGCCAGTTAGGATATATTCCGTTGCCAGTCAGTTTTAATTTTGTTTTTAAATTTCTTCTTGTCGTATTCTAACATATTATTCGGTAATGCCGATAAAACATTGATATTGTTGAAGACAATTCAAATTTTTTTTTTTTTTTGCTAACATTTCATTTGAATTTTAAATATCATATAGTATAGTTTTCCCTCTGTGTGGATTTAACATGACATCAAAAAGGACAGAATCTTTCTGACCTACACTATTATCTGCTAGAAAAACACACCCAATGACTATTTCTTCAAATCCAATTTATATTTTATAATGATTTTTGTTATTGTTAATAGTTGAAACAGCTAGTTTACTTTGGCGACAAAAAAAAAATCCATCTAACAAAATTAAATTTGCAATGAGAAGAGTAATGAAAGCAAGAAATGTAGTCCAAAACACATTTACTTTAGTGTACTGGAAAAAAGCTATATTAAATTCAATTTTGAATGACGATATTAGTTGTTAAAAAAAAAAAAAAAGAATGACGATATTCTATTTCAAAATATTGTCAGAATTTTTGTTTGCCGACTACATATTTCATTTTTTAATACTAAAAATATAGAGAAAAACAAATCAAAAGAGAAAGTTTTGAAGAAACCAACTAGAGTTGTCTACTGTCGGAATTAAATAAAATATTTCAGTGTTCTATTTTAGACAAAATCCATAAATACTTTCGGAGTTTCGAGCGATAAAAATATATATTTTTTTTCTTCCCTGAAGTAGATAATAGGAGATATACTACTATAAACTATCATCAAACTCAAATTTTCATCGACATTAATAATTTGATTACTGCATTTTTATTTCCCGTCGAGTAGTGTATTTAATTATTGTTATAAAACTTTTTTTCAGTAACAAAAAGCAAGATTCTAAAAATAGTAATATTATTAAATTTTTCACCACCTCCCCCTCTCTCTCTAGTTAGCATTTAAAAACCCCATTACCCAACCGTCTCTACGCATAATCGGAGTTTTCTCTGCCGCCATATTCAAAGCAGTTAATGTGAACACGTTCTTTAGAAATTCTCAAATCGGAGCCGCAAAACAAAAACAAAATAATAGAAAGGGGAAAATGTCGGTACACGGACGTTTTCCGGCGAGTCCGCCGGTTTCTTTATCTCCGGCATCTTCCTCATCGCCGAGTTCTCAGTCATCGCCGACTCCTGATCTGAAGCAACGAGTCATCGCCTGTCTCAACAAGCTCGCTGACCGTGACACCTTAGCTCTCGCCACGGCGGAGCTCGACTCAATCGCTAGGAGCCTCACTCACGACTCCTTCTCTTCCTTCCTTAACTGCATTCACAACACCGACTCTTCGTGTAAATCTCCGGTGAGGAAACAGTGCGTCGCCGTGTTGTCGCTCATGTCTCGCTACCACGGCGACTCTCTCTCTCCTCACCTCTCTAAAATGGTCTCCACCGTTATCCGCCGTCTCCGAGATCCGGACTCCTCCGTTCGCTCCGCTTGCGCCGCCGCGACCGCCGATATGTCCGCTCACGTCACGAAGCAGCCGTTCTCCTCCGTCTCGAAACCGCTCATCGAGACGCTTATCCAGGAGGGCGATTCGAACGCGCAGATCGGAGCGGCGCTGTGCCTGGCGGCGTCAGTGGAAGCTGCGACGGATCCGGAATCGGAGCAATTGAGGAAATCTCTGCCTAAGATTGGGAAGCTCCTCAAGAGCGAGGGTTTCAAGGCCAAAGCGGCGCTGCTGAGTGCGGTGGGTAGTATAATCACCGCCGGCGGCGCGGGAACTAAACCGGTTTTGGATTGGTTGGTTCCGGTTTTGGTCGAATTTCTGAGCAGCGAGGATTGGGCGGCGAGGAAATCTGCTGCGGAGGCGTTGGGTAAAGTCGCGACGGCGGAAGAATTGGCGTCGCAGTACAAGAAAGCTTGCACGGCGGCTCTTGAGAGCAGAAGATTTGATAAGGTGAAAAAAAAATCATTCCGGCGCAAAAAAAAAAAAAAACTGATTTTTGTTTTATTGGTCAAGAAGAATCTAAATCCGAATCTATACAATGCAGGTGAAAAGTGTGCGAGAAACTATGAATCGAGCATTGAATCAGTGGAAAGAAGTTCAAAATGATTTCGACGAAGCTTTATTATTATCTCCATCTAGATCTTCCACTGGTAATGTTGTTCTCTCTGGTTACATTTCTGAAAGTTCAATTTTTTGAACTTAAAGATTTGATTTTTGATTTTGGTTCTTTACAAATTTGGTATTTCAGATGATGGTAGTAGCATTGGATGCTTTTCCTCGGTCACGAGAAGTTCAACCATTGACGTTGGTTTTAAGTCCTCAGGACCAAAGAAAGCAACGCCTATGATCAAGAGGTCCCCATCTATGCCTGTGAATAGATCATATCAAGCTACTAGACAAAAGGAGAATCTTCCAAAAAGAAATCAAGGGAATGTGACCATGTTAGTAGCAGCAGCAGCAACAGCCTCTAGTGTGGATAACAAGGGACCACAGTTCCCAACGGTTAAGCAAGATCGGAGTAGTAAAGCCGTGGAACCGGAGGAGGAGGAGGAGGAGAAGGAGAACTCAGGGGGACCAGATATAATCAAACATACAATCTCCGAGAGAAGCCGGGAAGATAAAGTACATGGCTTTGGTGGTTTGAGGTCTGGCTCAAGGGTCGCACCTTGTAGTGACGATGCTGATTCTGTTGCCAAGAATGGTAAAGATGATGTTGATGAGAGCAGGAAAGACAGCGAGGAACTGTCTTTGATACGCGAACAGCTTGCTCTCATTGAGAACCAGCAGTCCAGTCTCTTAGACCTACTTCAGGTATACAAATTTGGTCTTTGATAATCCTGTTGTAGATGAAATGTTTGGTTATGAATGTTACAGATGGCTCAATCCTCACTTGAAACTTTTCATTTTGGAACTAGAAATTCATGGGAAGCTCGCAAAGTGGGATCCAATCTCTGGAATCTCGTGTAAGCGGTCTAGAGATGGCTTTGGATGAAATATCAAGCGATCTTGCGGTTTCAAACGGGAGAGTCTCTAAGAACAGTAGCTGCGGAGGAGAGAGCTGTTCCAAGTTCTGGAGAAAAACAGAGGAGAGACCAGTGCAAACGCGGGTCAGAAACACAGACAGTGAAATGGCTGCGCAAGAGAACAGTTTTGACCAAGGGATGCGAGAATCAACAGATGCGAACAACGGTCAAAGGGGAGGTTCGGTTTTTCAGAAGAGATCATCACGAAACCAGTTCCAAGACTCTATGCATACAACAATACAGAAACCAACCACCAGGTAGTAAAACGTTGCTTTTTCTCAAGTGATTTGCTTGAAATTTAAGCATGACTTTTAAAAGGTTTGCTTTTGCGTATTCAGGTTATCAACTTGAAGTCAAAGAGAGAGAGAGAGAGTGATGTGAGGATTGAAGCACACAATAGAAGAAGCTGACCAGACTGACTCAGGACGGTGAAAATGAAAAAAAGTCAAATCTCGGATTCGATGCTTTGCTTCAACCGCCTGTTTGAATTTTTCTACTCTCACACACATGTCTAAGTAAGCTTTCTCTTGTAAAAAAAAAAAACAATCTAATAATTTAATCAGCGAGTGGATCAATAGAGTTTCAAAGATTACATGCATGTGAATAGAAATGATATTTATGTAATGTGTCATTCGAGTTGCATGTCAAAACCATGGATAGAGAGAGAGAAGTAAAGATTTGTGCTGACTGTTTTGTGTTACTCTGTCTCATCTTGTAAATCTTTTGGGAAGACGAGGAATCATTGGTTTTTGCTATATGAGAATTAGGACAACATAGATGACTTCACTCCATCTGTTTGAGCCAGAAATGATTGAATGGCACACTCCTATTCATATGACGATCTGATAGTACAAATTATTAAATGGCACACTCCTCCTGTTCATATGACAATCTGATAGTACAAATAAACGATTTTTCTTAGTAATAATAAATGGAAGATGAGATTTGGTAGAAGAAAGCCATGACTACCACAAAAGTCCTGCATTGGTTTCAGGTTTCAGGGCCCCAGGGACGAACCTGATCTAAGAGGTTGACTTGGGTCGTAACTTGTGACTCTATCATCATTTGTGGACGTTTGTGACACTACAACGTTTTATTGGAAAAGAACAAAAAAAAAAAAAACAATGTGAAACTACAACGTTTCCAAAAATAATGAACTTTACAAAATAGAGATTAAACTTGGGAAATAACAAAGAGCGTATGCCTTGACTTTAGTAGACTCGTAAGCTAATTTATAAGATTTGTGATCATGTGTTACTGCTAGCAATGATCCCATACGCAGATTCACGATCATAAACCAAATAACATGTCCATCTCCAAAAGTCTTTGTGGTGTGAGTGTCAAATCTGTGATTCCCAAGCCAAGCTGAGGTTAAATAGAGATCTATCGATAATGTATTTTTTTTTTCCATGTCTTGGGTTCTGAATCGAAAGACCATATCACTTGCTTGGGCCAGATTTTCTCGGAAACGCACAAACGATCATCATCCAGGTTGCGAGCAGAAAAAAACCATTAATTGTTGCCGCCGCTAGTGAAGAATGATATCGGGCGCTTAGGTTTGGGAGCAGGCGGACACTCTCGCGGCGGTGGAATCCTGAATCGCTCTGCTTTAGGCGTCGTGAACTCTTCCTCCTCCTCCTCTGCCGCTTCTCGGCTTTGCTTTTCTTCTTTCTCCTCCTCCTTTATCTCCGGCTTCTCAATCGTCGGACACTTAACCGGCGACAGAATCCTCCTCATCAGTTGCTCTCCGTTAAGATTTC
Source organism: Alliaria petiolata (assembly GCA_020283515.1). Lineage (NCBI taxonomy): Eukaryota > Viridiplantae > Streptophyta > Magnoliopsida > Brassicales > Brassicaceae > Alliaria > Alliaria petiolata. The sequence goes on along the minus strand of JAHZTW010000002.1, from coordinate 72,110,350 downwards.
TGCTCTTATCCAATTCGGTTTCGTTTCTGTTTTCTTCTTTACTCTTCTTGTTACTTGTCTCACACACTAAAGACTAAACTCCCTTTCCCGGAAAACCCATGGCTTAAGAAACTGTTTAACAAGAAAACAAAAAAAATAGAAAAACAGAGAAACAAGAAAAGAATATTTGTTTTCGTCAATTCTCTGATAGCGTGAAGGATAGTATGTTGGGAAAATTGTAAATATAGGATGTTTTTAGGCAACTATTGTTCATCTACATTTTTATTTTAGTAGGTACAATTGTGCCTAAACTATCCTTACAATCATAGATTTTAATATTTTATTTATTTGTAAAATTTGTTTTTAATATTAATTTAAATATTTAAAAGGAAAATTAAATATTTAAGGATACATGAATTTTTTATTTTTCCAAAAACGGAATAAAAAAATATTTACAAATCTTTTTCGATCTGTTCTGCGAAATTCAGAAGGTGTATTCTGCGCATTCTCTATGATCTGCGAATTGTAGAATGTGTCTTCTGCAGTTTCTATATGTTCTGCGAATCCGTAGAATACACATTCTGCATAATGTACGTGTTCTGCGATTTCGTAGAATTTACATTCTGCATAATGTACGTGTTATGCGATTTCGTAGAATTTACATTCTGCATAATATACGTGTTCTGCGACTTCGTAGAATATACATTCTGCATAATGTACGTGTTCTGCGAAATTTAGAAGGTGTCTTCTGCGAGTTTTAAAATTAAGAATTTTTAAACGCATCTTCTCTTCATCTTCCACGCCGCTTCTTATGTTTATGATTCATTCAGATTTCTGCAAAAATCAATGGTCTAAACCAAAAAGGATTGGATATACTGGTGAGTTTATTGAATTTATTGAATATACTGGTAACATACACTGGTGAGTTTATTGAATTTCTTGTTTGTTTTACCACAAATTGATATGTGTCAATTCTATTTGTGAGAATTGATTAAAATTTGAGAAAAATTGAACAAGAGAAGTTGAGAGGATCGATTTAGGTGAGGAAGAAGAAGGTCGTCGATTTTGATGAGGAAGTATAATTTTTTTTTTCCAAAAATTTCAGACCTAACAAAGTGGACCTTACAAAATTTTGAAGCCCAATTTTTTCATTTGATTTTCGAAAATAATAAAAAGAGGGTATTATGTATTTATAATTTTATTTAAGAAATAATTAACAAATTAAGAGGGTATAATTGGATTTCAATTAAGATAAAGATTTAGTCACCAACAATTGCTTAAAAAGGTGTAGATGGACAAAAGTGTTCTAAAAACATCCTTTATTTCCAATTTTTCTGAAAGGAAATAGCAAGAATGACAATAATTCAGAGAAAAGGAAATCGTAATGCTTTTAAAAAAGGAAATGATCTATTTAAAGAAATGGAAGTAACAATGGCGGCTGCATCACTCTCTGTTTTCTTCTTCTTCTGCTTGCTTCTGTCTATATATATAATCCCCAAAAAAAAGGAGATATTTCTGCTTCGTTGATCAGAAATTTAAGAAAAATAAAAAGATTATTAGGAATTATTAACACATATTGAATCCTAAATAGAAGGAAAAATGGAAATAATTTGATTTTTTAAACTTGAGTATATACACACTTTCCACATAGAAAAGGGAAAGTATATTTTGACGAAAAAAAAAAATCAAGGAATAAAAGAGTATTCCTTTTTTAACACGGAACGTAACATATGCATAAAGAGAAGAGTTTAAAGACAAAACCCTAATATCTATTGCGGAGTTTTAGTTGAAACTTGGAAGAATGACGAAGAGGATGATATGCGATCTTCCACCGAAACTGGTTGGTGCGGCGATACTCACCAAGGTTCCTATAACATCTCTGGGAGCCGTGCGTTCCACTTGCAAACTATGGAACTCTTTATTCAAAGATTGGATCTTAGGTAAAGCAGCAGCAGCAAGGCAGGAGTTTATGGGGTTCTTGACGATGAATTCCAAGGTTTGTTCAGTGAGATTCGATCTCCACAAGGAACAAGACTTGGTTGATGTATCCATAAAGCCTGTAGATTTATTCAATATAGTCGACATATCTAGAGCCATTCAGTGCGACGGCTTACTGTTATGCAAATCCAAGCACAGCGCAAGGCTCCTTGTGTGGAACCCTTACTTGGGGCAAACAAGGTGGATCGGACCCAGGACATATTTCCACAGACTAGCCACTTATGCTCTTGGATACGACAAGAAGAGCCGTAACCACAAAATCCTGAGGTTTGTAAATTTTCGCCTCAATACCAAAGAACCCTTTTTCGGGTACGAAATCTACGACTTGGGCTCTGATTCTGATACGTGGAGGGTTCTTGACGTCACTCCCGAGTGGGACATATGTTTTTATCAACGTGGTGCTTCTTTGAAGGGAAACACCTACTTTTTCGCTTATGAGAAAAGACCACCTGGTGGCATTGATGAATTTTGGGACATGGAAGATCCTCAAGATTTTTTAATCTGTTTCGATTTTACAAGTGAGAGATTTGGACCGCGTCTGCCACTTCCGTTCCACTCTAATCCCGAGGAGAGTGTGATCCTCTCTTGTGTTCGACAGGAGCAGCTCACGGTGCTATTTCAAGGGCCGATAGATTCGGATACATTGGAGATTTGGGTGACGACTAAGATTGAGCACAACTCGGTGTCCTGGAGCAAGTTTTTGAAAGTGGATATGGAACCCATCACTAGGTTTGGGTATCACAATGGGAGCTTCTTCATTGACGAGGAGAAGAAAGTCGTCGTGGTTTTCGTTGAAGGCCTGAAACCCGCTCGGTACCACACAGCTTTTATCATTGGAGACGACGGACTTTAAAACTGTGCGTCTTGGACAAAAGTCCAAGGGCGGGATCAAATACGATTTTGATATTTTTCGTGTCCCAGTGGTGTGCTCTTCTTCTTATCTCCCAAGTTCAGTGCAAATCAACCAACCGCGCAAAAGGAAAGAAAGAGACGAGTATTAGCCTCGTTTCTTGCAAATCAAACTGCTGGCTCAATCATCATCGTCGTTTTGTTTCTATTTATCAGCTACAATAACTAAGGATATAATCGCTTTTTCTGATTTAAGTACCTTGTTTGTTTCTTGCATGGGTCTCAGAGATCTCTCTGCTGCATCCCTTGCACCCATGGGCTGCTGCTTCGCCTCTTCAAGTTCCTCTCTAAGCACATACAGCTGAGCAAACAAAGACAATAAGAGTTCAGACCATCATTCTTAGCCGCGTACCTAGGAAACAGAACAGAGCACATTGATAGAATAATATTGTCACTAGAGCCGTCAAGTAAATTATAGAGTGCATCCATGAACCTAAAAGTGTTATGCTTCCAAAAATCAGCAAGGAACCGTTGGTTCCTATCAACTTGGAAGATACATCACCTGGAATACGAATCAGGGGTTGTGTTATCTGGAGCCTTCCCCTTCTTCTCCGAATATTTCTTTGATGATTGCATCCTCTCGTACAAAACAAGCAGAAATTAGCACCGGAGGTGAAAATCATCATATTTAAGTCTCGAGAAGCTTGGCTTAATTGATGAAGCCAAAATCATCACATTTGTTATTGGATTTTTATAGGGCTGCAGGAAAACAGTTAATCTAGTTACAGTTTACTGACTGAGAAACATTATAATACCAAGGGCATTCGGAGGAACATATACCTTATTGGTGTCATTGATAGACATGAAACTCCAAGAAAGTAGATATCTGCTATGCGCCTAAATGAACTCGGATCAGATAAACAACCTCAAAGAAATGCAATTTACCAAGAAAAACACTTACTTGTTCAAAGTAAGACCTTTCGGTGAAAACATTATACTTTGTTGTAGAAACTGAATTACCCTGCAACATTTCACCCAGTATTCATTAGGAGAAAGAGCATCATGAGGAGCAGGAATGAACACCCAAAGACTAATATTCCGACTTACCTTGAACCGGACGGGGAAATTAGCATCAGGATCATTGCCCGGAGGTGATTCGTTGACGAATCGAACGCTTAATTCGCCCGACCTAACCATTTGGATCCAACATGTCTCGCACCTTGAAAAATCGAAATTCAACTTCACTGTTTCCCTCCAAATTTTACCCTCTGAATTATCCCATTAACCGAGGAATATCAGACCGTCACAGCTACTACTGCAAACGTAGTAAAACTTGTTCTCCCAAGGAGTAGGGATCATATTAAAAAAAAAGGAAATCAAAATTTATTTGTTAATATTTATGAATAAGACATTCACGGATTTATCTCAAGAGAGAGAGAGTTTCTAGGGTTTTGGGCCGCCGCCTTATGTCTTTGGTTTCCGGCTCCGGTGGCTCTTTCAGCACCGGAGTCGGATTCCTGTTTTGCTTTCCTTTACTTTTTTCTTTGTCTAAGTTACTAGTTTTGTGTCTTTTTAATGAATTCAATTTCTGAGGGTTTTAAATTTCTAGATCTGGTTGAATTTAGGTAGAAGCGTGGCTGGGGGCGCCGGATCACTTCGATCTTCGGTTCAGCTTGCTGTATATGCCCTTGTGTTTTTTGCTTCTCGTCCTGGATCTATTTTCCAGATCTGGTTTCTGGCGGCTTTTCCGTGTCGGGATTGTGTCTTTTTCGTCTGTTTCAATGGAAACATATTTGGTTTCTCTCCAGTTCAATTTATCACTTTTCTCCTTATAGATTTGGTGCTACCTGGTCTGGATCGTCCGCTCCTCAACTCTGCTTTACCGATCTGATCGAAATCTCGTCAAAAATTTCTATCTAGCGGGTTTCATCGAGACTAAATCTT
>JAHZTW010000002.1:71943429-72103746 GCA_020283515.1 Alliaria petiolata | reverse complement strand
AAAAGTGGATGAGATCAATGGTAAATTAACTTTCTTCATCTCACTCGAAATAAACGATCGAAATAAAAAAATTCTAATGGAATAGATATATTAAGTGGAGAGACATATATACTTACAATAGCGTATAAATATAAGAGAAAAATTTTAAACAATTAACATATCAAAATTTATATTAAGAAAAGAACTTCAATATAGGTTTATATATTTTAAGATTAAAAAAAACTAAAACATTATTTAAAATTAAGAAAACAAACAAGAACCAAACTTAGAAGTAAAGATACACTTATTCTACAAAACACAAAGATTAGAAATGCTTTTTCGAATAAAAATTAATAAAAGTGTTATTTCGAATAAGAGTAGTTGGAATCGATTAGCCCTGAGCATTTCAGGTTTTAGAACAAAATTTTATGGGTAAGGGACGGGAACAAATAATTTTGAAATTGGAAAACAATTCTCATAAGAGAATCCGATAATAACGGGTCATGAATTTTGGGTTACGTGACAAATTCTGGAAATTTTCTAACATAAAATATGTTTATAAACTCTCAATAATTTGGGTAAAGATCAACTTACATATTTCGGGTAATTTCAGAAAAATTGGAAAAATAGAAATACGTTGAAAAGATTCAGGAAAATTCGGATAATTTTGTATAAATCCGAGAAAATATATAGAGTTTTAAAATTTTAAAAGGATAAATTGGGTATGTGATCTCATATTTGTTCTTCTCACGTACTATTTTCGTACCCGTTTGAATAAAATAAATAATTCCAAAGATAGTTATTTTGAACGAGATTGATAATGGATGGGAAATTCGGGATGGGTATGGGATGGAACGAGAAACCTGTCCCGAAATACTCAGAGCTAGGTTTGATGGTGAATTCAATTTGTTGATTTCACTAGAAACATCATATAAGTATAACAGAAAGATTTTTAACAATTAACATATCACAATTTAAGTTAAGAAAAAAACTTCATAATAAGATGTGTAAATATTTTAGGATAATAAAAAAACTAAAACAACATCTAAAAAAGATCAAATATAAAATAATACAAAATAAAATAAAACTAAATATAATAATAATATAAATATATGAAATTATAATATATAAATTTAAATTAATAAATAAATCCGCGCAACGCGCGGGTTCATCTCTAGTTATATATATATAATTAGGCAAACCTCTCTCCATCTAAACTATCCACATCATCGACTTAAATTTTCTTAAATGGGCTTTTATATATTTTATTCATATAAATATTTTTGGCCTTCAAATAACACAAATTTAGAAATTAAAAAACAAATTTTCTACAAAAAAAAAAACTATAAATTCTCTATAAAAAAATAATTAAGAATTTTAATTATAATAAGAACCAAACAAATGTAGAAATATAATTGAAAAACCTAAGAACAAAACTAAAAACAAAACAGACAAAAAGATGAAAAAAAAATCTAAAATTTATGAAAATGAATAGAAAGACATCAAAACCTATCAACAATGTTACATATAAAAAATAAAATGCACATACTCTAACGAAAATCTACATCTGGATGACTTTAAACTATACTGAAGAGAGACTATATATTAGGCCTCCATATGACATTAGTTTAAATGTACAAAACAAATACGTATTCTACAAACCACAAAACTGAAAAAACTCTACGAAAAAAAAAACCAAAACAATATTTTGAATAAGAAATAAAAAGAATGAATGAGATCAATGATTCAATTAACCTCTTAAAACCATAGCTCTCTCTTATTTTAGGCTTTCTCTTTAGTTTGGGCTGAACCGTCATCATCTTTTGTATCACCAAGCGGAAATTGCAGTCCGGTTAAATTGGACGTTTTTACCTTTTTTTTGTTATACTTTAATTTTAAGGTATAAACTGAGTATATTACATAAGCATGACATAATAGCATATAAAATCTACTCTCTATGTTCCTTAAAGAAAGTATTTTAGAATTTTTACACATATTAAGAAAACACGTTAAAACTTAATAATAAATGTATTATTTTATGTGATTAACAATTTCCTATAAATTTAAACCAATAGCTGTTCAATAAATTCAATTACTTTTATTGAAATTTACAATTTATCATTATTAACTCATAAAAAGTGCATAGAAAACCTAAAACTACTATCTTTTTTGAAACAAACAAAAAATTCTAAAAAGTCATTCTTTAAGAAACAGACGAAGTATAATTTACAAGTACCAACGAAGGATTGGTTTGATTCTTTCGCAACCATCCACAAATGTGTTACACATGTTTTATATTTTGATCAGCATTTTGTAGGTTTTACATAACCCTAACAGAGCCATTGATCTGGGCCATCTGGCTCGTGGTGGAACCGAATCGTTAAAGTTTAGAACATTGTGAAACACTGGAAACTGTAGTTTGGTAGTTAACCCAAAGATAAAAGAAAATGCCTTGGGAGTTCAAACTCAACACTAGTTGATATATTTTACGTTGAGATTTTAATGTGTTTTGGAACGTACCATGCATAATGGCATCAATATTTATATGCCGTGGGTCAGCTACTATATATATTTGATTTTTTTTTTTGTTATGAGTTGTTTGACTCATATATATGGATAATATATGGTGGATGAGCAAAATAAGTTGCTGGTTTTATTGAAGATATAAGAAATGATAAAAAAAAAAAAAAAAAAAAGTATATATATGGAGAAGGGAAGAAGAATGTTGCTGGTTTTGTTGTAATCATTCAGAAAAGAAGAGCCAAACATTCAAAGGGAATAATAATAGATGGATGTATAATTGTAATGGAAGGCACATTCTTTTTTCTTTTCTTGTACATCAATCATTAGTTATAATCTTATAAATATATATAAAAAGAAATTGAGGGAGAGAACAAAGGAACATGATTCCAGCGATTTTAAGCAATGTGCATAGCAACTTCCCACTATCCTAAACCGGTAAACCCTCTGCCTAATCTCCACGTTCCTCATTTCCAAATTTGGTAATTTTTGTTTTTTTCTAAAATGACTCGTTACAAACTCGATCAACACACGATATATTTAAAAAAAAAAAATCAAACTGTCTAAAATATGACTCATTGCAGAATCAATTAATATACGATTAAAAAACTAAAATCCCAACTCCAGTGACACGAAAGCATGTCTGCTTAATTTGCATAATCTAGTTGGGGGGCTCCATACATAATTCATGCCACTTTCTTTCATTTTTTTGTTCTTTTTCAAAATTTACTAAATGTATTTATTAAATAAAACAATCCATAACAAATACAATAATTATCTCACAAAACACCAGTATCAGACTCAATAATAGATTTTTTAAAAAGAAATGAAATACTGGAAGTCGGCTAGAGACGACAAGCTGAACGATAAAAATATCTCAAAAACCAAAAGATACAAAAAGTAAATTTACTACTATACCCTAAGCAAAATTGTATGTTCTCTTCTTCAAACTCACCGATTGAATGAACCAACTTTTATGGTCGGCAACGCGAGATGGATGAAGAGCGAATCGCCTTCAGCGTCACGTTCATCAAGACCTACATTGTAATAAAACGAACTTGGTAATAAGCTGATGTTATTTACTTAACTAAGAGAAAGAGAGACATAAACAAAAGTACAAAACTCATAAAATAGATCTTCTACGCTACATAGTAAAATAACTAAACAATGTGAAAATTATATTACTAATTAAAATTGTAGATAGTGATGAGTTTGTTGTCGAGCATACTTATTAGTGACAAAACGTGTTCTTCACCAAATTTTGTTTTGCCAATCGAAACTGGTATATGTGGAATTGTGGAATTGTTGAATTTTATTGTCTGAAATTTTAAAAATACACCATTTGAGTTTGTATAATAGAATTGAAATAACACTATTCAATAAAGTAAATATTTTAGCTTTTCAATGTTTATAATCTTTTGGTTTAATAGTTGATACAATATATATTATAGTTTTGAATAAAATTCTCTTCAAATTTTATTTTAAAATTATCTTTCCAATTATTACATAACTATTTTACTTATTAATCAGATTTTTCATATTAATTTTAAATATTTAATATATTACTTTTAATTATTATGTAAAATAGTTTTTTTATCATTCCACAAACTAATTTTCAGTTTTTTTGTTGGGTGAAAAAAATATTGGATCCTAGACAAAATACTAGATCCGATCGCAACTCGATTGGAACCGATCCAAATCCGAGCAAAAAAAAAAAATACTAAAAGAATTTTATACCCCTAAACTTGAAAGATCCGAAAGACCTGACCCGAATCCAAATAGATATCCGAATTTTAAGAGCTATTATTTCTTAAGAAAATGATATATTCTCATTATTTCTTGAGAATGTAAAAAATATTGAATCAAGTTTCTTACATGAACAAGAAGGAATAACATATGGAGCAAATATGCATACGATACGAGAAAAAATCAAACATATATTATAGGTTATATATATCATTAGTGTATTAATATATCTATGAAAAAAATATTTTTAGTTTATTAACTTTTGTAGTTTTTGATTTTGTTTTGTCATTTTTATATTGTTTAATACATTAATAATATATTAAAATAATTTTTTTTCATCTATTTATATATTTAATTCATATTTTATAATTATTTTAAAAATTAATTTTCCGCAATTCTGCAATTCCGCAATTCTGCAATCTGTTATTATTTCCATTAATAGTTATTCAGTAAGATTCAGCTAAAAATCACAAAAAAATTATGGCAGATTTCATAGTTACTATTCACACCCTGATCGAACTAAACAATTATATTGAAATATATATATATATATATATATATATATATATATATATATATACTATGTTATATTAAATTCTGATGTCACCATTCAACGTTCTGAAGTTATTGCTAGTTAAACTCATCAACCATACGTTTTTCCAATTTTTAATATTCCCTCTGTTTCATAATAAGTGTCATTTGGAGAAAATGTATCTGCAATGTATCTGGATGTATTAAACTCAAAACACATCCGGATACATCCAATTTCATTGTAGATACATTTTCTCCAAATGACATTTATTATGAAACGGAGGGAGTACTATTTTCAACTCTTTGATCCACATCGACCAATTGTTTAGCTACACACACATTCGTAGCATTGATGATATAATCTCGATCATGCCTTTGTACCAAAAGGTTTGGTCCTCTCCTCCTTCTCCGACGAATCTTGAAAAACAATTAATATTATTTATCCGTAAAAAAAAACTAAAAGACCACGCAACACAACTGTCAGAGAATCATAGGTCTCTCTTTTTCTTTCAAACCCAAAACATTAAAATATATAAAACAAAACACGAGAATGGTCCACCTCATAGCATCTTTGGACACAAGTCGCACAACTAGTGGCATCTTTCTCGCCTTAATTATTAAGAACTAACATAAATCACTTAATTAACTTAACTAATCGAGTAAACGATTGATTAGTAGTACTAATCGGTGGCTTGCAAGATTATTGAGAACGACGACGCCTAACGCGACTCACCACAAACGCGTCTTCCTTGTTTCTTTCCTTGTTTTATCACAACGATTATTTCCTTTTCTTTACAAAATCGAATTTATCAGAAACGTAAGGAAATCAATTCATATATATATTCCTTTCTTTATTTCTTTTAAGAAGAAGAAGAAGAAGAACAAGAGGTACTTTTGTCGGCCGGCGCAAAAACCAAATCTCTTCTCCCCGAGTAAAAAGCTTCTCCAGATCAGTTTCTTAAGCACCTTGTTCTGCTCTCACCCAGAAGAAAAAAAGTTTCGATTTTTTTTTGTAAAAGCTTAGTGGAGAAAGAAGAAAGAAGATGATGGAGTATGAGAATGGGAAGAAGAGGAAAGTTCGGAACAGACAGCAACTAAAAGCACAGTTCTTGTCTCTAAGGTATCTACTCATATGCTTCTGTTGTTTCTTCGTCTTGCTCTTCTTCTTATCCTCCGACCGAATCTCCACACTCTCAGTCCGTTCCGATTCTCTGAAACCGTCTCTTCGTGTTCCGGCTCTCTCCGTCTTGTCTTCGATGGATTCGATTCAGCGTTCGTTTCACGGTAGATTCCCTCCGTTGAGAGTTGAAGACAGGGTTCAGTTCCCGGACCACCTGCTGCTGATTCTCTCGAACAGAATCGGGAAAGGTGAGAAAAACCTAGTTTGTGTTTACCATGGAGTAAAGGAAGAGACTTTGGCGTTGCCATCGATATCTACTGACGAATTCGACGAGTTTAGATCGATTGTTCGGTGCCCTAACGCCCCTTCGAACTATTCGTCATCTGTTGATTTGCAATTCCATGGAGATTTGGTGAAGAAGAAGCAGAAGCAGAGCCTTAAGGTTCATGATTGGGAAAAGGTTGGTTACGAGGCGGTGATTGACGGCGACACGGTGGTTGTGTTTGTCAAAGGATTGACTCGAAGGCCTCACAAGGAATCAGATCCTTCCTACTACAAATGCCAATTTGAGATTGGGAATTCGGAGGAGGAAGATGTTGAAGTTTTGGTCACTCAAGCTGTTGCCGCAGCGCAAGAGGTTGTGAGGTGTGTTTTGCCTGAGAGTCTGAAGCTAAATCCAGAGATGTTCCGAGTGAGCGTAATCCACATCGATCCTAGAGGAAGATCCACGCCTGCTTTGCCATCCGTTGCGAGAATCTACGGTTCAGATTCGATTGAGAAGGAGGAGAAGAAGAAGAAGAGTGGGATTAAGCATGAGCTCTGCGTTTGCACAATGCTATGGAACCAAGCTCCGTTCTTGCGTGAATGGATTATGTATCACTCGTGGCTCGGCGTCGAACGCTGGTTTATATACGACAACAACAGCGACGACGATATACAAGAAGAGATCGGATTGCTCAACTCAGAGAATTACAATGTGAGTCGACATGTTTGGCCATGGATCAAGACTCAAGAAGCCGGTTTTTCGCATTGTGCGGTTAGAGCGAAAGACGAATGCAGCTGGGTCGGGTTCTTCGACGTGGACGAGTTCTACTACTTCCCCACGCATCGCTCTCAAGGCTTACCGAGCAAGAACGCGTTAAGCTCGCTTGTATCGAACTACACGTCGTGGGATCTCGTCGGAGAGATCAGAACGGAATGTCACAGTTACGGTCCGTCCGGTCTAACCTCGGTTCCATCACAAGGCGTGACGGTAGGTTACACTTGTAGGCAAGCGAATCCCGAGAGGCATAAGTCGATAGTCCGACCCGAGCTGCTAACGAGCTCGTTGCTCAACGAGGTTCATCATTTTCAGCTGAGAGAAGGGATCGGGCACATGAGTTTGGTGGAGAGCGTTGCGGTGGTGAACCATTACAAGTACCAAGTTTGGGACACTTTCAAGGCTAAGTTCCAGAGAAGAGTGGCTACTTATGTAGTGGACTGGCGAGAGAACCAGAACCAAGGGTCTAAAGATCGAGCCCCCGGGCTCGGGACAGAGGCGATCGAGCCGCCGGATTGGAGACGACGGTTCTGCGAAGTGTGGGATACTGGTTTGAAGGATTTGGTTGTGTCGAATTTTGCTGATCAAGTGAGTGGCTATTTGCCGTGGCAGAGGCAACAACAACAAGAATGATGACTTTAATTTTAATTGGTTTCCGAGGTAATTCCAGGTGTATATTTTGACGAGGATTACATTACCAAAATCTATACATTTAATATTATTTCCTTCGTTTGATATTTAATTTTTGGGTTGGTTGGGTTTTTCTAATCTTTTTGTTTCTTAGAGTTTACCACCACATATGTAAATTTCGGTGACATTGCAAATTCCTTTTTTTTGGTTGGTTCTTTATATGATGAACTTTTTTCTTACGATCTTTGTTTGGTTGATGACATTCGTAACTATTTTTTGTCGATAAGAAAGTTGTGGACAATGATGGTCTTAAGATTCCTTCAACCTTAAAAATTCCTTTAAGCTTTGATCCTAAAATCTTCCCCACAGCTCTCACAAGAGTAGTAACCCTTACACCATACTCAATAAGTGTTTTAAAGATTTTATAATAATAAAAAAAATTGATTTAAAAAAAAAAAATTCGATTTTAGAAAAGAAAATTAAAAAAAAATTATGACGAATCGTACACGTGTCATAAGACACCATAAAATCGGATCTTAAATAAGATACCGTTTTTTGACTTAAAGACACTTTGGTGTCTCCATGTCATTATTTATTTATTTTTTATTTTTTTTGAACTTAAGACATTTTGGTGTCTCCATTGTGGTTGCTCTTAGACCATCCCCAATAAATACACTTGGGTGTCTTAAGTTCAAAAAAAAAAAAAAAAAAAAATAATGACATGTCAACACTTGAATGTCTTAAGGGAAAGAAAAATGTTTTATTTAAAATCTTTTTTTGGGTGTCTTATGACACGTGTTACGACACGATTCATCACATCAAATTTTTTTTTATTATTATAAAATTTTAAGACACTCAAGTTAAGTGTCCATTGGGATGTTGTAAGCTAAGAAAGTTATTAATTTAATTAATAATATATTTAATATTAAAATATGTTTAAGACCTTTTTTCCAATGGGCTTGCTCTTACCTTTTTGGGGCTGAAATGTAAGTAGATGGTATTAAAGCCCATGGGCCAAAACATAGGATTTAGACATTTGAGTTCTTGTGATGTCTGTCTTTAATAATTTGTCTTTTTCTTTATAAACAAAGTTCCAAACTCTTGTGATATACAGTACATGTCTTTCATAAAAATGAATCCCATTTAAGTCATATTATTAATTTGATCAATTGATATGGTGTACTGTAAAATTACATGGCTTATGTATCAATACAGAAAGAGTTATAAATTATGTTATTGTACTTTGACGGCCCAAGAAAAGAAAAAAAAATGTTATTGTAATTTGTAACTACCTTTTAAAAAAAACAGCTTTCCTTTTCGAAGATTTGTATAACTTGGAGACTAAAAACTGACTTAATCTTCTTCACTCAGACTTGCTTTTTTTGACGGCGTCGTTTAGTTAGTGGATTGAGTGAGATTCTTTTTCCCAATCAAAACAAACCAGCAAAGTAACGAACAAACAAAACAAAAAAAAATTAAGAAAAGAAAGATTAAAAAACAAATATAATCTCTGCAAAATTACTACAAAAAAAAAATAGTCAAAACGAAAGAAAAAAAAAGTTGTCTCCTTTTTTCCTTTTTCTTCAGTATCACACACAGTCAATGACCGTTCTTTTTCCGCCATAGAAGAAGCTCTGCTAAACTTCTCCGAGGAGAAAAAAAAACCCTAGAGAGAATAGGAATAGATCCAGCTATATCATCATGAAGAGGATCTTCATTACACTCTTATGGCTTCTCTTTATCAGCTCCTTTCTGTCTTCTTCTTCTGCCGAAGACGACGTTCTCTGTCTCCAAGGTCTCAAGAGTTCGCTCACCGACCCTTCAGCTCGACTCGCTTCCTGGTCCTTCCCAAACTCTTCAGCTTCGTCGATTTGCAAGCTCACTGGTGTTTCCTGCTGGAACGAGAAGGAGAATCGCATCATTTCTCTCCAGCTCCAGTCGATGCAGCTCGCCGGTCAGATTCCCGAGTCGCTCAAGCTCTGTCGCAGCTTACAGTCACTGGATCTCTCCGGAAACGATCTCTCCGGCTCGATCCCTTCCCAAATCTGCTCGTGGCTTCCGTATCTCGTCACGTTAGATCTGTCCGGGAACAAACTCTCCGGCTCGATCCCGACTCAGATCGTGGAGTGTAAGTTCTTGAACGCTCTTGTTCTCAGCGACAACAAGCTCTCCGGCTCGATCCCTTCTCAATTGAGCCGGTTAGATCGGCTCAGGCGTCTTTCCCTCGCCGGGAACGATCTCTCCGGCACGATTCCTTCCGAGCTCTCTCGATTCGGAGAAGACGATTTCAGTGGCAACAACGGACTCTGCGGGAAGCCTTTATCGGGATGCGGCGCGTTGAACGGGAGAAACCTAACGATCATCGTAGTCGCCGGAGTTGTCGGCGCTTTCGGGTCGTTGTGTGTGGGATTAGCGATTTTCTGGTGGTTCTTTATCAGAGAAGGTAGCAGGAAGAAGAAAGGCTACGGCGCCGGGAAATCTAAAGACGATAGTGATTGGATTGGTTTGTTGAGGTCACACAAGCTTGTTCAGGTGACTCTGTTTCAGAAACCGATCGTGAAGATCAAGTTGGGTGATTTAATGGCTGCCACAAACAATTTTAGCTCAGGGAACATCGATGTCTCCTCAAGAACCGGTGTCTCGTACAAAGCGGATTTGCCTGATGGGTCTGCGCTTGCGGTGAAGAGGCTTAGCGCTTGTGGGTTTGGTGAGAAACAGTTCAGGTCGGAGATGAATAGGTTAGGTGAGCTTAGGCATCCGAATCTGGTGCCGCTTTTAGGTTTCTGTGTTGTTGAGGATGAGAGACTGTTGGTCTACAAGCACATGCCTAATGGCACGTTGTTCTCTCAGTTGCACAATGGTGGCTTGTGTGATGCTGTTTTGGATTGGCCAACTCGGCTTATGATCGGCGTGGGAGCAGCTAGAGGGCTAGCTTGGCTGCACCACGGATGCCAACCGCCGTATTTGCATCAGTTCATTAGCTCCAATGTTATACTTCTCGATGATGATTTTGATGCTCGGATTACGGATTACGGTTTGGCGAGGCTTGTTGGGTCTCGCGATTCGAACGATAGCTCGTTTAATAATGGGGATCTGGGGGAGTTAGGCTATGTGGCGCCTGAGTACTCGAGCACTATGGTTGCGTCTTTGAAAGGAGATGTGTATGGTTTTGGGATCGTGCTTCTTGAGTTGGTCACAGGGCAAAAGCCTTTGTCTGTGATTAACGGCTTGGAAGGGTTTAAAGGGAGTTTAGTAGACTGGGTGAGTCAGTATTTGGGTAATGGTAGAAGCAAAGACGCTATTGATAGAAGCATATGCGGTAAAGGACACGACGAGGAGATATTGCAGTTCTTGAAAATCGCGTGTAGCTGTGTTGTGTCTAGGCCCAAGGAAAGGCCAACGATGGTTCAGGTGTATGAATCTTTGAAGAACATGGCGGATAAACACGGTGTTTCTGAGCATTACGATGAGTTCCCACTGGTCTTCAACAAACAAGAAGCTTGAATGTCTTACAAGAAAGTAGTGTCTTTTTTTTTTTTGGCAGCGTAAGCGCTAAAAAAGGTATGAGAAAATCTACTATGTATCAAAAGCGTTTTTTTTTTGTTACTTCATATGATTCTTTGTTTCTTCTCCCATTGTTCTTCCTTTTAACCGTGTCAGTGTACCGATGTTTGTCTTGTGTCCTGTTGCTGTATAATTGTGTACATTCGTTGGGTCATCAATGTACTCTTTGGAATGTAGCCACCACTCTGATGAAATGAGAAGAAACCTGCCTTGATTCCTTGGGGTTGAATCATTGAAGAAGATTTTTTTGACTGTTGATTTCGTATATTTAAGTTGTGGTTCTGATGGTCAAAAGGGTCAAAGCATAGTTTGTTGTGTTGTGCTTAGATGTGGGGAAGCATGAGATGTGGGGTTTGGTCTTAGAATCAGACAACAGAGAGTTGAAAGAAACGTTATGTTGGAAGGCAGATCTAGAGAAGAAGTCTGCGTCTCGCTGAACATAGACACATGAGCTTCGACCCCACTTATTATCTTTATATCACTTTATGTAATAGGTAATACCATCGTCTTGTCACCATTTCCTTTTGATAATCCGTTGGTCTCTTTTTTGTTACTGTGACAAACTGTGAAAGTGATTTTTTTTGGAATCGAGTTAAATTTAATCTGGCAGATCAAATAGGAACAAGAGTAAATTCTAATCGAGTAAAGAATGCTCGAGGAATCATGGGAAACAAGAGTCTCCTCTTTTTGGGTTTTTTTTTTATTGATGATTATAAACGCAAAGGTAAAGAAACAACTAAACATCCTAGGAATGAGCTTACAGAAGCAAAACAAGCTTGAGAACAGAAAACCAAAGAGAGAAAAAAGGGAAAATACTTACAAAGAAACAGTTTTTTTTTTTTGTGTTTTTTTTGTTTAGCGATAGTTTGTGTGCAGTTTCTTAACTTCTCTGTGGTAGCAGATCATGTAACAGTAGAATCACCTTCTGAGCTGGCTTCTTCACCTTCTTCGAAAGAGCGGAAGAAATTGGCAAGTTTCTGAGAAACGGTTAGATGTGTCTCGTTCACTGAATCTTCTTCTCCTTCTACATCATCATCCCCTTCGTAAACCAAATGGATCCCATGCATCTTTAGCTCAGCGTCTTGTTTGATTAGCAGTTTTTGTTTGATCACCTGTACGGTGTACCCGTCTTTCAACATCGTGACCATTGGGTGATGATCTGAGTATCGGCAGATGTGGAGCTGGTCATTACTTGTCCTAGGCACTCCAGAGAGGTTCAATGTGGTGTTGTATTTGGGTTGACCAAGTTCGAGAATTTGTGCTTGAATCCCCAACACATCAGGCACCTGGAAATCATCTTTGCTTTCCTGGTTAACAGCCACAACAACAGCAATGATTACGCCTCTGAGCTCTCTGTTCGGTTGAGTTGAGAACGTGACAGGGCCTTGCGAGAGCCAGTCTGGGATTCTGTTTCCGGGCAAGCTCAGATTCCGCAGCATTTTCAAAGAAACCTGTGATGAGAAAGAAATTCGCAAGATTGCAAGCTAGTTGTTAACAAACCCTTAGAGTTTAAAACTAATTGAGATACTGAAGAGTTTGTGGAATCACCTTGGAAAGCCTCTTCTTTACTTCAACGGAGCAGGTGGAGTTAGAGCCGGTCATGTATAATCGTTTCAGAGCAGTCAACTTCTCTAGGCCTGGAATATCATCCACTTTCTCACAGTTTGTGAGATTGAGGTCGTGCAAGATCGTCAGCTCTGAGAGGTCGGCTATACTCTCCAATGAAAAGCAGTTTGCCAAGTTTAGCTGCTCCAGTTTACATGGAAGAGGGGGAAGACGCGTGAGCTCTTGGCAGTCATACAACGAGAGTTCTCTGAGATTTGATAACCCCCTGAGGCTAGACGGAAGACTGTGGAAATAATTATTCCCCAGATTCAGTGCCTCCAAAGAAGAAAGCTTCTCAAAAACATCTGGGATTTTACCGGATATTCCCCAGCTACGAGCATCCAGTTCCTCAAGGAACCCAAGGTTTGAGAAAGAGTTTGGTATTACGAAACCTGGTTCTTCGCTTGTACCTGGAGCATCACTCTCAGAACATCTGACAAGAGACCTCTTCAGCATTTTCAATACCCTTAAATTTGAGAGGTTTCCGAAACTTTCTGGCAGCTCTGTGACCGAAGTTTCCTCCATGTGCAGATGGTGAAGAGATTTCAAGTCTCCAAATGATTCAGGAAGCCTCTTGAGCTTTCCACACTTGTTCATTCGGAGTTGTACTAGATTTTCCAGCTTTCCAAAATCACTGGAGGAGCTATATCTTGATGGAACTTCATTGCAAAATCTTCCGAGTTCTATTGGATGTACCTGCAGCCGTCTAGACTAAGCTTTTCAAGTTTTTGAAGGCGAAAAATAGATTCCGGTAGGTTCTTTATCGCAGTCCCATCAAGAAGAAGCTCTTTCAAACATGGCATTGCACCAATGTTTTCTGGTAACACACTCAGATTTGAACAGCCAGAGAGGAATAGTTTCTCAAGACTCTTCAGTCCAGAAACATCCACAAGAAATTCAGAAAGATTTGAACAGTATCTGAAGTCCAGGTGTAGCAATGTTCTCAGATTACCAACTGATTTAGGAACCTTCACCAGAAGCTTGCATCCCTCGAGAACAAGCTTCTCTAGGGCTTTATGGTTTGATAAATCAGGAATGGCTTCTAAGCTGTGGCAGCCACGCAAATTAACAACCTTCAAGTTCTCATCCCCCTGCAAAGCCAGAGAGAATTTCTTTTAGCAGTGAGACTTTAACTCAAAACTATATAATCAACCATGCTAGAGAAAATAAGAAAGCTTACCCTTTTGCTGCGCGAAGACTGGACTAGTCTTATTCCACTCTCTGAAAGATCAAGAACAGCAAGTTGCCTAGCAAGAAAATCCGGTGGAAGAGTTTCTAATGGGCAACCTCTCCACTGTATCCATTTGAGTTCAGATGGGAGGAGTTTAAGATTTCCTTCCAGTTCCACGTTATTAATCTGAAGAAGTCTCAACTTCGACATTGGTACAAAAGGCTCTACGGGAATGGTGATTTCAGAACTTTTTGGCTTTTCCTCTTCTGGACATTTTACAAATATATTCTTTATGCTATTAAACGCAGATCTGATGCCTGAATTGTTTTGTAGATTGCTCGACGGAATTTCAACTGCACGTGGCGCACTCACAAACTTCTTTTTGAAGTCAAGTACCATTCCTCGGATGGATGCTGTTCCCTGTCATCCCATTACAGTGAGAAAAAAAACATGATCATGAGAATGCAAGTCAAATACAAAATGATATCATCGATGTAGATTAAAAATACCTTCATATGGTTCAATACGGTCATGATTTCACCACGATCCCCGAGTCTACTTCGCATTCCAGGATCCTCAAGGCTTTCTTTAAGGACCATCTGCCTTCCCATGTCTCTAATCTGATCATGCATCCAAAGAGTGTTGTCCTTATCTGCCAAGATCTTAACAAGGGATTTCTGTCTGAGGGCACCGAGAGCTGCCTCGGCGTTAAACCCACATCCTTTCAGCACGTCGAAAACTTCTTCTTTGCTTATCTCCATCTTAAGAAAGAGACACGCGATGTCGAGGAATACAATCTTTTCTTCATCCTCCAAGGACTCGAAACTCAGCGCAAGAACACTCTGAAGATCGTCTGGTCGGGTGTTTTTCAGCTTCTCTAGTTGAACTTGCCATTCTTTTTCCTTCTTGTCATACAAAAGAGAGCCAAACACTTCAACAGCCAGTGGCAAATGTCCCGTTAGCTTGACAATCTTCTTGGACAGCTCCAATAGACTCTCTGTTGGTTTTTCTTTGCGTAGCGAATGATAACTAAACAGCATCAATGCCTGCGTCTCAGTCAAGCACCTGACCTCATACTGTTGGTCCACTGAGAGCTTGCTCAGAATCTCTTCATCTCTGGTTGTGACGATTACAAGACTTCCTTGACTATACCAACTTCTTTCACCAACCAGCGCGTTAATCTGGTCTACGCTATCAACGTCATCTAAAACCGCAAGAACCTTCTTCTCGTGGACGGTTGCTCTTATCTTGTCTCGGCCACTGCTAACATCTTCTATTGGAGGTGGCGAACGGGAAAGCTCAGTGATCAAAGCTGTTTGTAGATTGACTAAGCCATCTTGGCCTGATGATTTTTCTCTAACGTTTTCGATGAAAACTCGATGCTCGAAGTTTTCGATGATCTTGTTATAAAGGCGTTTAGCGAGCGTCGTCTTCCCAATACCACCCATGCCGTGAAGCCCCAGGATCTTAACGCCGGAGCTGGATTTAAAGTCGACCAGTTTCATCAAATCGCCGACACGTGATTCCAGACCAACCGTGTATTCCCCCACTTTCTCTGGTGTGTTGCTCACTTGAGCTAACACCTTTTTCACCACAAGCTCTATCATGTTATCCTCAGCTTTTAATTTCTTGTCATCTATTATGTCATCCTCATCAACCGAGTCTTCTCTGCCAAATTCCAAAATAAATAATTAGAAAGCAATCCAAAACCTAGCTTCAAATTCATCATCTTCTACGTCTACATGATCAATAAACAAGCAGTCTTACAGATAAACATATCCGGCGAGATTTCCAACCAAATTCATAGCTCCTCTCCATCGCTGTATCTTCTCCTCGCTAAATCTTTTGGCGTGTTCTTCAAAATGCTCCTCGAAACGATGGCTCTGTTTGCGTACATGGGAGGGATTGACTTTATAAAAGATGGGTAAAATCGGGCGATCAAGGGACGATCCCAGATCGCAGAGCATAGCTAATTCATCTAGGCACCAGCGAGAGTCGGCGTAGCGACGGGATAAGACGACGACGGAGGCCGCCGAGTCCTCCATGCCTGCCTCGAGGCTTGGATTGATCTCAGTCCCTCGCTCCATACCTTCGTTGTCGCGGAAGACCCGGACCTTTTTCCTGAGCGCCTCGTAGAGACGATCTGCGAAGCCTTCGCGCGTGTCTCCGCCTCGGAAGCTGAGGAAGACGTCATACTTGAGCCTGTGCGGCTTCGAAAGAACGCCGCCCTCCATCTCCGATCAACTCTGATACACGGCAAGTGAATCCGGAAGCTTTTTTTCAAGTCAACTCAGTGGATTTTTCCCGGAATCAGTTCATGGCAATGGCAGTCGATTCTTGCTCGGCTTCTCGATTTTCTTCACTCTCTACTTCTCCGGCTAACGGGTGTGTCAGAGAGGAAATCACGCAACTAGGTCGGCAATCCAATCCGGCGACTAGACGATGAAGACGAATTCGCCTTCGATTTCGGGAATCCCAAATAGGGAAGCAATTTCTACTTTTGCTCTGGATATTTTAGTTAAATGCCAATTTCTATATTCCTTGTGTTGTGTGTCACTCATAGTAAAACAAAAAAAACAAAAATAAAAAAACTCTCATTTGACTTTCAGTGAGTGCGGGACCCACGCAAATGACTTCCCACTTTACTCTAAAAACGTCACACATTCCTTTGGCTGTTAGCTTAATAAATTTGTGGCTAAAGAACAAATATTTGCTTTACGAGCTAAAAAAAGACAGCAGAGTCTTTTTCAAGAAACATACAATAATCAAAGAGTGTTTCTTGGTTCATTTGGAAGCAAGGAATGATAAGTTATTCAATGGGAAAGTCATATCACCTATGGATACTTTTTAACATACTACCATAAAAGCGAAAAGCTGGCGGAAAGCAAACGAGAGAGATCGAAGAGGAGAGAGAGGAGAGGCTAGCCCCGCCCCCCTCGGGTGTGTCCCTTGAGGTCTCCCAAATCCCGACTTGTCAGATCGATGCTTTTTGGGTCGATCATGGACCGGTTAGTGAACTTGGATGGTACCTAACAGACACGATGGGACATATCACCACCGGACAACAAGGATGCCGAAGGAGTCTGTCAGCTCTACATTTGGAACTTGATGGGCTAATTTGGGCTTTGACTTGCCTACGAGATAAGCGAATCGAGAAAGTTTGTATTGAAACGGACTGTTCGAATTTGATTCAGATGGCCGAGAATCCTATTGATTGGCCAGCTTTTAGATCGGAACTAGATTATCTTTGTACCCTTAGGAACTCCTTTGAGGAATGTTTTATTCGTTTTATTTCTCGTAGGCAAAATGTCTGTGCCGATATCCTTGCTAAAAGGGCAAGAGCACGAGGGCTTATCTTTTCCCATGTAGATCATATCCAGTTAATAGGAACGGAATCTTTAGAATCCGAACCTATTAACCAAATTTGATCAAATTTATGGTAGCTTGATGACAAAAAAAAAAAAAAAAAATCAAAGAGTGTTTTTTGAAAGATATTTAATTATTAGAAGAACATGGTGTGTGAAAGTCACAGGTTCAAGGAGAAGGTTTGAGATTATTTTTTTTTTTTAAATGCTCTAAAACGGATTGTAAAAAAAAAAATCAATCAAGCTACCAAAGTGACAAATGCGTTGTTTTCTATTTAAGCATTGGAGAGAACAAACAGCAACATGCATGAATGCTTAAAGCTTTAAGTCTGTTAGATGAGATGAATATGTCAAAGTCTCTACCAAACTTATGAATTGAATCAAAGGATTATAAAATGTAGAGGTCAGAGATGAAGAAATCAGAGTCATACCTAAGAACAAATCCGGAGATATTCCCTACTAAATTCATAGCTCTCCTCCATCGTTGTATCTCCTCCTCGCCAAATCTTTTCGAATGCTCTTCGAAATCCTCTTCGAAAGGACTCTGTCTCCGAAAATGCCACGGTTCGACTCCACTAAAGATCGGTAACATCCGGTGACCCATCGACGAATTCAGATCGCAGAGCTTGGCTAATTCCTCGAGGCACCAATGAGATTTAGCGTAGTCAGGGGATATGACTACTACGAAAGCCACCGAATCCTCCATAGCCTCCACGAGACTTGGACCGAGCTCATGACTCCCACGTTCCGCATCACCGTTCCATACCCGGACCTGTTCCTTGATCAGCGCTTCATAGAGACGCTCCGTGAAACTGTGGCGCGTGTTTCTTTGGAAACTGAGGAATATGTCCCACTTGAGCCTCGAACGCGGATCGGAAACAGAGCCGGTCGTCGCCATCTCCGGTTTGTTTTTCCTCTTCGAAAAATCAAGTTTTGGGAAGATGGAAAGTGTGGGGAAATTCTTTACGTGAATCCGAAGAAAAATCTTTGAGTCTGGCTTAGCTTTTGTTGTTGTTGACAACTGTTATCTCTTACTTTTCAAAAGATGGAAGCCGTCATAGCCAAAACAACGAACATGGCTCTTCTCCAAACAGAAAACGTCACGCAGTTTTATATCTAACATGAATCAGAACGGCACCCATTGTTAATTCTTGTTCTTCTTTTCGTTAGTACTAAAGCACACACACTGACACACAACAGCCTTAATTAATAATTCTGATCTCTAGCCAATGAATAAGAGTATTCTTAACGTATCTGGTCTAACATTTCTTTTCTTTTTAGCCGTCCATAGGTGTCGAAAGCTTCCGGCAGTCAAAAGAAACTAATCTCTCTCTTGTAGTGGTTGCAGATTAATTGAGTAGTATAATTGATCTATCTTGAAAACCGAAGTTTATTTTCTTCTTTTATTTCTTACTTGTATGGTCAAATTAACACATGATTAAGCTCTATATCACTTTTTGAGTTGAATGTCAGTTAACATACATGGTCCATAAATGAAGTCACCTGAGCTGTCGCTTAGGACCATCCATATAAACATGATTTTTTAAGATTAATTTTAGTTGGTAATTATGTAATTATTATCTAGTTTCTTTGAAAATTTCAAATTTGAATCTAAAACTTCCATTTTTTATCATTTTTTTTTGTATTTTTGCTTATATTTTATTTATGTTTTGCTTTATTTTTTTAATTATCTTATTTTACGTTTTACAATAATTATAATGCATTGACAGAGCTAGCGCAGCTGCAACCGCTCTCCAAATGCCTCGAATACATGCTTGACTCGCCGAAAGAGTACTACAGTGATGCCACACTAATTCTTGCCGATGGCCAGGAAGTACCTTTCCGCCATTGCATTCTTATGGCTAGAATCCCCTTCTTTCAAGACAGCTTAAGCTGCAAGGAGATGCAAGTTTCCAAAAATATGGAGCTTAAGCCGAAGAAGATCGCCAAGGATTAAAAAGTCAAGTTCGATTCCGTGATGACTGTTTTGGCATATATATATATATGTCTATAAGAACACATACATGCCGTCCGGCTGTGGATTTCATCTTGGAGGTTCTCTATTTAGAGCGCCACGCTATTTTCCACTCTATTTTTAAGTAATTCCATTTTCCACGTCATTTTTTTTCCAACCCCACACTATTTTCTACACCAGAAAAATATTACAAGTATATTCTTTTTCTATTTAAATATAAAAGATTTGTAGTTCTACCCTTGTGTTTATTAAAATTATGAATTTAACCCTATAACTTTATTTTATTCAGTGTACTCAATAAAATTAAACTATAGTTTTAATTTAAGACTTTTTATATAAATACACACAACATAACAAAGTATTTATTTAAGTATAAAATAATAACATATAATAGTTGAAGGACGTAAAAAAAAAGTTCCACTCCAAAATAGAGGGATGAACACAGTGCCACACTAAATATAGTGTAATACTGTTCATCCCTTCATTTTGGAGTGGGAAATGACGTGGGGGTGAAGAGGATTTACAGCATAAA
Source organism: Alliaria petiolata (assembly GCA_020283515.1). Classification (NCBI taxonomy): domain Eukaryota; kingdom Viridiplantae; phylum Streptophyta; class Magnoliopsida; order Brassicales; family Brassicaceae; genus Alliaria; species Alliaria petiolata. The sequence goes on along the minus strand of JAHZTW010000002.1, from coordinate 72,083,969 downwards.
TAGCGTTTGGTGTGGAAAATAGCGTGGGGAAGGAGATGGTCTTAGCCTCCATTTTTTCCAAATTACAGAGTTGGTTGTAATGCATCAAATTATTTCTCAAGTAATTATTATTATATTGTTTGGTTTTAATTTTATCTTTTCTATTGTAGTTTTATGATATGTTGTCTAAATAACAACAGAAGTGTAAATCTTGTTTGATACTGCGAAATATTTCCGTTACAAGTTATCTAGCACTCACGAGCGTATTTTCAACTTTTGGTTTACATTAAAGGCCAAATTACTGAGTTGGATACTCACCATTGTGTTTGACCAAGACAAAGCATGAGTTTCATCGGTCCAACATGACCAAAAATATGTTTAGAATCCTAAAATGCTATCAATTAAGGGAAGAGCTGTGATGATAGCTTCTAATGCAAGAAACTGACTGATGGGATGCATAACCAGACGTCTCAGGTTCAAAACACGGTTTTGCGGCTTAACCTACGGAGTTTAGACTTGTTTGCCTCGAAAGAAACTGATGAGCTTCTAAGATGATAAACACCACCTTTATTGCTTAATCGGCGAACCGTAACCTACCAAACAACAAGGAATTTTCAGGCCTTATAGCTTGATCCTCAAATCCAGAGAACACTCTCTCTGAAATTGCCCTCACAACTATACACCATGCAATCGATTAAAACCACAAGAAAAAGTAAAGTGCATCTATTTAAGTCTTCTGAAGCTCTCTAACCGCCATCTCACAGCTTCTTCTGGTTTCATTGGTCAACCTCAGAAATCTCAAGCCTCTCCAGCCAGCTCAGCACCAACGACGGTGTAGTACTTATCAGAAACCGTTACTATGCGACGATTCTTCATCCCCATATTAAGCCTCTTCTTCAACTTCTTCCCAATAGGTTTTACCGACTTGCTGTGCTTCTCATAATCCATTTACACATCTGCAAACAACGATAGTATCCAAAACAAGATTACCATCACTTCCAAAGAAAGAGATATTTGTGGTAGCATCAACTCAAAATATTGTTTCCAATCACCCTCAAGCAAACAATGATTTAGCTTGAAAGAAACTAGTATACTTGTAGATGCAATTGTGAACAAAATTCAATATCAAGAAACCATGAACAAGCTTTAAGAATGATAACAAAAATTCATGTCGGTTTCCTCAGAAAAAAAAACAAAAAATGTGCATCTTAGCACACAATAATCTGATGGTCACATGCTATGCAGAGAGTGAAGAAGCAAAAACCCTTCCCAAGAGTTATGAACTTAAACCTTCAAAGATTTCTACTAAAATGAGTGATTCTGATGAATTTCAAATGCTAAAGATAAGCAGAAAGGTCGTTTGTTCAAGCGTTACTGGCCTTATCTAAGAAGCATATCGAACACCAAAGGAACTAAATTAAACAAGCAAATTTTGACAAAACCTACAACATAAGTGGTAAAATAAACGACGATGCTCTCGATATATACAAATCAGATTGGAGCCTATCCGCAAAATTATTGACCCATAATAAATCTATGTTTAATGGCCCGATTTAGGCGACGCTGTGGAACTAATTAAGAAGGCCATGTTTAGACATGAATATTTACAACACTGGAAATTATCAAGAGACAGCGTGTGATCATGTCGAAACTACTCGTAGATGATGACATGGCTGTGATGACCTCATGCATCTGCATGATGACATCACTGTAATGACCTCATGTATAAGCATGATGGCATCATTGTGTGATCTCATGCATCTACAAAATGACATCAGCATCATGATGTCATCACATCACAATTTTGCTTATAAATACAATCTCACATTCACCATTCACTTCTCAAACGAAAAAAAAATGTCCAAACCGAGAGAACAAATTATCTCTCTCATGTTCAAATTTCCACATATACATTAGTATTTATCATAGTGTTTTGTATTATATAGGATTCTACGATGGGTAAACATGTTCAAGTGGTGAATGAAGTCAAGCGGAACAAAAAGTATCGAGAACATGGCAGATTGGGAATAGAAGAGAGAGAGTAGGGCGTTTTTTACTCTCTCTGTCTCTCTTCAATCTCCCAGTCTTCCATGTCCTCTGTACTTTTGTTCCCCTTGTCCGCATATGATCCTCCCGCCGCTAGTTTCTCAAGTTTTTTTGTTGTTGTTTTATGATTTTATAAAAATTAAAATAGATTTATTTTTCAACGGTAACTCGTTTCAGCCTTTCAGCTCGATGTAAATTAATCGCTGGCCTTTGTTCATCTTCAACAAAAACAGAGCAATCTTTTGTAGTTCTGTGGAAAGATACAGAAAACAAAAAAAACAGAGCATAGTCCAATTCAAGGCCTCAAGGGAAAGAATCATATAAACGAGCTAAGCGATACTTGTAAACATAACATTCTCTCAGATATGAAATTATCTTCACGTCTACTTTTTCTTAACCGTATATGGTAGCCATGAAGCACAGTCTAGCGGGAGCAAGCAAGTCACCTAGAAACGAATATGCTACTACTGCCGAAAATATCGAGGAGAATCAATCGGTATCAGACAGACAATCAAAGCTGTTGTATAACCTCATTGATGTTCACAGAAAAGTTGTTGCGTTTATTGTTGTCAAAGCTGAGTTTAGAAGCCTACTTTAAGGATATACTAGTTCAGAAAAAATTCTCTGGCTTGGTTATAGTGACGATGTTTAAACATAGAATATGATTAGCGTAGGACGATACACGAATAATTTGCACTGGTGTCCAGATAAAATGATCTTTAGATTAAAAAAAAAAAATTATTGACACATAATGTTTCTTTTGAACAGAGATGAACTTAAGATTGAAGAAGCTGTGGGTATGCTACAAACACATGAGGTGGGAATCGGTGCATCAAAGAAACAGAACGGAGTTGCTTTGGTTGTTAAAGAAAAAAACTGACAAGACACAGGATAGTGATGATGCTATAAGGATGATGTTGGTAAGGAGATTTTATCGCGTGTCTTAACAAATGTACAACAAGGGCCAAAATCGAGTAGAAAATCTCTGGAATTTGAAGATTCTAACAAGAAAACAGATTTTCAATGTTACAGAGTGCAAAGGCTATGGACATTACAAAGTCGACCTGTCCAACAGTCAAAAGAAAAGAGATTAAGTGCCTTTGGATGCAAAGGCTTTGTTACTTTTCTTGGTATCACTGAATTTGAGGAAGAAAGTGAAGCTTCAGAGTTTAAAATCCCCCAAGAAGAGGAGGAAGTTTGTGAGACGCTTTTAAAAGTTAGCAAAGAGAATCTGGTTTTATCTAAAGCAAAGATCTATCTTGACACAAAACTTTATAATCTAGAAAAGGAGCTATGTGCAGAAAGAGTATATCTACTAGACTACGGTTTTGAAGGATTTAGTCCTAACTCCTAACAAACAAAACAATCAAGCCAATGCAGAGACTTTTTTCAAGGCAAGAGGAAGCTTTATGTTCCTGAGGAATTAGTGTTCATACCTTGGGAGGTCCGTATTCAAGAGCAAGAAAAGGTATCTTCCTACAAGTTACAGAAACATTCCCAACCCTATGAAAGATTCATTCATAAGGTCAATAAAGTCAACTACTTCGGGAACTATCAGGACCTGAGCTCCTTTTTCCTCCTTCAAGACCACCAAAGTCAAATAGCCAAAGAAACGATGTTAAAGAAAAGATTTTTTAATGGAGCTGAAGAATGTTATTATACAGGATCAATCAGATGATACCTAAGATATCCCCAAGTTTGAAACCCGAAATTCTCTGAGATACTAAAAATGAAAAACCAACAGAACAAAACTCGAGAATTCTTTGAATTTGTTGTATACCTCAAAGCTGCGACTATATCTGGATCACTGGTTAAGACATCAGGATGTCCAATCGAGATCCTACACCGCTCAGCCTAAGACAAAAATATGATTCCACGCAAAACTCATCAGCTCTAAGTTTACATTTCAGAGGAAATTATACTCCAAAGATGAAAACTGACCTCAGGGAGCAACTATTGTATCATCCGCAAGTTTTCCCAATGATGGTGAGAATATACCTGCTTCAAGAATTGGAGAAGATAAAAGCGATAGAAATACAAAATCTAAACGGCACACATTGACTTCTTCTTACTGCTCGAATCAACAAGCTTTAACTGAAACTAACCATGGAATTTGTGAAGAATCGAACAATCTCATTTAGCATACTTCTGGGTAAAAAAAACTGACTAAGACAAGAAAAGCGAAAAGTCTATAAAAGCTCAATTGTCCTGAAAGAAATCTAACTCTTGAAGAAGCTTCGCAAGCTTCCTCGCATTGTCTTCCTTTATATTTGCAGGGACCTTCTCTTCGTATCCACTCACGCCCATCATCTTCTGCAGCTTCTCCTTTTGCTTTTGCAATTCTTCAATCTTGTTTCTGATTTTCTCACGTTCAGCTTCTGGGTTGTTTGCTGCTCCATCCAATTTGAGATACACCTTGAGGTTCTCGTTCACAGTCTCAACAACAGCAGATCCACCTTGAGCCGTTTTGTCTTCTCCCTTCAACATTACCTCAAAGGATGAGAGATTTGCCAGAGTTCTGATCTCCAGCTCATGGGACTGCACAATATCCTGTGTTGATGCGTTTCCACACAGAGCAAACGCATGTAACCTTTCGCTCCTCTGCCTCTCTACCGACTCTGCAGCTCTCAGTGCCCTAAGAGTTTTCACCGTCGCAAGAACCAATTCCATTTCGGTCTCCACCTTCTCGTTAGTCCACTTCTCTATGGGAGATGGGTAGTCACATATCATGATAGAAGCTTTCCGTTCACAGCCTTGCGGTGAAGGCAACCGCTGCCACAGCTCTTCCGTGATGAAAGGCATAAACGGATGCAACAATCTCAAGCCAGCCTCGAGACACACCCAGAGAGCGTCTTGTGCATCAGTCCTTCCTGGGTTTTCAGCAGAGAAACAAGGCTTGATTGCTTCAATGAACACATCACAAAACTGGTATTGCCACCAAGAATAGACCGTGCTGGTTGCATCTGATAACTCAAAAGCATCCAACGAATCCACAGTCTTTGTGACTGTCTTGTTTAGCACAGAGAGAATCCATTGGCAGCTGAAGGGCATGGTTTCAGGGCTTAGAGTGTGCAGAGGAGGAGTATAATCATCTCCAAGCTTCATCATTGCAAATCGGACGGCGTTCCACAGTTTATTACACCACTGGCGGTAACCAACAACACGCAGTACATCCATGTTCACATTATACGACTGATCAGTGTAAGATATAAGCGCAAATCGAAGAGCATCAGCGCCACATTCAGGGATACCATTTGGAAAATCCTTCACTTGTCCCTCCTTGGCAATAAGCAGCTCCTTTGGATCCAAGTTACCTTTCTCTAACCTGGTGTGAAGACCCGCGAGAGTCTCACCGTTAATGACTTCAAGCGGATCAATGCCGTTTCCAAGCGACTTTGACATCTTGCGCCCATGTGCATCACGTACCATAGGATGCAAATAAACCTTGCTGAAAGGAACATCCCCATCACCTGCTTTCATTGCCAACATAACCATTCGAACAACCCAGAAAAAGAGAATGTCAAGCCCAGTTTCAAGAACAGAAACTGGGTAGAAAGCTTTGAAGTCCTCTGTTTCATCTGGCCATCCAAAAACAGATAAGGGAAAGAGCCCAGAAGAAAACCATGTATCAAGCACATCAGGATCTTGAGAGAGATCCAGCAACTTCTTCCCAGCAAATCTATGCGCAGCCTCTTTGCAAGCTTCTTCCTCGTTTCTAGCAACAACCCAATGGTCATTGTAAGCACCTGCTTCCTTAAGCTCATCTTCTTCTAGAGTAGCGTACCATGCCGGTATTCTATGCCCCCACCAAATCTGTCTCGACACGCACCAGTCACGTATGTCTTCAAGCCATCTCCTCCATTCTTTTGAGTAATTCTTTGGGAAAAACTCGAGCTTCCCGTTAGCTGCGACATCAAGAGCATCCTTCGCCATTTCTCTGCAGTCAACATACCACTGGGGCTTTATCATAGGCTCAGCAATATCACCACTTCTTGAGCAAACTCCAATTTTCATTTCTTTGCTCTCCGTACCTATGTACAGCTCCTTCTCACGCAAAGCTTTTATGATAGCTTCACGAGCCTTAAACCGTGGCAACCCTGTGAATTGCCCGCCATTGGCGTTGATTCTTCCGTCATCGGTGAAAACGTTGATAAACTCCAGATTGTGGCGCTCACCAACCTTGAAATCATCTGAATCATGTGACGGAGTGATCTTAACACAGCCAGTGCCAAGCTCTGGATCAACAAGCTCCTCGTCGCAGATGATTGGTAGCTTCCTTCCATTGAACGGATGCACAGCAAACTCTCCGTGAAGATGTTTGTATCTTGCATCATCGGGATGAACAGCAATCGCGGTATCGCCGAGCATTGTTTCCACCCTAGTAGTGGCAACAACAACCTTTCCTCCTCCTCTCTCGAGAGGGTAAGCAAATGAAGTCATCACACCAAAGTCTACTGTCTTATCATACCCAGGAACTTTCCTTGGTGTTATTTCTTTGATTTCAATACGTTCAACCTCACGGTCAGATAAAGCTGTCCCTGAGAAACAGTCCCATTGAACAATCCGATCTCCCCTGTAGATAAGCCCTTCCTTGTGCAGCCTCCCAAACGCTTCAGTGACAGCCTTTGATCTCTGCTCGTCCATTGTGAAACACTCGCGAGACCAATCAAGGGAAGATCCCAAACGGCGTAGCTGCGTTTGTATCGTGCCACTGTACTGGTGTGTCCACTTCCAGACTTGTTTCAAGAACTCTTCACGGCCAATGTCGTTTCTGGTCAATCCTGTTTTGTGCGTGAGCTCTTTCTCCACCACTCCCTGTGTAGCTATACCTGCATGGTCGAACCCAGGAAGCCACAGAGCATCGAAGCCAGACATCCTCTTCCAACGAACGAGCGCGTCTTCGATTGCACATGTTAGTGCGTGGCCAATATGCAACGCCCCGGTGACATTCGGAGGAGGAAGAATCATCACAAACTTGGGTTTGTCACTCTTTGAATCAGCTTTGAAAAACTCTGATTTCTCCCACCATGGATACCATCTGTGACCACAGAGAGAGAGAGGGAAAAAAACCACAGAGAAAGAGAATCAGAAAATGGTTGAAATATGGCGATTAAAAAATCAAATCAGGGATTTTAGGATGAACTTACGATTTCTCTACAGCTGAAGGATTGTACTGCTTGGCCATCTGTAAAGATAGCCTTTTCTTCTCGCCAAGAGGAGTCTCTGGGTCGACAAAATCTGAAGGATTCTCGCCGTCTTTGCCGATCTTCTTCTCGGCAAGTGATTTTGGTTTTGCAGCCTTCACTTGGCCTAGCTTTGCTTTCTCCAAAGCCTTTTGCTTCTTCATCTCTTTCTCTCTAGCCTTCTCTTCTTTTTTCAATTTGCGCTCCATCTCCATAGCAGTTTTGTCAGCTTCGGCCATTGAGAGATTTCACGTGAACCCGACGAGGAGGATTGTGTTTTCGTGTATCAGAGGAAAAAATATGTAAAAGTCGCAATCTTTCTGGCGTTCGTATATAATAACTTGGGAATTAAAAACATTACATGTCAAGAAAACGGAAAATTGAGAAAAGGTAAGAAATCAAAAAGAATATGGAAAGTATAAAATAATATTTTTTGGCATATGGAAAGCGGAATTAATCGAATATACACTAATTACAATCGACAAATGAAGGCAATGGATTAGGCAAAAGTGAGAGAAGCGAGCAAGAGAATGTAATGGAAAACGTGTGGGGGCAATGGAATTTTGATTCAGAGTGAAGGCAATGGAGAATAATCCCATAACCAGAAACACACAAATGATAGATACCAAAGCTAATTTGGAAATTCGAAAAACGATAAATTCATTCATTAAAAAGTTTAAAACAAAGAAATTCGGTTTGACTCTATTCACACCCAGAAATTCGATTAAAATCACAGTAATCACAGTAACCGAGTTGTTCTAAAGCATACTCATACACACAAAAAAAGATTCACTTTATTATCGTCTGAGCAATCACAAATCACAGTAGACGATTAAAATCAAGAACTGAACTCACCCGGTTAACAACGCTGCAAGAATCTTTTGATACAGTGGAATATCCCCAATAAAGGAAGTCACTTCCAACCACAAGTGTTGTTGACCTGGCCATATATCGCAAGGTAAACAACAATCCATCAGGTATAAGAAAAATCACCAGAGGAGGAAACTAAGTAACCCAGAGAACTCACAGGCTCGTATAATCCAATCCTTAAGCCACCATGAAATACCTTCTTCTCTTGCTATGGTAGATAGAGTACCCAATGAGCCTCTGAAGCCTTGCTTTGGCTGTGTCCAACGGTATAGTACATAGCTGCAACAACATCACTCATCAGGCGGTGAAATGTTGAATCAGGATTGACTAAAGACTACAACAGACTTAAAAGGAGTAGAGCTGCAACACAATACGAAAAGTCAAATAGTTGAAATGTAGGAAACTCGCACTGAATTGTTTTGCCAGATTTTCAAAAAACACTAAAACATATATAGAACTTACTACATAGCTCAAAATGTCAATAAGCATCACGAAGATTCCCAATAAATGGACTTAAGAGTCGTAGACTAGATCATCAATGGATTCTTCTTTTTCTTCCATAGAAATACAAAAAAGGAATCGTCAATTTCGGTTTTTTAAAGTCTCAAAAGTCTTTAAACAGAAGCTCAACTTCGAAGATTCAGGTGAATCTGAAGCAAATTTTCTCCGGCAGAACAAAAATGGCTTTTTTTTTTTTTCATTTACAGGTGATTAAACTGAAGAAACAACTAACAGATGCAAAATTTAACACCAAAATTAATCGAATCCAGGAAAATTCACCGACTCAAAGTTTCCATCTGCGATTGCGCAATAATCAATCCAGGGTGTGAAAATGAGAAAAGCCAATAACAGACAGAAATCATCTGTGGGACTAGTAGATACCCCTGCGAAACAAGCGCTGCAAATGAAGGTTTCAAGGAACGGAATCTCGATCCCTGGGTTTGAGATCCGCCATTGTTTTGCTCTATAAGGATGGGAACAAGCAGATAAGCGGAATCTCCGAAGCACCGATTGAGCTAAATCGAACAACACTCCACTTTCTCTCTCTAACAACGATGATGATCTTAGAATAATTGGGGTTCTCTCAATGATTTAGAGTGGTAATGGTGCCGCAACGAATTCAGAAAACAAGTACACAGCGTCTCTCAATCCATCGTGTTACTATTTCGGTATTTCCACTAAAGTACTATTAAAAGGTTTCTTTTTTGTTTTTTTGTTTTCGACTGCAAATTTCCAATTAAGGTTTAATTTCCAAGTAAAAGCTGCTTTACTTTAGAACAGAACGTACATACACCAGTTCCGAAGGATTTTATCATTTTACTCTATACAAAAAAAAAAAAGCATTTAATACACTTTTATTAAGTTATTATTAAGACGTAAGAGAGGCAGTTCTAAGTTCTCTAACTCAGAAGTAAGAAGATTCCAGCTTCTTAGCTCTCTCTCCTGCACTCTCAGCCTCTGCATTGCCTTCCATGACGTAACTCTTCTCCTGTCATCAGAAACGATACCGTTTCGTCGTCACCAAAAACCCATTTACACATGATCAAACAAAGTGAGGTCTTGTTTGTGAATGCATATTATATATTTTACCAGCAAACGCCACATGAAAGGAACACCATCTCTGACTTTTATCCTCTCTCTGATCACTTGTTTGGCTGTGCATAGATCAGAGCCAAGAGAGTTTACGGGTTATCCTAGTTAAACAAGATGAATATACCAAGAAACCGATTTAAGACTCTACAACTAGCCGTACCGGTGGAGGATTGGCCTGTGTTTAGCAGCAGCTGGCACCACATTTCGTTGAAAACATCTATCTGTTCATCTGATGCCCCGATGATCTGTTGTTATTAACCATCAAACAGTTAAGAAAGAATCAGCTGTGTTTGATCAAGAGAGGTTTTGAGTTACTTGTTCGAGATTTTCTTTACCTTGTAACCAATAGAGTTAAAATCTGATCCGAGTAGTTCTAGAGCCTGTTTGTAGTTACCCCTTGCGTATTCATACACAGCTTCTCCGAGCTGATATGAAAACAAGACGACTGTTATTGAGGAGTAGTCAGAAAGAAACAAAAAGACGGTCAAAGAGTGGGAACAAACCTGAATCCCTTTCTGCATCACTTGCTGTTTCTTCTTGTTCATCTTCGATATTCTGCAAGAACGACACATGTTCACAACTAATCCGGTATCAATTAGAAACTAGAGCAGACACGAAATTCAGGCTAACCGGAACTTCAGACCCTCGAGTAATTCATGAGCTCTTGAAGTCTCTCCAACCTTTGCTAACGCCCAAACTATCAATATATCGAGGTGCCACTCCAAATACCAGTTTGCCTGAAACGTTAAAAACACAAGTGGCCGGAGAAACTAACTGACCATTCCATGTATCAACGAAACCCATTGAACAGAAGAACACATATCATCCCACTGGTGCATGGCTTACCTGATCAGTCAAACGAGCTGTAAGTACTTTGAGACGGTCTTCAAAACCATCAAGAGCATCTCTCACATCCAAACGCAACAACAAACCCAGAGCATTGAGATAAACCTAAAGAGTTGCAGACAGTTGAATTCTGGATAGAGGAAGTAAAAGCATAAATTTCCCAATAGAAAAGAGGGTTACTTCGGGAGGAACAGCGTCGTTTCTCTCCAATTCTTTCCAGATGCGATGATCATAAATCTCCTCTACTTTACTCATTGGTGACCCTCCTTCCAAGTAACAAAGAGCAACATGCCACCAATTGTGTGTATACCTGACAATTTTATACTAAATGATAAGAGAAGAGATTGATAATATGTGAGAGCCTTCAGGTAAGTGGGAAATGCTTTACATGAAGGATGAGCAAGAAGGCCAAGATCCTGCGAACCCTTCCATGAACTCCACTGCTTCTTTAAACCGACATTCATGTTGAAGAACATGACACATCTGCAACCAAAAAAAAAGTAAGAGAGGTAGAAAAAATTACCAGTAAAGAACTACTGAGTGATAAGTCTTTACATGGAAACTGAAAAATACAGGATGCATTTAGCTCAATGGCATGTAAGATTGTTAAGGAACTCACACAGTGATGTGCCCAGGCGTCTTCTCTGTTAATCTCATAGCCTTTTCTCGAAACTGCCGCAGCTTCTTCCATTCGACCAAGTTCTAACAATGGGAACGCAAGCATACCGTGTATGTAACTTTCTTCTTGATTCGCAGGTAGAACCTACAATATTAAGCAGATACAATAAAATTTAATATCCTTAGACGGTGAAACATTCAATGGCCGTCAATTCGAGAATTAAAGTACCTACCTGCTGAACAAGACCCAAAAAGGGATCAGGCTGACCCATGTAGAAACATAAAACCTGTGCTCTCTTCAGAGAGACCAAATCTTTTGGGAATCTTTTAAGCAGCTGCAGAGAACAAGTTCGATCCAAACTAACATCAGCAAGTTGAGAGAATACACATATGTACTTAGGACCTCAGAATCACAAGAAAGCCACAAATTTTTTACATTTCGAACCATGATCGTTGTATTGATGCCAGATTCACTAAGATAAAACTAGACTTTAGAGTAACATTCCAGGGAGAATAACAATGGAAGTGAGAACCAACCTCAGTGTGCATTTCAAAAGCCAAGTCGTCATCCCTGTCCTCGGAGATCAGGTAACTAACAGCCTCGAAAACCGCCTTCTCATAAGGTGTAGATTGCTCCTGAAGAAAAAACGAATTGTTTCAAGAGTTTTCCTCCAAAAACCTGAAGTAGAATATGAACTACGAGGCAGTGAATATAAAGACTCACGAGATTGTTCTCCGCAGCTTCAACGTAGGAATTAGCTCTGGAATGATCAGACGAAGAAAGGTAATGAGCAACTAAAATATTGCCCAAAACACAATCTTTGTCGTAGAGTGGTGCTTCTAGAATCACTTTCCTATTCCTACCATATCTAAGAACCTTCATCAACCACCACAGAACATGATCAAACTGAGATTAATTACAAAGATCCAGACTTTAAAAAGAAAAAAGCCATAGAAAACACAGCAGAGAACTACCCACAATATCGTAACCAAAACCCCCCAGATTCAGCTACAAAATGAGTCAAATCGTATAAGACTCATAAAATGATCAAAGCCTAGTCATACGATACATCTGTAACCAATCTGTCTTCGGATGCTCAAATCAAAATAATTTTTTTCTTTTGATGTCTGTAACGAAAGAGGGATAATCGAAGAGGAACCTGTTGAAAATAGGAATCAATTGCGTCGATGCAATCATCGGAAGAGGTATTAACCTCATAACCCCACCGGACACATCTCAGTATCTTCTCCATTTCAATTACAATAAAAAAAAAAAAAAGGAACAGAGCTTCTTCTCTCTGAAAACTCGCCGCTTTCTACACGAACACTTTTGTCTTTCTTCTGGGTTCGAAGATGGTTTGAGAGAGACAATCTAACCATGAAGGAGACAGCGATGTTTGCATTTTCCTTGTCGTCATCAATCATTCAATCACACGAGTTGGTCTCCTGTGACCAGTGACGTGTTCCCCTTTTTGGTTTTTCTCACCTCTTGGATAAGCAATTATCCGTTTACTTTACAAGTGGTATTCTTAAACCGAACGGGACATTAAACCGATTAAATTTACCGATCACGATTCAATCAAACTGTATAGTTAGAACATAATATTAACCAAATCTTCCGCTTCGTTTACAACATATTCAAAATAAAACTTATTAGCAAATCAATCAAAGCATCAAAACGTTCGTTTATGTTACTAAAGCATCAAAATGATAACCTTTATTAAGTGAGACAAGAAAAGAAAAGAAAAGAAAAATATTACCAAATTCTATAAAATCAAACTTAAAGACCATGCAAAATTAGGTCTATGCAATTTGGATATATGATGATAGAGTGATAAAGAAGAAAAAAAGGTTGAGGTCTAAAGTTGTTATATGAAAGACACATTACATTTTATATAATTTCTCTAATATATAAGGTTACTCCTTCTTTCTGAGCGAGATTTATGAAGATGCCAAATGAAATTTTGGTCCATATGCGCTATTAAATTTTAATTTATCTAACCATGAAGCTTAAACTTTAAAGTTTAATTTTAATTTCTCTAAAGATACCAAAATGATAAATTTGTTGATTATAATTGTTTATTACATTTGTTGATTATTGATTACATTTGTAACAATTAAAAAAAAATTGAACCATAAATACACTAGTTGAAGACATTTCTTCGGCTCTTCTCCTTCAAGAATTTTGATAATCCCGTCTTTATGCTTTTGGTCACGTAGTAGTCATCAGCTTCATTCAATGACAATGTTGTAAGCTGGCTCTTCAGATTTGCCCACTTCTAGAGCCCTCATCAGCTTCTTTCTTAGCCTGAAAAAAGTTAGTTAATTGATTTATGATTTGACAAACAGAAAATGTTGGTTAACTAATATTCATTATGTCCCTTACCTCATATTCGCTCATAATTCTTACGTCGGACTTGAATTAGGAATTGAATATTTTTACCACTTGCAAATATGCGACATTTTCTGAATAAATTTTATATTGTTAATCAGTTTACATGTTTAAATTATCTCTTCTGCATTTAACTCTCGAAATAAAACATGTAAGCAATAAAAGTTGAAAAATTGTGATTCAACCCTCCCTCAAATCACAAGACAAGGGGAAAAAGAAACAAAATTCACTCGAGATGAACAATTTGAAAAGAAGAACAAAAAAACAATGGTGAACGAAAGAGAAGAAAATAGAGTTCAATCATTTCAGTGATGCTTCAAGAATCTTTCAGAGCCCCAACTTTTTCCCTCTTGATGCTTCTCTTGACTTCATCATCATCTCTATCATCAGTGTTTGAGAGCTTTCTCTTCACAGAAAGTGCACGCTCAGCTCTCAGATGCTTCTTGTGAAGTTTTGCTTCTTCTTTGGCCTACAAAAGCACAGAAACAGTAAATTTAAATTTCTGACAAAAATATGTTATCTCTCTCTTCAGATTTCGAAACTAAAAATTTATAGCATTATTGTAGTTAGCCGATCTATCTCTTAGAAGTGAGACTGAAACTGAGACTTCAATTTGGCCTACGATTTTTACATGTAAAAAACAGAAAAAACAAATTAGTTGTGGAAGGTTTTTGGTTCCAAAAAAAAAAAAGAAGATTAAACAATAACCTGTTGAGTTGTCCTAATGTCAAGCATCTCTTTGCGTTTCTCTTTTTGATGCATCAGCTCTTTGACGAGTTCTTATTTGGCCTCAGCCTGAAACTGAAAAATGCTCTCTTGATACTTCTCTTAACCTCATCACTATCTTCATCATCACTGTTTGAGAGATCCCTCTTTAGAGAAAGAGCACGCTCAAATCTCAGATATTTCTTGTGATTCTCTGCTTCTTTTTTGGCCTACAAAACAGAGGAACAATCAATTTTGATAAAAAACACTCTCTCTCTCTTCAGAGTTTGAAGTTATAAGTTTGTATCTTCGTTGTCGTTAGACGATCCAACTCTAAAAAAAATAATAAAAAGAATCGTCATTATAAAAATACTTCAAGCCATGATGCTTTGAAACAGTGAACACAAAATTTAGAAAAAAACTTAAAGATTTGATTCTATAGACGAAAAAACAAAAAAGTCAGAGAAACAAAGAAGATCTCCATTAAAAGAAGTGGTTTTTATACAATTTTGTTCAAAATTTTGTTAGGCTAATTAGACGCTAAGATGAAACTAGTGGTGAACCTACAAATTGTTTTTCTCGGTGTCATTATGTAATATTTTTGAGATAAAATATTATTAATCGAATTATAAATATAAAACCTAGATATAATGGGGCCAATATACCAAAATGAATACAGTAGAATCTCTATAAATTAATACTCGATAAATTAATAATCATTATAATTTAATAAATTTTACCGGTCCCGAGTCGTACCAGTGTAAAATTTA
The DNA here is from genome assembly GCA_020283515.1 of Alliaria petiolata. Taxonomy (NCBI): domain Eukaryota; kingdom Viridiplantae; phylum Streptophyta; class Magnoliopsida; order Brassicales; family Brassicaceae; genus Alliaria; species Alliaria petiolata. Next base: position 72,068,967 of record JAHZTW010000002.1, on the reverse strand, counting down.
GTAAAATTCGATAAGATAATAAGATAATAACTTTTTTGAAACTTTTATGTAAATATATGGTCTCAATAATAAGATAAATTAATAATTATACATCTAGACATATATATATATATAACTAATGTAATATAGTGAAATATGACTTTGTTGTTGTTTTTAAGTTCATAAATGTTGTTTTACTAATCTTTCAAATTCATTGATGATACTTTTTGAATAAATTTTACATTGCCAAAAATATTTTTTTTATTGACTCTTGATAAAAATTAGAAATACAAATCGAAAATATCTCTATAAACTAAGAAATTTTGAAGTCCCAACATTATTAATTTATAAAAAATACTGTATAAAACCTATATATATGGGTCCAATGACCAAATTTACCAAATATGTTACTAATATTTTGAATATTTGTACACAGTTAGAAAATATTTAAAAAATAAAGGATGTCAAATGACTATTGTTGTACATATGTCTGCCAACATTATTAATTTATAAAAAAATACAAGACCTATATATATGGGTCCAATGACCAAATTTACCAAATATGTTACTAATATTTTGAATATTTGTACACAGTTAGAAAATATTTAAAAAAATAAAGGATGTCAAATGACTATTGTTGTACATATGTCTGCCTCTGGATGGATTTAACAACTAATGAAAAAAATCAGAGATTAAATGAAAATTAATCAAACATTAGTAATGAGATTTTTTTACCATAATATAGTTTATGTATAATTCGGTTTGGCTTTGGTATGGTTTCAGATGTTTTTTTTTTTTACCGAATTTTTGAAAACATTCATTCTACTTTTGTTGCATACATGCATGTAAAAAATACATTATCATTTCACTAACAAAAACATGTATGTAATATAGTTTACGTAGCTCTCACTTGTAAACAATTTAGAAAAAAATGAAGTAAAACCAAATATTTTGGGCTCACCATAATTAAAGTAGATTTTTTTGTTATCAAGGTTTTTATTTTTTTCTAGGTTTAATTAGTTTACCAACCATATTGAACAAATATATCTAGCAATATATGCCAGAACCAGGGCCGGTTTTGGGAGAAGCCTAATGAAACATTGGCCTACAGCTCCCAAATTTTTAAAAATTATTAGTATTAAATTAAAGCCCCCAATTTTATTTTACTAGTGATTAAAAACCCCCAAAACTTAAAAAAAAATTAAAACCCCCCTAAAAATTGTTTTTTTTATTTAGGCCCCCAAATTTTCAGGGCCGGCCCTGACCAGAACAGTCTTTACATAATCAAAGTCGACTTCGTGATCAAGCTTCACAGTTTTGAAAATTTGCATCTTCTCGGCTGTTGCTAAAGCTGTCTTCAAGAACAGGATTCTCGCCGAGAGAATGCAACGATGGAAAGATACCTCCTGAGTCCTGACCATCAGCAAGAATTAGCGTGACATCACTATAGGAGTCTTTCGGCGAGTCAAGCATATAAGCGAGGCAGTTGGAGAACTGTTGCAGCTGCAATACCTTTGACGACTCGAAAGAATTAAACTCATTGATATATTTAAGTATTTAACGATAACCTGAAACAGAGAAAGAATCGACTATAACTTGATCAAGCATGTCTCTCATTGCAAAGATAAGCGTAAAGCTCAAAACTAAAAACCGTCAACATGATAAGCAATAAAACCCAACACAAAACACAGTCGATGTGTTTTCTTATTGCGTTTTGAGACCAAACTCCTTGCCACACGCACACAAATATGCTCAGGTATAACATCTATTTCAATTTTGGAAATCAACATGGAACCAAGGCAACATTTTCACATTTACTTTTCACCAAGTCCTTTCACATTGTTTGAGTTGGTTATATATACATGTTTTTGTGAGTGAGATCATAATGTATTTTTTTACATGTATGCAACACAAGTAGAATGAATGTTTTCAAAAACTCGGTAAAAAAAATCTGAAACCATACCAAAGTCAAACCGAATTATACAAATAAAAATTTATATTTCTGTAAATATATTATTTATGGGGAAGCACCGGTCCTTTGTCATCTCCATGACTCATAATCATTACTCCAATCTATTTGTAAAATCGATAAACTTATAAACTTTTATAGTAATAACTCCCATATGAGACAGAACAAAGATTTTAACTAAAAAAAATCAAGATTTTACAGTTCATGGTACTATAAGCCCAAGAATTCTCCCATATCAGTTCGTAATGTCCTTTGTTATTAATGTAACTTTCACCTCTACACTTGTGGTCGTCACATACATGAAGATAAACTAAAACTAAGACGAGTATCGGATTTACATTGCTATAATAATTTATAGCAAATAAAAATGAATTGACAATGTTATAGAGACGCACAGAGACAAAGACAACAAAAAAAACAATTTAAATCATAAGAGATAAAAGAAAGAAGGCATATTGATTTTAATTTAAGTTTTGGCAAATACAGAGAGAACTCAAAAAAAAAAATCTCAAAGACGACAAACATCATTCATTCATTCACGCATGCATATTCCACACATTGCTTATACAAGAAGCAAATCACTCAACATTAAACTTCTTCTTGGCGAATGCAATTAACTCTTCGACGGTAGGCATGTAAGGCTTGACAGCTTCATGGGCTTTAAACTTCTCGGCCCACTGGATCAACCCAGGTGCTGTTTCTTGCCGGAGGAACTTGACGCCGGAAAACGCCTCGATCACAGAGACTGGACCCAAAATGGTCCCACAAGCAAGGTCGAGGTAGCCTATGTTTTCTCCTCCGAAGAACCCTAATCCTTTGCTACTCTTCTGATACGCCTCTTCAAGTGTCGCCAAACACTCCATCAGCTTTCCCGCCGCCGCCATCCTCGCTTCGTCGTCTTTTGCTCCGCCCACCGCATCCAACGATGCAAAGATCTGTTTCATACACATATACATAAATGGTAAGACTTCCACTTATTAAATATGTTACTTCTGTTGTTTCTATTTCAGATATTTATCTGTTGAGAATCATTTTGTTAATTAAATTAATCGAATACCATCTACACAAACTGGATCTCAATCCAATCAGATCTATCTTAAATCTCATGGAAGCTTTTTTTTTTTTCCTTTAGCCCGTTTAGGTTTTCCAATTGATAAAGTTTCAAACTTTTGAATACCAATATGAGAAACAGATTTACCAGTAAATTGGATCTCAATCCAAACAGATCTAAATTCGAATATCAAGATCCAAGCTTCAGTTCGACTTCAAAAATATGAAGTTTCAAAGTGTGACGAGCAAAACAGAGCATTTGTAAAAAAAAAACACATAGATCCATGGAGTTAAAATCTGAACTCGTCTTACCTTGTCGTCGACGTACAGAGCCCAGAACCGAGCGTTGGCACGATCTTTCGGATGAGAAGGAAGGATGGAAGGACCGGAGGACCAAGCTTCGTCGACGTACTGAACGATGTTGAGTGACTCACAGATGGAAACATCGCCATGGATGAGAACAGGGACTTTCTTGAAGATGGGATTGGACTTGAGAAGGAGTTCGCTCTTGGACTTGAGAACATCAGGCTCGTCCAAGTACTCGTACTTGACAGACTTCAAGTGTAGAGCCGCTCGAGCCCTAAGGGCATAAGGGCTCGACCAAGAACCTATCAGCGTCACTGTGTCGTTCTGAGCCATCTTCTCTTCTTGATTTGTTGATCTCAAGTGTTATTTCGCTATTTGGGTGACTGTGAATATATAATAGAGTGATGTGAGACAGTGTGAGAGAGGAAAATTAAAATAATGGAATTAGGACGTCGTGTTTATCGTTGGCACATGGCAGGTGCGTCAAAGGTGGTGTTCTGATAACACTTTTGAATTTTCTATTAACTTACCTACTAACAACCCTTGTTCCCGCTAGGCGCTAGATTTTTTCAAAAATTAGAAATAAATCAGAGTAATTTTTTATACAATTTAATATATTTGAAATATTTTTATCTATATCACATTAAAAATAAAAATTCATACACATAGATATTTTTATCTATATCACATTAAAAATAAAAATTCATACACATAGGTTTAATTAAAATCCTATCAAACATTTTTATACTACATCATTTGATTGTCGTCTTAGAGGATGAAGTGGTTGTTTGATTATCCATTAGCTCCTAACCTTAAAAAAAAAAAAAACTCGACTAGCAAGCAATACTTCAACAAAGCTTAGTAAAAAACATAAATGATTGATTACTATAAATTCATAAACTAAGCTTTAAAGACAGCAATAAGCTAAGTCAAATGCAATGAAAAACAACATTCATCAATTACGATTACTGTGTCGGAAAATTGAGCCATGGGGGAGAGTATATGATAACTGGACTTGCATCTCCTAAATGTTGGATCCAATTTGGTAGTGATTAACGTTTTTGAACAACGTGGAACAACTCAATTATACGGCGATTTTTCCAAAAAACGGTCTCGGCGGATCAAACTCGGTTGACCACCAAATCTCACCGAATAGCTTCTATTCGCCACGGTTACTCTCTTAATAACGAGTTCTCGGATGCGTAATCCATGATGCGGATGAGTTTTAGAACAGGGATGTCAACATTTAGTGATGGCTTAAATATTCGAATATTAATATTTTAGTCACGTCGGACACTAGGACTAGGAGTTGAATATTTTTGACCGCTTGCAAGTTGCAACGAATATTTATTGTGGCTAACCAAGAACTGCTCCGGAAAACGAATCTCCTTAACTCAAATTATATTCATTTCACATTTTTATATTAAAAAAATTATTTCAATTTCTTATTTTATATAAAAATATTTGCTACACACAGCATGCGGGATATGATCTAGTGTGGTGATTAAGACAAGAACATGTGGGGAGCATCCGACTTGAATCACGTGATGCTAAAATGCTTATTTTCATCTTACATGGCTTGCAAAATCAGTTACTAATTTGGTAACTGTCTTAAAAACACTTGCAGAATAATAGAATAAATATATTATGAAGAGAGCCTGCTACTCTGCGTTCTGCATATATCCTCTCACCAAAATAATTAGCATTCAGCTTATATACCAAAACGTTCAAAATCACAAAAGGTTCCAACACTTTGGCCAACCTTCTTTTTTTACTATCTTATCCATAACTCAAATTAAATCAAATGTAATACATATCACCAATTAATTGTTTCCTATAACTGAAAGTCTGAAATACATGTAACTAGGTGATTTTCCTGCGTCACATGGCACGGAGTTTAGTTAAATTTTTAAAGTTTGATAATATTATTGGTTTGTTTAGATTAGTGTAATTTTTTAAGTTTGATAATATTGGTTTATTATGATTAGTGTATGTAGAACGGTTCGGAAGATTAGGACAATATGGGTTTAGTCAAAGACTCAAGACCCAATCGTTTGTTCTGAAAATATACACGAAATGATTTAGTTAATATCAAAAGTACCGTTATGCCCTAACCAGAATAATGATAAACAAAGAAAAAAAAAAAAAAAAAAACAACTATAAAAACCTTCTTCAGATTTAAACCCCCAGTAAATTGATTGGTTTTGTTTGAGATTTGTATCCGTAAGATATATATGTGCTGTTGTTTTTTCCTCATGTGTTGTTCTTGTCACGTTGATAATATTATCTCAAATTATTGCAGTGACATTGGGAGGATTTCCGTAAAGGGGTTTGACAGTGGGCTTCCTCGTGAGGATGTGGAGAGTGCGTTGAGAGAACTTTACGCTTCATGTGGAAAGATCACTGATGTTTACATTGCAAAGTATAATGGTGGGAGTGTTGCTTATATTTATTTTGTGGGGGAGGGAGCAGTAGACAAGGCGTTGAAACTTAATGGAAGTGACGTGGGAGGACGGGAAGTCTGTGCTAAGGCTTATCCGTTTCATGACAACACGTAAACTGAATTTTGATTTTTATATTTTGGAGATTTGTGTCTTTTAAGATGTGTTCCTGCATGTGTTGATAATATATCATTCTCGTGCAATCCACTTATTGCAGGGTACATTTGGTAGTTGTTAAGGAATATAGCACTTCGCTTAGTGATACTGAGATCGAGGTCGCGGTCAGGGAATTTTTCTCTTCATGTGGAGAGGTCCAGGATATCGATGTCGGCAAAGGGTTTGTGGCTTCTTACTCCTAGTTTGCATTTTTTTCCCAACTTTTAAGTTGTTAAAATGCTCACTAAAGACTTGTCTTTGTTGATTTTTACAGATTCGCTGCGGTGTATATTAAGGGCTTTGACGCAGCAGATAAGGCGCGTGAACTTGATGGGAGTTACATTGGAAGAAGCAAAGTAGCTGTTAGGGTTCTTTCGAAACCACCAAGATACACTGTCCACGATCGTCGTCGTAAATGGGGCCGCCATCCTCTCCCAGGTACATATATTTGTTCTTGATTCTCTGACTCTTGATTCTTTGATTCTTGATTCTTGGTAACAAAGCAAGACTTGCGTTGTTTGTTTTAGATATGATGGCTAAGAATAAGACTACTGCGGAGTAGAAAGCTCGACCGAAGCTCCTTGGGTGTTTTTACAATGCAACCTTTGTTTCTTTTCTACTTGTTATTGCCTTTTGTCTGTATGTTTTAACTAAACTCGTACTATGTTTATGTCTGGATGTTTAAAGTAAAAATCATATCATGCATACTCAGTAATCCCATTGACATACCAAATCCAGTTGAGTTTCTTGCTAATAAGCTCGGGGTTCTGAGTACCGAGATCAAATTACAAACTTTTTCCAAAATCCCGGGTAACTGTTTTTTTTTTAATTCCCTGACAAATCAAAAACATCCAGACATATTATACCACGTATAGTTAACATTGGAGCTATTATAAGTTTTTAAAAAGAAAATATTAGCTTGAAAAACTATTTTGCACTTTTCATGAAAAAGGTCATTTTCTGTCATTAAGTCTCCCCTTCCTTACAGAGCCCATTGATAATGTGGTGATTAAGACAACAACATGTGGGAGCATCCGACTTGAATCATTCATGTGAGGCTAAATGCTTATTTTCATCTGACATGGCTTGCAAAATCAGTTACTACACAATAATTAGCATTCAGCATACTATTCAGAGACATATGCTTATTTATTATTATCACCAAAACGTTCAAAATCACAAAAGGCTGTGAACCACAGCCACGGGTCTAGTCTCGTTGAACTTCTCCACCCACATTCCCATGCCTGCTCACATCCATCTTGAATAACTGCAATAACCAACAAGTACCATCAAATTAATACAAATAATCTTTGACTAATAAGGTTAAAAAAAAATCTGATTTTCTCAACAAAATAATTTGTGGAAAGTTAGAATTATTTAAGAAAATTTATTAACAGAGAAAAAAAAAAAAAAAAAAAAACCTACGCTAATGATTTAAAATGCAAAACAAATAATCTTGAGTTAATTTTTGAGTTATCAGTTTTAGAAAGGACATAACATAAAATTGTAATTCAACCTACGCTATGATTTAAAATGCAAAAAAAAATAATGTTGAGCTAATATTTGAGTTATCAGTTTGAGAAAGGACATAACATAAAATTGTAATTCAACCCTCCTAACACATTAATAACTCAAAAAAAAATAGATCCCTAAAACTGGAAAAGATATCGCCACTCGAAACCTAGCAACCGGCTCTTGTCAACTTCTCCGTGGTCGAATCCGCTGCCAACAAAGTAATATTTATGTTATCCTTATGGCTTTCTTGTTATTCACTCTTTAAACTCTGTTTCTCAAAATATTTGAAGTTAGTAGAATTTCTGATTAGATCTTTTGTAACCTTAGGGGATGAAATTGAAGGGTTGTGATGCAGCCATTCCGAAACCAAAAGCCCGGTAAATTGATTGGTTTTGTTTGAAATTTGTATCTGTAAGATATGTGTTGTTCTTTTTTTCTTGTCACGTTGATAATATTATCTCAAATTATGGCAGTGACATTGGGAGGATATCCGTAACGGGATTTGACAGTGGGATTCCTCATGAGGATGTGGAGAGTGCGTTGAGAGAACACTTCGCTTCATGTGGAAAGATTACTGATGTCTATATTAAAAAACAATGGAGCGTTGCTTATATTTATCTTGTGGGAGAGGACGCAGTAGACAAGGCCTTGAAACTTAGTGGAATTGACGTGGGAGGATGGAAAGTCTGTGCTAAGGCTTATCCGTTTCCGGACTACAAGTAAACTGATTATTTTTTTGTTATTTTGGAGATTTGCGTCTTTTAAGATGTGTTCTTGCATGTGTTGATCATGCTTCTGCAATCCAATTCTTGCAGGAAGACCACGGCAATTGTTGATGGATATGCCATAAGTGATGCTGCTGAGATCGAGGTCGCGGTGAGGGAACTTTTCTCTTCATGTGTTGAGGTCACGGAAGTTTCAGGGGCTGCAATCCTCGCACTGGTACATAAATTAGTTCTTGATTCTTGATAACGAAGCAAAACTTGCGTTGTTTGTTTTAGATATGATGGCTAAGAATACGATTACTGCGGAGTAGAAAGCTCGACCGAAGCTCCTTGGGTGTTTTTAGAATGCAACCTTTCCTTCTTTTCTACTTTTGTTCTGCATGTTTAAACTAAACTCGTACAATGTTTATGTCTTGGATGTTTAAAGTAAAGCTCAATAACTTATTATCGAAGACGGAAGCATTTTCATTAAAATCATATCATGCATACTCGCGCGTTGGACAGACCCACCAAATCCAGTTGAGTTTCGTAATATCTAAATCCATCAACCTAACTCCTCATGGGTGGTAAAACATTGACAACTTTTTGTCCATTACAAACTCCAGAGGAGCTCTTAAGAAATGAACTTCCCCACTTGTCATCGGATCCAACAATCTTTCACAGCAAACCTGATCGAGTAACAAGAAGCTAATAATAGTCATCAAAACCGAAAACTAATCACTCCGGAGACTGATGATCCAGAGTAACTGAAAGAATTCAGATGAGGAAGTTGAAGAGAGATAACAGACTTGTAGTACCCACTGGATTATATTTGACTTTTCTGTCAACTTTTCATGAGCCCTTCGTTATATTATATATATATATATATATATATATAGATACATTATAGATTGTTTCTATATACACAGAGATTCTAAAACAGTTAGCTCCATAAACTCCCATCTGCTTCTTCATTTTCCTTTCTAACCAAAAATTCCAGAATCCGGCCTAAAAAAACAATGTTATGTCATCTCATGTTGCAGCAATGGGGCTTCCCGAGTCTCTGCAGCTTATCCCACATGCAAATCATCTGTCGAGGAGACTGATAATGCGCGGTGAAGTAGTCTTCTATGCATCCGAACTGGCAGAACTTTAGGCTGTGAACCACAGCCACGGGTCTGGTCTCGTTGAACTTCTCCACCCACATTCCCATGCTCACATCTTCCATCTTGAATAACTGCAACAACCAACAAGTACCATGACCATATTTTGTCAACAGATGCTAAAAATTCCATAATAAAGAAAACATTTTTTTCTCATGTTTCTTAGATGGGTCGCCTCAAAAATCTAGTATATGCTTTAAAAGTATAACTCACTCTTAGTCTCTGCTGTTCAAAATCATCGACGATGAACTTAGCTATGTCATATGACAAGATGTAACCCGGACCATTTGCGTATGGAGGATAGTACTCTTCTGGCCATTCCTGATTTCACAATTGAGATATTCAAACATGAGCAAAGTTTTATCATAATCTTTTTCCCTGTTACTTTGTTCAGCTCTATTTGAGTTTCAGGTACTAAAAATGTAAAATCTTTTACCTCGTATGTCACAGCCCATTTCCCAGTGCGCAGAGGCTTATGGTAGAAATTGATGTTTCCGATATAAAGGCTCTCTCTTCCCTTAACCTTTTCTGCTTCCTGGATCACAGCATCCACTCGCACAAATGTATCATCGTCGCATTTCATGATATACTTTGCCGCCACTGTGCTAACCTACGCTTTCCCCGGATAAATCATCAGAAAAGCAATCAAAAGCAAGGAGAACAAAAGAGGGACGAAGAAATTAGTTTGCTTATTACCCCATATTCGCAGATGGCAACCGTCTTGAGCACAACAAGATCATAATGATCCATGTACGGTACTATGACAATATCACCAAAGTACTCGGCTTCTTTCTTCAGATCCACATTGACTTCCTTTCTTGCGTGCTGCAAGATGAATTAGTATAAGCAAACGAAGTTTAAACCAATGACTGTGTTTTAAATTGATTTTCTCATTCAAGAATTGTGCTTACCAATGCCACAAAGAACCGGGCAACAACTTTCGACGATTTGACTAGCTTCTGCTGAATCCATGACTTCCTCACAGCCATTCTCTCCGCGAAATGGTTCCCAGCAGAGAGGATTCCGATGAACAGCTCCACAGGCTTTTGAGGTAACGCAGGAGCTTTCCATACGCTTTGCATCTCGAGATGCTTTTGCGGGGCGAAACTCGGATTCGTAGAGGGTAACGAGGAAGCATATACTGAATGCACATCAATGTTCCCCTTGACTGCCAGTCCAGTGGCATCCTCTAAAACAAAACCCTGAAAAATAGACAAAGATTACACCGGTCAATGTTTAAAACCATCCCATCGACAAATTCTTGAAAATCATCGAGCTGTTTCAGTCAGTTTACTCACGGTTCTGTAAGGGAAAGATGTGATATGTCTTCCATTGACGCTGATGTGGTAACCTTCCATTCCAGCTCGAAGTGTAAGAACAAAGAGCTTCCCTTCTGCAAAAGGGAACGGCCAATCATGTGTCATCTTCTTCCTCCGACCCATAAGCCTGTTCAACCACCATGTCTTCTTTGATTCATCAGAACCATCATCACCACCATCATCCCTCTTCCACTTCTCACATTTCACCTCTCCATCAACTTCACAAAACCCAGAAACCAAATTAGGATCAGGATTAAAAAAAAAACGAACCTTTAATTCGAAGTCAAATTAAACAATTGTTTTTGAAGTCAACTCTAGTTCAACAATCACAATCAAAGCTTCCGATTTTCAAATAGTGAAATCAAGTCAAGTCAATACCTGATTCTTCGTCATCACTAGACTCGCGACCATCGCAGCGCAAAGCAGAGCCCCACTGCATCCGATAACAAGTGTTCTGCTCAATCACTGGTCTCCCACTCCAGTCACCTTTAATCCTCGGGTTGAAATGGAGGATCCGAGGCGGATCTTCGCCGTCAACCGCCTTCAGTCCCTGCAGTTCCATCATGAACTGCGTCACCATCGCCGTTTCATCGTCTCTTTCCTTCGAATCCGTGCTCCTCCCATCTCTCTCGGCGTGTGCCCAATGCGGCGTCGCAACGACGGTGATGTGAGATCCTAGAGTTAACCCACACGGAACCACCAAGATCCGGCTCCGGTTCAAGAACTCCGGCCCGGAAACCGAAACCATATCCGGGCATTTCTCCGTCCGGTTTTTAACCGGCGTTTCGTCGGCCTTGATTAAACCCGAATCGAGCCCGTCCCACATTCTCCTCCCCGTGGAAATCGCATGCTTCGCGGTTTTGTGGAAGATCGAGAACTCGTCGCTGAACCCGCCGCTGTCGATGATAAAGCTCTCGTTGGCGAAGATTTCAGAGACGGTCTTAAATTCTCGCGTTTCCCGCTCCGGCGAGCGAAGCTGGACTCGACCCACCCGATTCACCCGACCCGGGTCCTTGAAAGGTCGATGTGGGTCTTCCACTCCAACAACCCGGTTTGCCTCCCTACCAACAACCATATGCCTCGGCAATGCGTCAGCAAAAGAGGAAGACGACCCGTCGTCGGACCCGGAATCTGACCCGGACCCGCTTCTAAAGATGAATGGGATCTCGAAGCTCATGCAGAGAAAGTAAAAGAGCAGAACAGCCAATAAGAACTGGACCAGCCCGAATCGACTCTGTGAGGCGGAGTAATCGAGCTTAGACTTCTTCATTGCTCGAATCAAACCCTAAGAAACAAATTTGGATGAAGAAGAAGAAGAATAAAGGGAAGAAGGGAGGGAGGAACAAGAAGGTTTAGTTAAAGAGCACACAAATTTGGGTAAGAAGCCATTAATGCAATTAATTTTTTTCACTTAGGGAGAATAAAAAAAGGGTTGCAAGAAATTCAAAAAGGCCAAAACTTTTTGAAAAAAAGTTTTTGATTTTGGTTTCCAACTTTAAAGCGAAATCAGAAGGAAACAAAAACAAAAAGCTTTGAACAGAAGAAAATAGTCGGTAACCGGCGTACGAAGATGATGGAGAAGCCAGTTACTGTGTAAACTACGTCGTTTTTATCGAATTTAAACACTGAGGAATTGGGAAAAGCAAAAAAAGTTTTGTTTTTTAAGTTTTACAATTATTTAACGTTTTGTGTTTGTTTGTGTATATTGTTGAATAAACTTACGTCCTTTTTATAAGCTTGAGAAGCTTTGATATTTTTTTTTTAATTAAGTTAAGAATTACTCCTAATTATAAACGGAACGTAAACGGTGATCATTAGACGTTCATATTAGTGTTTGTAAGCAAAATTCCAAACTCGTTTACAAATAACCGCTGATAACATTATTAATGATAATAAGTTTCGGTTATAAGTATATTTTTTCGTGGCTCAAATTCCAATGTTCGAAATATCACGGGGAAAACACAAACTCTGATTTTTATTTAATGATTAAAATAAAGAGAGCCAGGTGGTTTCGAGAGGAGAGATACCCACCACACATTCTCAATATTTTATTAAAACGGAACATCTTTTTCAAAATATTATTTTCATTTGGGAAATTTTTATATTTCGTTCAGCATAAGTTATGTTTTCATAACCATTAGTTTATGCAGTTTGCAAAATTAGATCAGTGACAACGTACTTACGGTAATGTCGGTGATAGTTTTAATTTTATGCCCCGGTTGCAATCCCTTTAATAGTTGTCCATGTCGTTTAGTTTCCGTTTTCACTCTATTCACTTTCCAGATTCAAATTTTAATAATTTGCATGGGACCATTTAACCACAGAAAATACAAAAACACCTTAACAGGTTTATGAAATAGTTACCTTTTTGTTTTACATATGCTCTAAAAATATCGACTGCGTGATTAATGATTATATACTCTGATTTATTTGCTGAAAATATGGAAAATAAATTGAGTAAGATTATGATATAACCCATGATTTATGATCTGTAGCATGTGCTAAAAGGTACAGCTTTATATATATATATAGTTGAATTTTTCCAATTTATAATACGAAGCGTGTGACTAATAGTATTATGGGTCCGATCTTTCAAAAAACATAGGCAATAGATTCAGCTTAGTTGGATACTTTTAAGGGAATTATAAATTGTGAAATAAATCATCTACACTTGTTGGTTAAAGTTTCTTTGAGACGAAAGTTAGGCTTGTGGTTTGAACCAAGAAACAGTTGACCAAAACAACAACAACAAAAAGTTAGGCTTGTTGAATTTTAATTGAAAATTGAAGGGGCTCATTGGTCTTTAAATGAATCGTTTCAAAAAGATGAATATGATCAAAGTCAAGAGTTTTTTTTTTGGACAGATTATTGATAACCCGTAGAATTTTCATCGTTTTATTTCCAGAAAAAAATGCAATCATCAAACTTCCAAATGAAACTCGTGAATAATTGACCCAATTTTTTAAAGTGACCCCCAATAGACTGAAATAATGGTCCCCTATTGTGTGAACTAGTGCTTGTGGAGTTACAACATGTTTTGAGAAGCATATGGAGACAATATATGTCCAATCATGGTTTGCGTTCGTTGGTGGTTTAAGTTTTGTCTCGGTTTAGTTCAGTTAATTTTTTTTTTAAAACTCTAAGAGCTTGATTGGTTCCTCCGTTATCACCCTCACGCATTTTTTTGGGTGGTAGAAGTTGTTAGCGTTTGGTAACAATCACACAAAATACTTTCTATCGTTTCGAACTACTTTTTGTCGCTCAAAATCAAAAGCTCCTTCCAGCTAGCGTTTACGGCTGCGGGCGATTGCGGGTGGATAATTAAAAATAAAAATTAAAATTAAAAAAAAACCTAAAATTTATTTAAAATGAAAATAAATATATTAGAAACTTTTAAAAAATAAGATTGAATATTATAATTACAAATAAATAAATATATTTGACATTTTGTAACTAATATTCATTAACAAATTTTTCATAATTGTATAAGATTTATAAATTCTAATTATTTTGATAAATTTTCTTTTCATCACTAATGTATATATAACAACTAAAATTATTTTTCTCTAACATCTCCATACAAAAAATAACAATTTCTCTATTAAAATCATAACTTTCATCCAAACTAAAAAAATTGAAAAATAAAAGTAATAATTTTTATAATTAATTATGTTTAATTAATAATTTTATAGTTTTTTAAATAATAATATGATTTTTAATAATTTTTTTATAGTTATAAAATATGTTTATATTGTTAATTTGTTTAACCGCTACTGCACCCGCAAGTTAATCAGTCGTAAATATCTCGTAAACGCACTCGTTTCTAAACTCTATGCCAGTCGTACAACCCGTTTAATAACGCTGTTAACCGCAACTGTCCGCTTCCGCAAACTCTCTCAACCGCAACCGCAACTGCTGCGTTTAAATCAGTCAGGCCCTAACTTGATGTAATATGATTTATATATCATTTAAGATTGCAAATATATAAATATAAAATCAATTACAATAAATTGATATTTGATCATTTTAAAAATATGGAAACAACAACTTTCGAATTGTGGCTCATGAAACTAAAATATACAAATATTTTCTCAAAAAAAAAAAAAATATATATATATATATATATACAAGCTTTAATTTGTAACCTGCGAATTAAATATTTGGTAACGAAATTTTTTGCAAGTATTTTATTAATTAAAAACTCTGCAAAATGGTAAACTAAAACGAAAATATGATTTAACATTTTCGTTCAAAATACAAGTGAAAATTCATTAAATATGTATTATACAAACAATATACACCAAAAAGTTTCGAAATGGATGGGCTATAAATGGAGTCTTGATGAAGAATGCATCGAAAAGGTATGGGAATGGAGCTTCGAATGAGATGAATGTGGCGAAGAAAAAAAAATGTATAGATCAAATAAAACAACAATGTATAAACAAAGCCAAGGAAGCACCTTCAAAATCGAAAAACAAATGGAAGCTTGATTATTATGTCAATGTCGTTTATCTTCATTACAAAAACTACTTATGGAGTTCACACTTTATCATTACGATCACACCAATCCACATGTTTACAATAAAGATTCCAACGGTTTCGTACTCCTTCATTTGAAAAACCTTAGTGAAAAGAGGATAAATTAAAATAAGTAGATTCACTCCCAAATTATTTTATCTTAGTTTATCTGACTTCGACCATTTTTTGCATAACCGGTTTCACAAGCGATCAGGTCTACCGGCGACGTCCCTTTGAATCAGAAGCAGCAACTTACCATTTGAGATCTACTTGACCCATCTCATAGGTCAAGACGTCAAGCCACTAGTTTACGTAGAAAAGTCAGCCGAGAACTGAATTATATTAGGATAATAATTTAGGAATCTTTCAACCTTAAAAGAAAGCAAAATAATTATCAAACTAAAACTAAAAGATTGTTTTTCTTTTTTGAACATTTAGAAGATTTTTTTTGAGAAAGTAAACTAAAAAAATTGTTACTATCTTGTTGTTTATCCACCATATTTCTATAGAAAGGAGAACGCAAATATTCGACGACGCAGCAGGAAGTAATAAGATAAGATTGAGGAAACCTGACATTTCATGATAACCCAATTAGAAGGAATTTTTTGTTTTTTTTTCTAATGATTTTGTTTTAAAGGTGTAGAGAGAAGATAATAATCGCAAAAGATGCACTTCTTCAATAAAGATAAGGAGACGTGACTTTAAAATTTTAAAAGCCACCACAACATTAGGTTAACTGTATAGTTGACTTTACATTGTCATCCAACTGGTTATCCATCAGAATTTGAAGAAATTTGATATCAAACACGCTTTTTTATAATAAATAATATAGGTTTTTTAGTTCTTTGCATTCCAAGAATATAGTATCTTTGATATAGCTAGTTTGAAATATGTGAGACTGTAAGAACTCAATTAACTTTCATATCCTATATGTTAATTTTCTCATACGCCGAAGTCCACAGGATATCGATCAACATAATAGTGTTCTATAAAAAAAGATATTTGAATTAAAAATTAGTTGATATATATAAAAGAAATTGAATAAAATGAGTGGAATGAATAATATAATTCCCTGTTTCTAAAGAGACCCGATCGAAATCCAAACATTTGCATATGAATGTGCTGGAGATGGGGTTGCTTTGGAGTTTGGATAGTGTACGGATTCGTGGTTGCGTTTTGCCATTTTCTGTAATAGTCCACCTTATTCCTACGTTTTTTTTAATATAAAAGTATTTATACACGTACTTAGGAAAATCCTAAAGAAATGCAATTTCAATACAAATCTCTTCATGTATATCCACAAGCTATGCCACCTTTCCCTGCCCATAATTTTATAAATACTTAAACGGGTCTTCTCAAGTTTCTATCAAATCCATTTTATTTTGTGTTTTTTTCTGCGTATATTGATCAATGAAGGCTTTATGTTGTGTTGTTACTCAGGACGTGTCCATGTCTTTGAAATGCATGGTAAGTGATCTTTCTTCGATTTGCGGTGTTCACTTCATGTCTTTTTGGCTGATTTCATTTGCCTTCTTTTGACGTTCGGTTATACGAAAATAACTGATGCATGCATGATCATGGCCCGGTCCTTGCTTAAAAGCTCATGCAGCAAGGGCTTTTAATTAGGCCACCCTGTTTTTTTTCTTTGGATTGGTGATTTGGTTGGTTTTATTCCAAATTTTTAAGATTCCTTTATCTATGAATTTTAAACTTGGAATAAGTTGTAAACTATAAGGTTATGATTAATTGATATATACATCAACATGCAAATTATGTCAACTATTTTCTATGTGGAACTGAAAACATTGATTTATCACTGAAAACAAAAGCATCAACATATATTTAAGTTAAACACACCCCCTTTTTTTTTGTTTTCATTCCAACATTCATTACTATATTAATAAAATGACTTGGAACCACTCTTATTTAGTATATGTATATGTTTTTCTTTTTTTGACATTGCCTACTATATTGAATTATTCTACAAATTAAGTAAGATATTTTGTTGATTAATATAAAATAGTTGCTAAATAAGATTCAAATTATTTTATGTTTTTTAAAATAGGCATTCTAGAAAATTATTAAAATCTTCACTGTGTGTAATTAGGATAACTGGAAAAAGGTTTCATTGCATTTGTCACACACACACATACAAAAAAAAAAAACAAATAACAAAAAAAATAACACTGTAGTCTGTTCTGTATCGATTAGCTTCACTCACGCTCTCTGTTTCGTATCTTTGGTACCCAGAAGAAAGAAGAAGAAAGTCAAATTCATGAGACGGGAAGAGGAAGCAGATGTGTTTGGTGGGGTTATGAGGTCAATTCCTCTTCAGATGATTGTATCGCTGCCATTAACTCCTACTCTCACCAGGTTCGTCTATATTTCCTACACTAGGGTTGTATTTTTGCTACAATTTCTCTATCGTTTGATTCTTTTTGACCATTCGACGTTCTGGGTTTTTGTAAATTTTGTCTCCTTTTGAAAACCCAGAGAGGTTTTATCGAAGAGGATTGATTGATTGTGTCGATTTGAGGATTCTCATTTACCGTCATTGATTGAATTTTGGCTTATTCTGCTTAAAGTTATGATTTTTTGTTGTTCTCTCGCTCTTTTGGCTCAGTCCTGTTTTGGGTTTTGACATTGTTCCGCGTCTGATGAAGGTTCTTGGCTATGGAAGAGAGAGGAAGGTGATTCTAGAAGCGCCGTATTATGATAAAGATTGTGTTTTGGGAAACATTTTGGCTGCGCATTACCTTTGCTCTTCTGACTTTGCCAGAGCCGATTCCTATGCTCGAGCTGCAGAATCCAATCTTGTAAGCTCTACCTTTTCTCCTCTTTTAATGTCTATGGTTCTTTCTAAGCCAATATCACTTGTCTATAATCAGCTATACTCGATGAATTTGGTGTCGTTGAGCTCTGAAATTCATTGGTTTTACTTATAGGGGAAAGCCACACCGTATGAGAAAGCAGTTTTCGAAGCTGTTAATTACCTGATCTCTGAGAGTATGGACGATGATGTGGCTTTGGCGTTACACTCTAAGGTTAGGATGTTTCTTGGCTTCCGGTTCTTAGTAGTTCTGTTTGCTGTCCTTATATTTGGATGGGTAGCTTGATATATCTTTCCTTTGTAGAAGTTATTCTATCTCTCATATACAACTCTTTATGTTATGCAGCTCTTGGAGAGGTTTCCCAAAGATTTGCTGTCTTGGAAGAGAGTAGAGATTCTGTGTTTCTACATGGGTCGACCCGATCTCTCTTTGCCTCTTTTTCAGAAGGTACTTCGCCAAATTGATTTATAATTAAAAGTCAGGGATCTTTAAAATCACTATCTTTAATTTACTCCATGTAAACTTTGGAAGATTATACTGGAGAATCAAGAACAAGACTATGTTTATGGTATGCTTGCATTCCCATTAATGGAGCTTGGACATTTGGCGGAAGCTGAGAAAGCTGCTAGGAAAGGCTATGAGATCAACAAGAACGACTCTTGGGCTCATCACTGCGTGAGTTCCCGATGTTTACCATCTCTGTCTCTTGTTGTTAATTGGTAATATTTTCTCTAACCATATGGAAGCTTTCATTTGTTTCTTTGGGCAGTTGTGTCATGTTCTTCAAACTGAATGTCGTTTCAAGGAAGCAGTAGTGTTCATGGAAGGGTGCTCAGCTTCATGGGATTCTTGCTCTTCCTTAAGGTACCAACAGCATTTTTCGAACAAATTCTAGAAACCTCTTCTGATCATCTCTGGAGAATCACCTGTTAAAGAAAACAAATATTTGAAACATTTTGATTAGGTATTCGCATAATTGGTGGCATGTAGCAGTTTGTTACTTGGAAGGAGGTTCTCCTATAAGTAAGGTACAAGAAATATATGATCATCAGATGTGTAAAGAGCTGGAGAGAGACGATGCTGTTGCTACAGACGTAATACCCTTATCATTTTTCTTTCCCGTTTTAAAAATGGACCGTGGAACTTCCATTAGCAATCTAATGTCTTATCCTTGTAATATGAAACTCCAGGTCTATATGGATGCTCTAGGTTTGTTGTTGCGCTTGGACACACGCGATAAGCTAGATGACTTTTTAGACAGATTGAAGATCTTGGCAGACTGTTTGACTGATCAAGTAAGTGATTCATCTGTTTGCCTTGCATACATATCCATCTTATTTGCTCTTCTTTTACAATTTGCACAACTTCTATCTTCAGGCGATGTGGTATCAGGAATGGCTTTTTGATATTACAACGATCTGGGCATTGAGTAAAGTTGGAAACACTTCACGAGCACATGCTCTGCTCGAGGGCCTCAAGTACCGGTCAGTACCGCTTTCTCTCTATCTCTCTTGTGGCAATTTTTAAAAAAATGAAAGTTTTGTCTTTTGATTTATCATCAGAGTCTTATAATTCTAACAGAACATCTCATATGAGCAAGAAGAAACAACAGCTGATGCAGAAAGCGATTCTGGTCTGTTCTTGTTGATCCTGACTAATAATCACGGGGACTTTCTTGAGTTCTTTTACTTCTATATCACATCTCATCAGATCCATCTTTCTTAATTTTGAAATCAGCTTGCTGAAGCTGTTTACGAATACGGAAAAGGCAACTGCAAACAAGCTCTAGAACTGCTCGGACCAGACTTTGATTCTGCTGACTATAAGGTAATGCATATTCTTGCATCAATATAAGATATATGTCAAATCAAAAACTTACTAAAGGAAACACGCGAAATGCTATTGTCTCTTCCGTGATTAAATAGGTGATTGGAGCATCGGATTTACAGATAGATGTTTTTAACGAAATCTGGTACAAATGTCTTTTACTCACCGGCCAATCTTCAACTGGTACACTCCCAAAAACACTATTCTTCAGCTTGGTTTTTTACGTTTACTTAGCTAACTCTGCGTTTTGGACTTGCAGCGATTGAAGTATTGGAGAGGAGGATAAAGGAGAGAGATGGTGCTCCTTTCTTGTGGCGTTTACTGGTAATTCTTGAAGTCGTTTATATGACAGGAGAGAAGAGTTGATTCAAGATAGATGCATCTTTGTTTGTACGGTTTGTGAAACGTTGACATTTTGATGGCAGGAGAAGAGTTACGCCGTGGAAGGCAAGACAGAAGCTGTTGTAACTGCAGGTGAGAAAGCGAAGGCGTTGGAATCTTCATATTTCAAGTTTCCTTGATTGCACCAAAAACCGGCGTCGTCTTGTTATCCTTTAGACGTGCTTTTACCGTTTTGTTGAATAAAACTTTGAATCGTTATATATGGTCAATGTAAAAGTTGACTTTGACAACCTATGTAAATTTGCGGTTTGACCCAAGAATGATGGACATTCTCGTAAGATCTCTCTAAACTTTTATTTGTCCCATATATGTTAATATTGTTACAAGATTTTACCAAATGACCATTAATTTAATGGATCTTGAAGCTGTGGAGATAGAAATGCTGCTCAATTGCAATTAGAGACGTCTATTTGATGTCTTAAAACGTGATTCCTAATTTCCTTAAACTGTATATAATTTTGTGATACAAATTATATATACACGGGATTATGTGGATTTTGTGATACTTCTGTATTTTTCTTAATTGTAAAGAAAATTCTAGAACCTTTTAAAAAAAAAAAAACTTTTATTCTAGAACTTCCATGCAGCATATATATATATAAAAACCAAATGTCTAATATTTGTGTAATTTAATATAAAAATAATAGTGTTAAGACTTGTTAGTTATTACATGCATGATGCATCACTCTAACAAAAAGAAAATGCATGATGCATCGCCTAATAAATTTTTGAAATTTCCATGAGTTCTAAGAAGAAACATATATTTGGTGTGGGAAGAGCAAAATCAAGACCGTTTCTTACAAAACCCTGACGTCGGCCACAAAAGCCAAAGATTGGAAACAAAAACTCAACTAGAGAACATGTTGACAAAAAAAATAAAAATAAAAAAAATAAGAACAGGTCAAACTCTGATATTTATACTTTTCGCTTATCCAGAACGATATGATACACACGTAGGTGATGTGTACGTATCTATCTATGTATGCAACTGTTTAGAAATGGGACGAATCCTAAATATTCTGCACAAATATTCATAAGTTTCCTCTTGACTTTTTGTTTTATGTGAGAAGAGAGACATAACATAGCCCACGCGCACTACATTTCGTTAATATGAACATTCTTTTCACAATATATAATATGAACATTAAAAGTATTCTGATTTCTTCTATGAAGTTCGGGAGTTACATTCAAAACAATTTAACTAGCTAAACTGATCTTTCATCAATATTACATGATCATGATGGATCATTTATTTTCCTCCTTAATTTATATGGTTCTGATAAAAAAATGATAGTGTTTTCAGTTTACATTTATGCAAGCCTTACAATATACCGGATACCGGTCTAGATGGAAAACCAAAGATTGAACCACAACACGAGACATTTTCTTGGGAAGACGCGCGTGAGGTAAAAGTATATACTGTATACAATAAGTTACGTAAGGTGGAACCTTCCGCAATATATATTATTTTTAAATATTACATTTCTTTACTGTTTGATCATTCCTTCCAACTTTCACACTTTGTTTAATATTTTTAGCATTAGTCGTTTCTTCATTTTGTTTTGGGAAATTTCTAAATAATTACAAGCTGAATAATACCTCCGAATATTAACTTACAAAGTTCCCTTTTAGCCCATTTAAACATTAGTCTATACAACCAACAAAAGAAACCCATTATATGATCTCTCCTTCCTTCACAAAAAAAAAACAATCCTCTGTTCGATTTCGATTCCGATTTTTTTTTTTTTTGTATCTTCTTCTTCAAACCTCAGAGAAATGGAGTTATTCACCAAAGGCAACGCCGTTAAACTACGGAGCCACCTAGACAAGTTTTTAGTCGCCGACGATGACCAAGAAACCACCCGTCAAAGCCGTAAAGGAGATTCACGGCGAGCCGTTTGGACGGTGGAGACCGTCGTCGATAAACCGAATCTGATAAGATTAAGAAGCTGTCACGGCACGTACTTAACGGCGAGCAATAAACCGTTGCTGTTAGGTATGACCGGTGAGAAGGTGACTCAAACGCCGTCGTCTAACAAACCGATGGATTGGCAAACACAGTGGGAACCGGAGCGAGATGGGTTTTCCGTGAAGCTGAAGTCTTGGTGCGGCAAATGGATGAGGGCTAACGGCGGAACGCCGCCGTGGAGAAACTCCGTCACTCACGACGAGCCTCATACGTCGAAGACCAAGAACTGGTTGATTTGGGATGTTATCACTGTTGATGGTTCTGATCTCGAAAACGTGTCT
Organism: Alliaria petiolata; assembly: GCA_020283515.1. Lineage (NCBI taxonomy): Eukaryota > Viridiplantae > Streptophyta > Magnoliopsida > Brassicales > Brassicaceae > Alliaria > Alliaria petiolata. Next base: position 72,046,537 of record JAHZTW010000002.1, on the reverse strand, counting down.
GATGGAGATGAGAGCTCTGTTTCTTCTCCGGTTTCTTCACATCTATCCGGGTCGGGTTTCGGATCAGAACCCGGTTCGCCAGCATCTGCCGTGTCTATGAAGAGTGTTAGTCGGTTCGCTTCTCTTGGTTTAAGTTCTATGTCTCCGAGATGGTCCCCAAAACCGGTAAGTTTGACTAAGTCTTTAATTATCAGTCTTAAATTTACAATGTCCATTGATTGTTTTTTTTTTCCTTCTTAGTTTGGGTATTAATTAAAAGTTTATCATTGTTAGTTGAACTTAGACAATTCGTAAAATCTGAAATGGGTTGGCATGCATTACCGTATTAACATTTTAAATTTCGGAAAATTAGAAAAACAAATACGTGGACATATATGATTCTTTTCTCCACTAAGATATATCATGCTCCACAAGCACAAACATCGTTCCACCAACCTAATAGCACCAAAAACATTTCGTATTTCTTTATTGTATTTTATAATTAATCAAATCTTTAGTTTACTTAGAACAACTTCTTATTTTATAATTTATTGTAGAAACTACAACAGTTGAAAATATGACACTTAAAATCCAACTAAAAGTTACAATGATTGAAGAAGAATCATATTCTCACTTATACACATATAGGCTGATTATTAAAACTGGATTCGGGTCATGTCTATTCGGATTTTGATTACTTCGGTTTTAGGTTATAGGTCCCATTCGGATATTCTTTTATTTTCGGATCGGATTCGATTCGGTTCATATCGGGTTCGGGTCGGTTCCGTATCGAGGTTGAGAAACCGAATTTTATCCGAAAACTGATCGGTTATAGATCGATTCGGATTTTTTAACCCAAAAGTAACCATAATTTGAATTCGGTTCGGGTATTTTCGGGTATTTGTAACCAAATAAACCAAAAATATCTGAAATGTATTTGATTGAGTACCTAAAATAACTGAAATTAGTATCCAAAAATACCCGATTTATCCAAAATACCTGAAAAAATATAAAAATATCTCAAAATTTATAAACATAATTGATATATTCAATTTATAATTATAATATTTTATATTTTTGTTATTATAAATCTAAATATAACTAATATTTATTTTGTATATAATTGTGTTTCGGATATTTTCGGGTATTTATTCGGTTTTCGGTTCGATTCGGATTCGGTATCGGTTCTTCGGATATGACAGTGTGGCTTCCATTCGGGTATTTACATCGGTTCAGTTCGGATTCGGTATCTAAAAATTCGGTTCATATCAGGTCGGTTCTTCGGGTCCGGTTTTTATGTCCAAGCCTACTAATACCTAATGGTTTTATATAAATAAATCTAGTGCCAACTAACACAAGACACATGGAAAGAAGAAAAAAAGTAAGGTAGTAAAAATGTTGGTGTTATAAAGTAATGGAGAATGGGTGATGGGGTCCAAGGAAAGGAAGCAGTTAGGAGAGTCCCACACTCTTGAATTTCTTCCTCTCTTGGTCTTTCTTGCGGGCAAGGGATTTAGACATTTATTCTCTACATAATGTATATTCGCTTGAAAGTTTCCATACTTTTATGGCATAGTGACACTATTACATTTTTGGCAGAAAAGGGCCATATAATTGTGAGATACTATTTTTTTCATTGTGTTAGAAATTATTTATAATTTAACTTTAGGTATAATGTTTAAACCAAACAATACTTCTAACCTTACTAAAATTTTTATATCACATACTACTATTTATCAAGTTCATAATGGAACTTTAGTTAAATTGAAAAACAAAATCGAGAGAATACAACGCTTGATCGTTCGTTTTTGATCTCTCAATAACATAAAAACTAACCAAGCGTCCTTGACCCAGTGGTAACCTTCAAGTGGGAGAGTCCTGGGTTCGAGTACTCTTGGCCACCTAGCCACGCTCTTAACGTTGGAATTTTGCGTACTTAGATGTAACGCCTCGTGAGATTAGTCTTTGAGCCTAAATTTTTTTAGGATCCCACGGTTAATAACATAAAAACTTCATAACTAATTGCCTTAGGAAAAAAACAGAAAATGGTAACAAAAAAACATGATACTTCATTGGGAAAATTTGTTACATTTCTCTATTATCGTTTTTTTTGTTTCATATAATTATTATACATGTATCAAATCGAAAGTTTAACAAATGCAGCTAATTATCGCACCTTTTCAGCTTCAACTTATTTTTATGGTTGAATAAGTTGAAGAACAAAAAATGGTTTACAATCTAATCCTCATGATTTGGTCTTGAATAGTTGGTGGTCTTGGGATTCTCATGATTGACTAAATTCTTTGGATCGCAAGTGTTTGCAAATCCCAAAAATGTAAACATTACGAGACGCGTTACAAAAAGTAACAAATCCCAAACACGTGAACCACACCAGGTTCAAAAGCCCAAACAGAAAATGCAACATTTTTTTTTCTTTTTCTTTTAACACTCATATCATATAATGCTGACGTGGAAATAAAAACGCGGTAAATCCAGTCAGCAAAGTCTGACTTTTCAAGATCTCTTACATTACTAAACAGTTCTGTGTCCGTGACCGTGTCCGCGTAACCGCGAAAGCCGATTTAGACCAGTCCCAGGATATATAAATACACGAACCATATCATACTTCTTTTTATTTAACACACTCTCATTTGCTAAATTTTACAGAAGACGAGTAGCTTCAACGAAAGGGAAACAGTATCAGCGATGGAGTTTTTCCAGAAAGCGAAAGCTATTCGAATGCGTAACAGCCACAACAAGTACCTAACGGCGGACGACGACGAAGAAGCAGTGACACAAGACAGAAACGGATCGATCAAAAACGCCCGATGGACCGTCGAACCGGTTCGCGATTCCTTCCACGTCATCCGTCTTAAAAGCTGTTACGGCAAATACCTAACCGCTTCGAACGAGCGGTTCTTGCTCGGAGCCACGGGGAAGAAAGTGATTCAGCTGAAACCGAGCCGGCTCGACTCGTCGGTTGAGTGGGAACCGGTGAGAGAAGGATCTAAAATCAAACTCAGGACGAGATACGGTAACTATCTCCGAGCTAACGGTGGACTTCCTCCGTGGAGAAACTCCGTCACGCACGACAATCCTCATTTGTCGGCGACTCAGGAGTCGATCTCGTGGGATGTTGACGTCGTCGAGATCTTGATGAATCCTCAATTCACGGCTGAGAAGGAGACTCCGTCGCCGAAGACGCCGCTGCAGCCACCGCCGCCGCATAGCAGGCCGTCGACGAATTCTCAGTTGTCGGTTTCTCATTCGAGGACTCCGTCTTCTCTTTCGGAGAGATCCGATCCAGATGTGAGTACTTTTTCCCCTGTTCGTGTAATTTACTAAAACACCCTTCTAATTTGTTTAAAATTACAATCGTGACATTTTATTTATTTATTTTTTGACCAGTCGGTTGAGTCTCCATCGAAATCGGATGGGCGAACCATATATTACCATATCGCCGACGATGAAGGACACGTGGATGATGAAACGACCGTTGGATATGCTTTCACGTTTAAAGGAAACAGCGTGGCGGAGCTGACTCAGACGCTGCGAGAAGAAACGTGCTTGGAGGATGCTGTGGTGTGCACGCGGAGTCCCTTAAACGGCAAGCTGTTTCCTCTTCGTTTGCAACTTCCCCCTAACAACGGCACATTGCATGTCATTGTACTACCTTCCAGCGCTAGCCTCTAGAGACGTGCGAGTTTATTCACTATTTTCATTTGAAGTGAGTGATTTGGCTTCTTTGTGTTTGGTGAAGTGTTTGGTGAAGCATATGATATGAACGTTATAAAGAAGTCTAGAAGATAATAAGAGTTTGGTAGTTTGTACAAGACTCGTGGTCACGGAGATAAAAGGGCGTCGCACTTGAGCATTGCTTCATCTTTAGCAAGAGTTGATGATATAAGAAAAACAAAGATAGTAAAGAGTTTTGGAAAATACTTTAATACATTCTTTTTTGGGGGGGATTATAGTACTACTTGTTTGTTTTTTGTAAATAAGTGATACCTTTGTAAACGAATATTTGGATTTTAGGAGTATATTTTGTGTGAGCATGCATTAGTCATGATCATGAACGAATATTATTGTTTCACCATCAGGGCGTTGAAAACATCTCTTCTTCTTTTGTCAAGCTGCACAACGTCTTCGTAGAGCAGGTTGCTAGGAGTCGAAAGATGGAGAAGCAAAGCATGTGACATTTACAAAATCGTTCAAATGTCGGGAAAATGGTTCAAAGAGGAGTAATATGAGAAGATTTAATCACGAAAAAGTAGTTGATCACTTGATCTTGATCACCGATTGCAACGTGAACATCATCACACTATCTATAGAACTCGACTAGAAGTATTAACTAAATCGCCAATATGCTTTTCTTAATTTCTACAATTTGCTAATATATTTATTTATACAACAAAATCACAACTTGGCAAGTTTTCTACAAATATGAGAATAAAAAATATATCTGTAGCAAAATGAAAAATATACACAAAATATTAATTTTTAATAACAATATAAAAGTATTTTTTTTTCAAAATCGTTCTCTTACTCTCCAAATATATTTCTTATTTTTTCTCTCTCTCTTAGTTAAGAATAATTTTTTTACTCATCTTTACATAGTTTGAAATATCAATTCCTCAAATTATATCTGTAAAACTAATACTCCCTCCGTTTTTATTTAAGTGTCGTTTTATACTTGTTTTTTTTTACAAATAATTATCGTTTTCGGATTTCAATGCAAATTTATAATACATTTTCCAGTTTTGATCATATTTTTTAATTTATTAATTGATCATATCAAATAAAATAGTATATTAATTAAGGAATAAAATTGAATTTTTTTTTTCTTTTTAATATTTGTGAACAATTCCAAAACGACAAAAAAAAAACAAAGGGAGTATTCCATTGGAAACAACATACTTTTGATTAAAATACTTCCAAGAAACTTAAAAAATAGAGGAAAAGAAAATGTCCATTCATTTGTAAGAAACAACATTTTTGTATCATTTTCGTATGTTATTTCCAAGAACCTCATAAATTGATAAATAAATCATTTAAGAAAAAATATAATCCACAAAAAGAAAACAAAATCTACCCGAATAGTTGAACTTGAAAATTGATTCGACGACGCTCTTATTTATTTAGGAAATTAGGATAATCTCGCTTGATTTCCTGGATTTATCTTTTTTCTCAATTTATCATCATATATAAGAACTGACAACCATCACAGCGAAAATCAGACGCTTCAACTTATCCCCACATCTCTCTCTCAGAAAACCCTAACCATCCTCCTCTTTTTCTCTTGTTTCTTCGCCGCCACCGCCCCGCTGTTCAACGGTGGTGATTTTCTCAGACGGTCAAATCGATCTCCTACATAAATCTGATACCATGGCTGCTGCTGCTACTGCTTCCTCGGACGCCGGCGAAGGACCAGTCATGGGGCTCATCAACAAGCGTCTCCGCGCCCTCCGCAAGAAACTCAACCGGATTACTCAGATGGAAGAGTCGATTTCTCAGGGAAAAACCCTAAACAAGGAGCAAGAGGAAGTCCTCCGCTCGAAACCAGCCGTCGTCGTCCTTATCGAAGAGCTCGAGAAGCTCCGCGCTCCTCTCTCCGCCGCCGTTTCAGAAGAAATCAGCCTCGCCACTCAGCACCACCGGGCTTCTCCCGATCAAACCACCGCCCGTGAGCAAAAGGAATCCGGAAACAACGCGACCGAGGAAGCGAGCAGCGACGGCGGCGCCGAGCTAGGTGACTTGGTGAATCTCTTGTACTTTGGTTCGCTCTTCGATGTGAAGTCGCAGAAGGAGCTCGAGTCGATAATGTCGACCAGGAAACACGAGAGAGGATGCTGCTTGACTTACGATTACGTTACCGATGATGCTACGGATATGCTCGGCGATCAGGATTTGGATTCGATCTCGAAGCTCTGGAGTATGATGGTGTCTAGGCCAGTGGATTCAAGCTTTTCTCACAAGAACGCTTTGGCTCGCTGCATCGAGCACGCCAAGCTATGGCTAGCTAATTCGGATCAGCCAATCGAATCAAACTGCAACGACCTTACGTGTAAGAGAATCCCAATCTGAATTCGTTTGCATATTTGTCCTTTTAGTTTTACTTACTGAGATTTGTTTCAGATGCTTTTAGTTTTACTTACTCAGATTTTGTTTCAGATGCTTCTCTGAGAGAAAAGTTGAAGAAGATTATGGGTTCTGATTATATCCTTATTACGCCGGAGATCGTTGAAGTGGCGGCTGATGACTCTTTCCAGGACATTGAAGCTCTCGCTGGGCACTATGAACAAAAGGTACTGACTTTTCTTATTCCGGAGGAGATTACGTTTTGGGTTGTAGAGAGAACTCAATGGTTAATAATGAAATGGATTGCATTCTTGAATTCTCTTTCTTTGTTTGCTAATCGTTATTTCTGGGCTGCATTGTTTGTTTCGTGTTTAAAGCTAAACTGCCTGTTATTAGTAGTTGTCTGTTTGTTATCAAATTTGTAGTGGGATTTTATTGGAGTTTTACTGATTCAGACATACTGTTTCATTCACGGCTTTGTGGGATGCAAAAGCTCGATACTTTATCTGAAGGAGGAGATTAATGATCCCCTTTCTATCGTTAGGGTGAGATCGAGCTTCATTTGTTAAGGAGTCAGAGTTTGTCTAGGCTTCGTCTACGAAGCAGACAGAAGAGAGGAACTGTCTGAAGTTTAGTGATGCAGGAGTGAGATGTGCTAGAGATTATTATTAAGCTAAGTTGATTGGATAGGATAGAGAAGCACATTCTTAATCTTGGATATGCCTGGTTGCTTATTTGATTGTTCAACTGTTCTCTTTGATGTTGAGAACTCGGTCTTGGTTAGAACTAGCTTGGTAGTGAATGCTGACATGTTTCTGAGTGTCTCGATATGTGATTTAGAGAACATGCATCCTTCCCATGTGTTTTCTGGAGCAATTTCCCATTGTTATGCTCTTTCTTTCTGTGGGACTGATGTTCTCCGTTTACAGGAAGAAGAAGAAGCTTCAAACTTCAAAGAACAAGAATCAGTTGTTAATGATCAATTTGAGCATCAAAAGGTACCAATGAAATGCGGAGCTCTGATTATCTTCAAGTGTAATTGCTCGAGGCTGAATCTGATTTTGTTTTTGTTTGAAGGATGAGTCGGTGACGGAAGGAGAGGTGGTCAATGGACAACAGGAACAAGCCTATACTCAGGTGAGAGCAGAGAATGCCAAGAGAGACTACGAGCAACAGTATGTGCCGCGCGGATCCTCCCAGAACCAGAGAGGTCGTCGAGGTTCTCGAAGAGGCTACTCCAATGCCAGGGGAGGTCGAGGTGGTGGCGGTGGTGGCTACTCGAATGGGCGGTATGAATCTTATGACCAGTCTGGTGGAAACGGTTACCAAAGGAGCTACTACAACAACAGGGGAAGGGGACGTGGTAATGGCGGTGGAGGAAATGGCCATTCATACAACAACCACCAGGACTCTAATGTTGCTGTTGCGTCTTAGATTTTGAGCCTCTGGCTTTTGGTTGCGTCTCCTTCGTTTTCGTGCGTTTCGGCTATGACTTATATAAGCCTTTATCTCGGGTTTGGAACTTTTGACAATTGCTCGGTTTTTGTTATGAACATTTGGTTTGGTTTATGGCCCCATCAATTTTACTGTCTCCGGACATGTGAAGTAGTGATCTTTTTATCCATGAGAGAGCCATTTCTGGTAATCAAATTTAGCTTTATATATATAATAACAGGACGAACAAGTAGCTTAGGGATCCTAGCTTGTAGTTTGATCATGTAATGTGGTTTCGTTTCTAGTCTACCTAAGATTTCTCTTGTTCGAAATCTTCGATTTGTGAACCGGTCTTGTACTGGTAACTTCTGGCACAGTACCAGAAATAGACAAGGTTAACCACACCCAAACCGGCTATCAAATAGTAGAAGTAATCTAGTTTCCCTCTATCAAGGTCATCGTTCAGCCAGTCCGGGTGGTCTTTTCTTCCTGAGAATCTATGCACGGTGGTCACCAGCAGACTGGTTAGATAGTGAGATGCGGCAAAGGAGAGAGGAAACAGCGAAGTCGCGATGCTTCTCATGTGTTCCGGGAACTGACTGTTGAAGAACTCGATCTGTCCGATGAAATTGAACGACTCGCCGAGTCCCATCAGTATGAGCTGCAATGCTAGCCAAAACACTGACATTTGTGTCGATTTGGGAGCTCGTGTGCGCCTCACACTCTCCACAAATCCCGCAGTGAACATGGTGAGGATGGCGAAGACGATCCCTATCCCCATCCGCTGGAGGAGAGTGAACCTGAACTTGCGTATTCGCCATAAGGACGGGACTAGGACGCGGTCGTAGATAGGCACCCAAATGCCTATTGTAATGAAAGTGATGACGGATACGGAACCGGCCGGGATCTCAAAGTTCCGGCCCATGTGCCGGTCCATTTTCGTGGCTTGAGGGATTATGAAAGCCGCTTGTGTGGACATTGCAACCATGGAGATTATTCCAGCAGACCAAACCGGAACCACCCTGATCAAACACTTGACCTCTTCAACTTCTTGAACGCTACACAGCCTCCACTTATTCGCCTGAACTCCATCGGATGTCAGATCACACTCTGCGATCACCGCCGCTTTGTCGAGGAACCTAAACGTAACCAATACATTTTAACTTAATTATGTGTAAACAAAACAGTCAAAACCGAATGTTTCTTAAAGTATATGAACAGTAGATTACTTGAATTGGTTGGTGAGGGGTAACTTGGATAAGACGCCAGGTTTAACCGGCGGGTCATAATACTCGACCGTCCCATTATCCTCCACCGGAGTCTCAAGGTTCCGCTTCTTGCGAGCCGCCACGATGACTCGAGCAATACCAGAGAAAACACTCCCTTCCGGTTTGACATACACGTAAAACCGCATACCGGCAAAGAACAAAACGACCGCGCAGGCCATTAAACCGGTCGGAATGCTAAACCCGACGAACCAGCTGATATTGTCCTGTATGTACACAATAACGGTATGCGCAATGATGAGAACGATGGAGAAAGTTAAGTAGTACCAATTGAAGTAACTGGCCATTCCTCTAAGGCCTTGCTCTGTTCGTTGGTCAAACTGGTCGACTCCAAAAGGGATGCTGCAAGGTCGGATCCCGCCGCTGCCGATGGAGAGAAAGCCGAGACCGAGCAAGAGAACTCCGAGCTGGAGTCTGTTTGGACCGTCGCAGCTCTCTGGATGGTGGATGTTGCACGGTGGTGGGTGGAGTTGATGCAGCCAGGCTGTGAGTGTCACCGTCATTAGTCCCTGTTTGGATTTATTATAATTTTGATTGATTCCTTTCTTTTTGGAAAACACACTGAGCAAAAATTTGGATTCAATACATTTAATATAGCATACATACCTTTTTTTTGCTACAACTTTATATTAATTAGTTACAACTCCATTGTGTTACGGAAGTACATTAATAGGAAATGATGTGTAAAGCCATCAAAATAGTAATGGCTAAAGTAAAAAAAGTTGATAAGCTAATTTTGAAAAAAGATGAAGAAAACAAAACGGCATATAATGCTGTTTTGTCTAGCTTTAGTGATGTGGATAGACCGTCTGATTTTTTGCATTATGTATAAAAATGAATGAACAAAAAAGTCAGCTTGTAGAAGTATAGTTGGGAGATCTCAAACCAAAGAATAATTAATCTACGAAATATATATAGCTACTATAAGTGACCATAGAGAACAAATCGATACCTAAAGAGAAACAACGTAACTAGACTGTCATCATTACCAATTAAGTAATTCAACATTTCATCATTAAGCTTTATTACCAATGTTATTGTTTATATAAATTGTAAAAGAAGAATAATAGATGAACGTACGAGAAGGGAGAAGAAGGAGGCGTAAGCGATGGTCTTGAAGCGGCCAACGTAGGCGTCGGAGATGATCGCACCGAGGAGTGGAGCGAAATTGGTGAAAGCCATCCACAAGTTGTAAACGTTGGAAGCTTCCACTAGCTCCATGTGGAGCACTTTTGTTAAATACGCCATGAAATTCGCCGATATCCCCATCGATGCCAATCTCTCCAACGTCTCATTTCCTTTATATTATTGTCATTTATAGTGAAATTAATCTCACCAAATAAAAAAAACATGTAGTCCAATATAATTTATGAATGGATAGACGTATTATAAAATACAATCATTGATGCATGTAACTCATGATGATCTGTCTGAAAAGTCTAATTAAGAGTATATCTCATGCGTCTTATGTGCAAAGTTTTACGCCAAAACAATAACATGAAACGGTCGACTATAATATATCTAATTTGAGTCATTTCTCCTGACTCCTGATACTATTTTCTTTGACTATTGTATTGCGTGACTCGCAAATGAGTTTAGTGTGCTCATGATATTAGTGGTGTTGGCCACAACTACAGATTATTGGTATTTTCATCGAAGTGTTATACTGTGTAAGCCTCTCTCTAAACATAAGAAAGATGTGAAATATAAGACAAAAAATTCCTTAAAATAAGACTATAGATCAATTGAAAGAAATCAATGAAGCATGCATGTTTAATAGGTCGGTCCATTTAATAGAATGGATGAAAAAAAATCGTATCCATTTAATAACTTTACCATATTTTTCTTTGGAAAAAGAATAGTTTACCATGGTAAGATTTTTTAAAAACAAAATCTTGCAAAGAACATACCAAGGATGAACGAAACGGCTCTCCAGCCTCCACGTTTTTTCTCCGGCGTCCGATTCTTCGAATTCTCAACAACTTCCATTTCCGGTAATGACCACAATGATCTCAAGAAAGCTACAACCAAAAAGACGAGGAAGACTGTTTCTTTTTTTACCTTATGAACTTGCTTTTCGGGTAGAATTTATGAGAAAGAATACATTCTGACCAAGGGACGACAATAATTGGAAGATGAAATGAAGCTGAGGGAGGACTTCTTATTTAGAGAGAGAAGAAAATTACTTTATTTCTCTCTAACCCTTGTTAATTTTGACTGCCTATGTGAACAATGCATGGTGTGTGTATATCTCTCCTTTTTTATTTTTTAGTAATAAGTGTGTATCTCGTTTTATTTTTGAGGGGTTATATTGTAATGTAAATGTAAATATTATTTATTGTCAATTTTAAATCAATTTTAGAATGGTAAGTTGTAAATAAATAGTTATCTATTCAATATGTTTCCAAGTATATATATATATATATATATATTTATTGCAATAAGTAACATGATCATATAAAGTTTATTATTGGTAACTGGAGACAACAACAAAAAGTTGGTAACTGTTTTTCATAAGTAATTAAGTATACAAAGCGCAACTTTGTTTCCTTCACTCCAAATTCCAATGACAATCTTAATACACATGAGAGGTTAAGTAATGATATGTGTTAGTTTTTCAAAAATCTATTATAAAATTGCTCTAGAGCTAAATTTATTTAGCATTCAGTAATTACACGACGTATGATCTAACAGATATGATTCTCAAAACACTCTTCAAATAACGACAAAACCTGAAAAAGCTCGTCGTAATCTCTCTAATTAGTCGACAAATCACAAAAATCTTATAAAATTTATCGAATAAAATGAAATCGCAAATCCGATGAAAAATAAAACACAAGAGGCCAAAAGTGGGCTGAATACACGTGGACGGTGAAAGCCCATGGTCGCTGAGAATCGGTTTCGCCCCAAAATTTTCCAATGGAACCAAAACCACTTCGTTTAAAATGGTATCTTCTCTAAAATATGTGAATCAATCAAAAATGAGAATCAAAAATGAAACTTAACAAAAGATTAGAGATACCTCAACTTGATCTTTAGAATTCGGATTAACGTCCGAATAAAGCATACTCCTTTAATTTTTTTCGGATTGAAAAAGGTTTGGATTTTGTGCGGTCACATGACTTCTTAGTACTTTCTTCTTCTTCCCTTTTGTGTATTGGGCTGGCTAATTCATTCGGAGTACGGTTTCACGTTTTCCCCAGAGGTTTTTGTTCCTTGCTTGGGCATATCCCCATCTTCTTCTTGATGAGGGCCGCCGCTTGATAGAGCGCACAAAGTGTTCGACGAAATGCTCCAGCCATGGTCTCTCTCAACTCAGGCCCCATTTCATCCTTTGCTTCTCGGAATTCGCTGATTGATTCCGATACCCTTTTGCCCTTTTCTTCTTTCTCCACTTTTAATCCCAATTGTTCGGCGAAGCTGTGTCTTTTAGCTGCCAGAAAAGGTTGTGGGCCTGTTGTTCTAGGGTTTCTTGAGGCCAAGCCGAGGAAGAAAGGCTGTTGCTCTCGGATGTGCAATAACCGGAATTTGGGCTGGGATAGCGAGGGGACTAAGGATCTGGAAACGGAGATTTTGGAGTTCATGAAGAGTTCGGAGAGACCTGGGATGTTTCCTAGCAAGAAGGATTTAATCCGTTCTGGAAGATTTGATCTTGTGGAGAGAATCGTAAACCAAGGTGGTTGGCTTTCCATGGGGTGGGATTCGGATGAACGAGGAGAGGAAGAAGAAGAAGGGAAACTCGATGAGGTCCGAGTAAACGAGAACGTCATGCTTCGGGATTTACATATCGAGAAACAGCTTCGTAATCGCAATTCACGAGAAGTTGATAAAGCCTTGACTCATGGAGCTTTTGATCTTTCCTCAAATCCTTCATCTTCAACAGAGTGAGTCCTCCTCTAAATTTACGTTGCTTCTTATTCTATGCCTTTTAGAATGTTAACGTAGGTTCTGTATTAACAGAGAAGTAGATGTTAAGAATGAGAGTGGAATTGAAGGCATTTTGACCAGATTGGAGAAAGAAAGGAATCTGAGTCTAGGGATTAGCTTGAGCGGGAAAGGGGAAAGCAATGGTGCCATGAATGATATCTTCGCAAATGTTTCAGTTCCTCGGTCTTCGGTGATTGTGGTATGTTTCTTGTCTACAAACTTTGCTGTTCACTCTACACAAAATAATGGATCCTGATGAATAAACTGTTTACGTCGTGTCCTTTTTCTAAAGACATCTAGTGAATTTCAAGAACTCGATGGTAGTAGAAGTTCAGGGGAATATGCACAAAGTAGGTATCAAGAAGCCAAGTCAGTTTCAGGAACGCGAGGCTTGAGCAATTCGTCTACATCAGAAACTTGGAGGACTTGGAGTATGAGGAGAGCTGGATTCACTGATGAAGATTTTGAAGGTATGGAGTTGCTTCTGTCTTTACATATAAAGTACTTGATAAAAAAAAAGATCTAAGCCTGAAAACGTTTATATCACACAGCTGCTGAAATTTCTTCCAGTGGTTTGGATGTTGTGAAGAAGGATAATACGAATAAGGATTCTGGCGATGGCGTAAATGGAAAAGACAAAACTGCATCTTCCCCAGAAGATATAAATACAACTCATTTCAAAAGCCGTCTTCAGAATCTCCGGTCAGAACTTTCTTTTGTTCTTCAATCCCTTAGATCTCATCCTGATGAAGTCGTGCCAAGTAAGGTAACATCTGTTATCATTTCTTTGTATGTAAGTGTTTGACCAGGACAACATCTAGAAACACTGTTCTACTTGTTTGATGTCTCATGACTTCCTATCAAACTAGTAGCGATTCTATTAGTGATTTTTCATTTGGCTTACTTTTGGTTTATGATTTCATTTAGGATAGTGAGATAAATTCTGGGAAATTGGAGAATCTCAGTGATGATTGGGAGTTCAAAGAGAATGAGATCATATATGCCCAGAATAAGTTACGGTCTACACGGGCAAAGCTGGCAGTTCTTGAAGGAAAGATGGCTATGGCTATAATGTATACTTTGCTCATTGGTTATGTGCAGATAGATTGGAGGAAGCTTACACTATTGTCTCTCACATTAGTTAACTTTTTTCTTTTAGAGACGCACAGAGGATTGTACGGGAGAAGCAGAGAAGAATAGATCATGCTAGTAGAGCTTTACGGTTACTTCGAACCGCATCCATAGTATGGCCTAATTCAGCCTCAGAAGTTCTACTAACGTGTTCATTTGACGGTTGGTCTACCCAGGTCAGTTCATATCGATTAAAAAAAACTGATTAATCTCTGTAAAGGAAATCAAACTGCTTCACCTCGGCTGAAGTTGTTTTATGATATTGCAAAGCAGAGGAAAATGAAGAAAGCAGAGAACGGAGTCTTCTCTTTATCGCTGAAGCTATATCCTGGAAAATATGAGGTTAGATGATTCAATCAATGCAGTATCTGCAACTAAAATTTTCCCCATTCATGAGCCAAACCAAAATCTTAATCTTGCTACATTTTCCTCGCAGATAAAGTTCATAGTTGATGGCCAGTGGAAAGTTGACCCGCTTCGACCTATTGTAACTTGCGATGGATATGAAAACAATCTGCTCATCATCACTTAAGCTCATAGGCAACAACATTTTAAAGCTAATCACACCATCGATGGAGCATGAGCTAAATTAGTAGGGTTTTAGTTTCTTTTGGAACATTCATGTAGGGTAAGGTAACCAAGGAACCAGTAGAGCTAGTTTTTTTTATCTTGACAAAACAAGTGTGTCAGAAAAAACTGTATATCTCAAATTTTCCATCATTGTAATATGATACAGCCCACTATGTTCCCCTGACAAGACTCGTGTAAACAATCGACTTCTTGCATTGTACAATGCTAGATATATTATACAACCATTTCTATGGTGAGGTTGGTGAAGAAGAAAGCTGTTGTTTTCGCCTAACGACATATGTAAATCCACTTCCGCAATATACTTTGATCTCCTTCGTTCCCAGGTCTATACTTCCCAGGCTCACCGGTTGAGGATTGGTCTGATCATTGGTGTTTCCAAGACCTAGCTGACCATGTTCACCCCATCCCCATGTCTTAACTTCTCCACTCTCTGCAATACATTCAAATCTTTGTTTGATATCGAGAAGAAGTCTTACGAAGGAAGAGAAAACAGAATTTACAGCTCCCCTTTTACCTGTTACAGCTGCAGAATGCTCTGCTCCTGCTGCGATTTGCAGAACTTTAACTCCATTAAAACCCGGGACTTTCTCTAAGAGAGCTTCTGAGGAATCTACTTGCAGTTGTTGTTTCTGGGACTGTTTATCAAGGGTGTTACCAAGCTTGAAAACTTCGCCATCGACTGTTCAACAAAGTCCATGAACAGAGGAATGAGTACAGTGAGCTAATTGAAGGTATTGATTGATGCATCCACACGGAAATTACCGGTTAGCAGTAAAGCATGATTCCATCCTAAAGCAACTTCTCTGAAAGACAGAGATGAAGGCAAACACTGAGGGGTTTGAACATCAGGACTGCCGCAGAATCCTCTTCCCCAATTGAACAACTCTCCTTTAGCTGGTCAAGCACATCGGAAGACGGGTTTAACAAAAGATACACATGATTCGATCAATCAATGAAACTGAACTTGAGACATACGTGAACTTGAGACATAAGGGTTAACCTGATATAGCTGCACTATGATCTCCATTAGCTGATATACGAACAACCTCGACATCTTCTAATCCAGAGACAAGACATGGAAGATTTACCGACTTTGTTCTGTCTGACGAGACACCTAACTGTCCGCGTTTTCCAGATCCGAATCCGCACACTTGATTCTCTTAAGAACACAAGATAAATCAAATGGAGAAAAACACTTTTCTTGCAAACCAGTGAAATGATGTATCAGATGTTTACCTGCGAACAAGACAAGGGAGTGGCGCATACCACAAGCTACCATCTTCACGCTCTTATCGACAAAGTAAGAGACTTTAGCTGGAGTGCTTAGTGACATGTTCTCACCATGACCAAGCTGACCAAATGAGCCATTGCCGCATGTAAAAAGGCAACCAGAATCTACACTCACACACACACACAACACAAAAAAGGGAGGAGATCAAATCTCTCTGCCTCCAAAGCAGTTACAAAACTTTCATTTTAAGTTCACCTGAAACAAAACCAGAGTGACTCCATCCAGCTGCAGCTTGAGTTATAACATAGTCGTCGAAGAAAGATACTGGTTTTGGCAAAGAAGTGCTGAGGATGTCTCCATGTCCTAATTGACCAGAGTTTCCCCTTCCCCATGTCAACACCTTACCAACTGCCAAAATCCACACTTCAATGGTTCAATCAGAAGATTAAGTAGTCAAATTACTGCAGAATCCATACTTCAATGGTTTCTTCTATCGGAGATTTTGTGGGTTACCAGAAGTCAAGGCGATGACGTGAGCGCCGCCACAGGCAAGCATTGATATGGAAGAAAGTGACGTCAGCGAGAGAAGCTGCGGGAGATGCTCGTCTTGTAGCTTGGCCGTCCCCAGCTGGCCGTCCGTACCTGCGCCCCAGCTCCATAATCGTTCTTCTTCATCAGCCAGCTCCATGCTCCTCCGCCTTAGTCGCTTCACAACGACGAAATTTTGAACAAAAGTAACCAACCTGCCTGAAACGATGCCGTCGTGAAAGTTATTAGGGTTTTGCGAAATTTAGTTTCTTTTTACCAAGGAATCGAAACACCGAGTTGTCCAAGTCAAGGTCACATTGACTTTTGGTTGATCGGCTTGTTATAAAACTGTATAGATCGGTTTTATTGAAAATTACTACACGGCTTATGGATGTCGAGCTCGAATCTTCTAGCGAATTTGAAATTCTTCTTTCTTACAAAAATTTTCAACTCGTTATATTTGATAATTTCTTGAAAGAGAACGAACCAAATTTTAACCACAAATTATTGTGAAACCTGAGTGAGGTAAAAGAATAAACCACAAGGATTTTCCTTTGCTATAAATTCATATAACATTACACATTTTTTCAAGAAAAGAATTTGCCAAAAGTGTAAAAGAATCAGACTTTAATCAGAACAAAATAAAAAAAAGTTACTACTATATAGTATTTTATTACTAGATGCTGCTAAAGGATATCGTCGTAGGCTACAATATCTCTGCGTTTAAATTCCCTTATCGTCGCCGGCGATGGACTTCCGTCTCCGTCGGTACTATTGCTTCTCGGTTTGACAATGGCCGACGCTAGCCTATTGCTTCTTCCATGTTTTCTTAATGGCAACACGGGTCGGAGAAGCTTCGAGGAAGAAGACGACAACGACGGCGACGTTTTATCCTTTCCTTCCCCTACCGTCACACCTTCCCTCCACTTTACCAATGGATCCGTCGCCCAAACCACCTGCAACTGCAACACAACAAGTGCCCCCAAATCTTATTAACCCTAATTCTCAAATTTCACAACGACGTTTGTGATTTCACTGAAAAATTAGCTCAAATCGATGAGTGAGCGAGTACCTTTTTGGAATCGATGGATATACCGAAAGAAGGCTCGTGGCTACCGGCAATGGCAGCTTCTGCTGACTCGGCGGTGCGATACGAAACGGAGCCAAATCCGTCTTTGTCGATTCGGATTCTGGAGATTGAGCCGTAGATCTCGAATCGGGATTTCAGCTCCAGGACTGAGCAGTTGGCGGGAAGTCCGATAACTGCCAGCGCCGGTGGCGGAGGAGGTTTGTTGGTCGGCTTGTCGATGATCTCATCGAATTCCGATGACGGAGGCGCCCACGGTCGCCGGCGTTTCGAAATTCGCGCCGGTGTGTGGCGGTAAGGGTAGGGTTTGTCTCTCTTGCGGCTCATACTCGCATTCGCTCGAGTCCCACCACAATTTGTTTTTCTTTCTAATTTCCTTTTTGGGAGAAATAGAATCTAAACACATATTGGGCTTAAACTGAATGGGCTTAACATTGGGTCAAGACCCATATAGTAACACCGTCTATATCGTCCCCCCATCGGTGTGAACGAGGGCTTGAGAGAAGACGACATAGATCGGTGGACCCTACAAACTCCTATTTTTTTTTATAACTTCCATTCATGTTTGCCACGTGGTTCTATCTGGGCCTGAATCCGAGACTGATGTGCAGAGAAAATCTATGCGCAGGAGTTTTTGTTTTATGGTCCCACACTGACGTGGATGGTGGAAAATATCTGGATCTGATACATCTGTTCCGTACACGTGGCTTTCAAAGATTGTGCTGTGAGTTTTGGACATCTTCGATTCTTCGTTGGTGGGTGATTTCGGATAAGAAAGAGTTCTGTCTATTTCAAATTTTCACAACCCCAAAGGTTACATTATTGCGCATATGGATGGATGATGGTATATGGAGTTATCATAATCAAATAGTGCAAGTCCTTTTCAAATGAATCAATTCTCTCCCTTCTACTATTTGCTCAATCATTGACTTATTGGAAATTGCATCACGTACGAATTATTGTTACGATAAATGTTATATTCTTTATATGCTACTAAATTAATTATTACGATATATATGCATTTTGAATTTTTGACAGCCATATCATTTGAAAAGCACAACTTTTCATTTTTCTCTCGTCATTGAAAAAACTTGTGATCTTTGTCCAGTTTAATAAAAGTTCATACTAATTCGACATAACTTACGATGTCCCAAAAAATATTTGATATAATAACGTACAAGACAGTTTGATATTTTATTTATAAGATTTCAAGTTTTTTTCCTCCCAGAATATGAACCCTAAGGAAGGAAAAAAAGAAGAAGGAAAACATAGAAGATAACTTGAGGCTCACGGAACGTAGACCTTATAGTATCTTGGACCTAGCCCTCCTGTTTTGAAACCAGACAGCGACTTGGCTCGGCTGCAGCCCTAGCTTATCGGCCAGCCAGAGTTTCCTGTCTGGTTCGAGTCTTTTCTCTTCTTCGAAACTCTCCTCTAGTAAACGCAGTTGAACTGGTGTTAGCTTCCGTTTCTTGGTGATCTCTCGCATCTTGTAGCTCTCACAGACGTCTTCTTCCTCCATGGTGTTAGTCTCTGTGTTGCTCATCGAGCTAGATCCTGATAAATTAAGGCGAATATATATGTGACCAAAAACGGAATCATTTAATTCGAAATGACACGAATCTTAAAAAGAGAGAAATAAGAAGAGAATCTGATCTATGTCGCATGAGATTTTTCAAAGTTTTTTCTCTTTTTTTTTGTTTGTCAAACTCTTTTAAACTAAAAGGACAGTCTGTAGTTTGGGGATGAAGATTCCTCAAAAGTGAAAACTTTTAGGAAAACAAAAAAAATGCATTTAAGAAAACCCACAAAACTAAAATCCAGATAGGTGGAACAGAGGAATACCATAAAGAGCAGAGTGAGAGCTCGGAGGAAAGCAAGAAGAAGGAAACTTATGGCTGTGGCTTTGCTTCTGGTTCTGAAACCAAAAGAGAACTTCTGAAGCAGTGTTTGAGTTTTCCATTTGTAACTGTTATAAATGAAAATGTTGAGTCAATTACTGCAAAAATGATGAGACTCTTAAGAGTCACTTTTTATATTAAAAAAAAAAAAAGAGATTATGGAATGACGAAAAATAAAAGTTACAAGAAAGAAAAAAACGATTCCTTTTGCTGGTTTAAGTGTTTGGTAACAAGAGGGAGACGAAGGTGCTGTTTTGCCATAAGAGGGATTATATTTGTGGTTTATAATTAGCTGAGGACTTTTTTTCTTTCCCAAATTAGCTTAGTTTCAAGCAAAGCGATTGATTTACATTCCCAATCTATAGTCCCTTTGAAAAAAGTGAAAATAATAAAAAATAGTTTCACAAAATAGAATGCAATTTGTTATGAAATTAAGTGTAAAAATTACTCTTTCTAGTAGGTACGAAGAAATGTAATTACTGAATAATAACCATAACAATTAAAAACGGGTGAGTTTGCAAGTTGGGTTAATGGAGGAGATGCTCTCTAATCACCTTTTGTTGTCTATTTATAATTGCAAGTGGGTACAATATTTCCTTATGTGACACAAACAATCCTTATGTACCACACTTGACTAAAAAGAAGAAATTTTTAAAGTGACGTCCATTCTTTCGTTTTCCGTCAACATCAGATTCTTTTGGTTTGGTTTCGTGAAAATTGTGAATATCCCGTCCACTGCTCTAACAAAGTTTTACCTTGCTCTTGTTTTACTTTATTCACATATATATAATCATATATATAGTACTGTTTCTTTTGTTTGGGTTATGTTATTGTATGACGGTGCGAATATAGAAAATGATTTTGTTTCTTTTTCTACGATTATTTTTGTTTTAATGCTTGTGTTAAAACATATTTTGACGCCAACCATGGGTTATATAGTTTTAGACTAGAATTTTTAATATCCGAATTGTGGGTTTTATTATCCGAATACGGATACAAACCACCCGGATATCCGGATTTTGGAGCGTGGTGAAACGAATTTCGGATCACGGATAATATTTCGTAAGTTACGTAATGATAACATTAATGGTCCATATAATTTTTTACTTTGTTACTTGGTCATGGAGTTTGACGGGATTAAGATGATGGTCCAAGTGAAGTTAATGTTTGATCTATATACATGAATAGTGTTTTCATTGTTTAAAGTTGGATCTAGTAACTCTGACAAGGGACAATGTGGAATACCTGTGTCAGTGAAAAGAAGTGCCTCGTGATCAGATGGTCCAAGACAACTAACAACTTAAACCAAAGTTTTCAAGCTCTGGTGAAGAAGATAGATCAACCAAAGATTCAAAGAACGTTTTAAAGATGTCATGGGTTCAACCAGAAGACCTTTTTTTTCAATTCTAAGTTAAAAGCTCTCTAGAAGCGTACATTGTGAAACACAATTTGTGATGTTCTTGACTAGGCTTCTATAACATTGTTGGCTTACTTTAAGGTTCCTTCTATCTCTTACACGATTATACACGTCATCAATACAATTACATTGTTGGCTTACTTTAAGTTTGTCTTTTTAACTAATAAAAAGAAAGACAGAAGTGAATATTAAATTTAGAGAATGTATATTAGCGACATATATAGCTAGAGGCACGATCTTTACTGATTACAGAAAAATGGCCACCAATACTATATTTGCAACTTAAAATTTATACAGTAACCGTAATACAAATGCCTTGAGGCTTTTTTCATGTTTATATGGACACATATTTATCTAAACTTAATGGCTTGAGCACAAATTTCAACGAAACCTGTAAAGTAGTTAATTTGTTACATCTGTCATCAACATATATATTTGATTTTCTAAGGAAATTTAACGATGAATAAGTTACTGTAAGTGGTCTTTTTATGTGTCTAGATGATGGCAACATATATATGAGAGACACATAGCCCCCATAATAGTTTGCATGTTAAGTCTAGAAGCTTTGGAGAGTACACAAATGACATCAGATGAATATATATGAACAACGGATCAAGAATAGACAGTGAATAATAGGAATCCATGGACGAAAATGATCGGAACATTGTTCAAAAAAGTAGTTAGAATACTAAAGTACGAATAATATAGATCTTGGTTCTCCACATGGCCACTAGACCACTACTAGATATGCTCTTGAACGAGTCAGGCTTAAAGGAAAGAAACCAAAAGTCCTCTATATATCGACATCGTTTGTATATAACCATAATGATGATGATACGAAAGGAGATGGATATGCTGTTTTGTTTAAAGAAGGAGTTTTGGTGTGGTTTTTATGGTCACCTCATGATAAGTCAATGTGGGACATCTTACACATACTTTCTAGAGATTAAGCTTTTATGTCCCATTATTCATACTAATCCCGATACCCCCTCGACTCGTCAGACCATCAATTTCGGGTCGAGTGGCACATGCCACTTTCTGGGCCGGATTACGAAAGTGTGCGGATGGGGCTCTGATACCATGTTAAGTTTCATGAACTTCCAACTCAAAACCAATTGGCAATGAGTGGATTGACTCAAGTTTCTTATATATTAGTTAAGATCCTTCCCAACTTCCAATGTGTGACATCTTACACATATTTTTTAGAGATTAAGACTTTATGTCCCATTATTCCTACTAATTCCAATACCTCCCCAAGGAAATTATCTCATTTAGCATCTTGTTTCTCAGCTCCTCTCGTTCACTTTTTCTTGCTTTCTACTTTTTTATTCTTTTTCTATTTTGTTTATGTTGGGACCAGCGGATTTCTACACTTGTTTTCTTCTTCTTGTTAATTAATAGAAATTAAAAACTGTACTGAGGGATTAGTTTTGTTTTACATAGAACTTTCAAGAGCATGCAAAATCATTTATATAGAGAGACGAAATTTTTGAACCAACCAAATACATCAAAGGATGTTTCAAATAGACGGACCCATGCATGTATGATTCGACATTCAATTCGGGTGCCAGATAGTTTCTCTGAGCTATGGATAAAGGATCCAGTACTCTCGCTTTAATAGAGCGGCGGATTTCTTCTATTAGAGAAGAAGCAGGTCTTGATTCATAAGTGTGGAGTCTTGAAATAAATTATATGGTAAATCTTTTTATATATTAATTAAGAAGGAAACAAGTTGTTTGTTACTTGATGATACAATAGAAAAAAACACAAACATCACATTCAGTGACTAATATTACATTATTTTTAATTTTAATAGTACTAAAAAATAATCTATAGTATATTTTCTAACAGTATGAAAAAGGATAAAAACGAAGAAAAATCTGAAGAAGTTTAACACTATAAAATTGACCTTGTAAAATCTTACATACTGAAATTCAAATAACCAAAAAATACTATTAGGTAGCTTTTTAATTAGTACTTTTTGGTTATTTGAATTTCAGGATGTTACTATTAGCTTTCTGGTTATCTTTTTATGTTACTATTAGCTTTTTAACATAAAAAAGGAAAGGTTAAAAAAAAAACATAAAAAGGGTACTATATATATTAGGTCTACGATACGCCGTAATGCCATGCAAACACTTTAGCTACGTACCAATCAGAAACACAAAAAGCAAAAGGTGTTTCACTTCTGTTTTTGATATACCCTCTTAATCAAGTCGCTTTTCTTCGGTTCTTTTTTTTTCTTTTTCACTTATAGTTCATCGGTTCTTATTCACATATTATGCGAATATTTTTTTTATATAACTTCAACTTCAAGACATTAGGATTCCACTGATTTAAAATGATTATTCTACAATTTTCAAACCAAGAGATTTGATTTTTGTGCCCGATAATCTCTTTATATGGGAGACAATATATAATGGAGTTCGTCAAAGGAAGACTTCTTTGTGAAAACGTCCTTCTCGCTGTTCAAAGAAATCAGGTGGGGTTCGTCAAAGGAAGTAGTTAACTAATCCACTGGCTTTGTTTCTTGTATTCTTCAAGGATAACATTCCAGTGACGAAAAAAAAGCTAGTCTGACTCAAAACACATCATGTGACCCATTGGGCTTGATAACTTGTTGAGTTGAAAAAAATCTAACAATTATACAGCCCATTACGATTCTTTTATTTTTGTGGGAATTTGTCGTAAGAATTAATTACTACACTCCCATTGGATAGCTAGCATCTATAACACCCGAAGCTTGTGTAATCTACTACTCCATCCGTTTCATAATAAACGTTATTTGGAGAAAATGTATCTGCAAAATAACTGGATGTATATGGATGTGTTTTGAGTTTAATACATCCATATACATTGTAGATACATTTATTATGAAACGGAGAAAATAGTTTATTTTTCTATGTTATAACTCAAGTTCAAACCTAAGAATATGCGTATATGTAACTCGTAAACAAGGTTAGAAAAAACACTTTTACATTCATCCTAATTGTTTAATAGTTAATACATTCATTATAATTGCTGAATTAGTGTTTAGGTAACTAAGGATAAATATCGATTGAATATAAACAAGTAATAATATTCAGATTGTATTCAAAAATATCAAGAAATACACATTGTCACGTTTTCGTATAACTATTTATATAATTCTAAGTTGCAAGAGCATTTTTTTTTGGATAAAAATTGCAAAAGCTTCTTTAAAACAAAGTCTCCGGTAAAAAAAATTGCAAAAGCTTCTATAATAGTTTCACTATCTCACATGTATATCTTCTTCAAAAAGATATACATGTGAGATAGTGAAACTATTATAGGTACAGACAGGTGGTGTTTGAAGAATGGCTTTAATTTGATGGTAATAAATTTAGATTTACTAAATGTCAAATGAAATAAACTGTTACTATTAGTCAAAGAAAAATTTATTCCGTTTATAAATTAAAGCTGCCAATTTTTATTTCTTTTTATCGAGTAAATTGTAGCATGTGTCACTTTATATTTTTGATATAGAAATTAAGAAAATTTGTTTGTATGCATCTTATTTAATTTAATTATTTGAATAAAATATCTTACTAGTTAAAACTATAATAGGTACTTTAACATTCCTTAACATGTAAAGAAAGAAAAAACTTAAACGTTGGCTAGTAAAGTCAATTGGAAATATTTTCCAATAAGAGTAATGCTCGACATTTGGCTATTTTGCGTAGTCAACACTATCAAGAATTTGAGTAGGAAGGTAAGGATCACTGGGTCATCACACTGATGACACGTTTTCAGATTTTTGTGTGTGAAGAGATTAATTATCATTTGGTCAATTTGGATTCCTTTTTTTTTTTGTAACCCATTGAGTGGAGGGTTTTGATTTGCATCCCTCTCCTCTCCAACAGAAGGCAATCTCAAAGCTAAACTTCCCTTAAAATAAACTAAATCTGTGCTACTAGTCTAGATTCAAATAACAGACTACATGAAAACAAAACCCACATCATATTTTCTTGGACTTGTAATTTGAAAAAATAGGTACATATATGGAGAAAAACGAAATCCTATCTAAAACTTTAAGATGTTATTAGTTTTGAAGTTTCTATAATTTTAAAATTTATGATGATTTCTATATCAAGGTCGGAAATATTATCTCTAACTCTAAGTGGTTTTATTAGTCTACGAATGTAAAATTCCCCTAAATTCTGTATAAATGATCATATTTACATACATTACACCTTGTGATTTCCCTTTTTTACCCGCTAAAATACCACGTTGTGATTTCTAGATCTCTCTCTTTTTCCAGACCAATCTACTATTTTTACAACAACAAATATCTATTATCTATTTATAAATAGTTAAATGGAGTACATCGATATTATAATAAAACCAAGTATTATAAACCTGATTCCAAGTCATGATCATCTAATCATCTTGCATAGTTAATTCTTTCACTAGATTGCTTACCTTTATCACATCTTGGAATATCATCTTTAGGTCCCTAAAAGCTACTTATTAGGGGAAAGAAAAGAGAGCCGAAAATATAAAAGTTGTTTCCTAAAGCAGCTTAAAAAATTTTGAAATATAAAAAGTCTTCAAGATCACCCAATATACCCTTCACCTCCCCTTAATTCCGAAAATAACCTTGTCACTTTCACTTATATATCAAAGATCTCCTTCGTTTCTCCTCATCAAAGTTTCGAGAGCAAGAAATAGAGAAAATGGTCGGTTCTTCAAGCACATACTAATTTTCTCTATCCGACTCTCTTTTTTTTTTTTTTTGTAGTGTTCAATTGCTGAAAAATACATCGTTTTTTTTTTGCGCTTACGTTCTTTTTGGCTATTTCCAAATACAGGAAGTTGAAATGCAAGATGGCTCCAAATGGGAAGGCTACGCCGACTGGAGGAACAGAGCCGCCGTGAAAGGTCGTCATGGCGGCATGCTCGCCGCCTCCTTCGTCTTGGGTCAGTCTCAAAATTACAAATTTAACCCTTTTCCTCTCATTTTCCATACCTTTTTAAGCTCTTGTCTCGATCGCTCTCGTGGGAATCACGTGACTAATTTCTTTGTTTGCTTTTTTTCTTGTGTGCGCGTGCGTGTGTGTTGTGACTTGTGAAGCGGTGGAGATATTGGAGAATCTAGCGTTTTTAGCGAACGCGAGCAACTTGGTCAGATATCTAACAGAGTTCATGAACTTTTCGTTGTCGAGAGCGGCGAGTGAAGTTAGCGCTTTCATGGGCACAGCCTTCCTCCTCGCTCTCCTCGGCGGCTTCCTCTCTGACGCCTTCTTCTCCACTTACATCATCTTCCTCATCTCCGCTTTCATCGAGTTTCTGGTACTTAAACTCCATAATTCCTTTTCTTTCCTTAACTAATCTTCATTTTTGACGTTAGAATTAGCCAACCAGGCAACCACCAAGCTATAAAACCCGTTCACACTGTAAAAACATCAACCATACATTATTTTTTATATACACACACACATATATAATATATATATATATATACTGTGTATATATACCTTAAAAGATCCATTCCAAAATGGCTTATGCATGTTGACTAAAAAAGTTCACCACCTTAATTGCAATTTGCAAAATCTAACGGACCAAGCGTGCGCAGAGTTTTGGGACCCACTATTCACGCTAGAAACCATATCTCTAGGTGGGGTCGGATTTGTACTTGTGTGTGTCCATGTCAAGGGTCGCTGTTCTGTGTGCTTTAATAATCTCTAATTATCTGTCATGAGCTGTCGCGTTTGCCACATTTGTTTGACGAAAGACAAAACATACAAACAAGTGTAGTGGTAGTGATCACATACTCATATTGTGGTTAGTATAATTTTATTTGCTGTATAATGATTTTGTTTTATTTTATTTAGTTTAATTGTTTAAGCAATAAATGTCTTTTTTTTGTTTAATTTAAAATTTAATTTTCACCCGCAAATAAAAAAATGATCACACTACCTTGTGATATTTTATTTAAATTCAATTTATGGAGTTGATCGGGATATTCGTACACGTACAGGGACTTATCCTGCTCACAGTCCAAGCTCGTCGTCCGTTCTTAAGGCCACCTCCCTGCAAGAGCTCCGCCACGTCACCATGCGAAGCCGTTGGTGGTTCGAAAGCGGCGGTTCTATTCGTGGGACTGTATCTAGCGGCTCTAGGAATCGGAGGGATAAAAGGGTCATTGCCGTCACACGGAGCAGAGCAATTCGACGAGAGCAGCCCCAAAGGTCGAAAACAGAGATCCACATTCTTCAACTACTTTGTGTTCTGTCTCTCATGTGGAGCACTCGTGGCCGTGACGCTCGGTGTGTGGCTCGAGGAAAATGTTGGCTGGGAATGGGGATTTGGTGTCTCCACTATCTCCATCTTTCTCTCCATTCTCGTCTTTCTCTCTGGCTCGAGGTTTTATAAGAACAAGATCCCTCGTGGAAGTCCTCTCACCACAATCTTGAAGGTAACTTGAAAAAACATGTTTTTGATCATCATTGTGAACCGTATCGTTTTTGTTTTCTTAACGTCTCCTACGTACAGGTTCTTGTTGCAGCTTCCATGATGGGTTGCTCGAGTAAATCTTCGAGTAATGCTGTTGTGAACGTCTCTGTCAGCCCATCTAGTCACTTGGCTAAAGAAGATCAATCAGAAGGAGAAAAGAGGCATTCTCAGTCACTAACCAATAGCTTGAAATGTCTAAACAAAGCGGTAGAGGGCAAAACGGTCCATAGATTGCTCGAATGCACGGTTCAACAAGTCGAAGACGTGAAGATTGTGCTCAAAATGCTTCCTATATTCGGCTGCACTATAATGCTCAATTGCTGCTTAGCTCAGCTCTCTACTTTCTCTGTCCAGCAAGCTGAGTCGATGAACAGAAAGATCGGAAACCTAGAGGTTCCGGCAGGTTCTTTGCCGGTTTTTCCAGTCGTGTTCATGATAATTCTTGCACCAATGTACGACCACCTGATTATCCCTTTCGCTAGAAGAGTAACCAAAACCGAGATGGGTATCATTTAAGAGTAACCAAAACCGAGATGGGTATCATTCATTTGCAAAGAATCGGTGTAGGCTTGGTCCTTTCGATAGTAGCAATGGCAGTGGCCGCTCTAGTCGAGTTAAAACGAAAGCAAGTAGCCACAGAAGCTGGATTACTTGACTCAAAAGGAACCTTACCCGTCACTTTCCTATGGATCGCGCTGCAGTATCTGTTTCTAGGATCAGCTGATCTGTTCACACTAGCCGGGTTGCTAGAGTTTTTCTTCACAGAAGCACCTCCTTCTATGAGATCATTGGCGACATCGCTCTCATGGGCTTCTTTGGCAATGGGGTATTATCTAAACTCGGCGATGGTGGTGATTGTGAACAGTGTTACTGGGAGTGGAGGAAGAACCCCTTGGCTCGGTGGTGAAAATATTACCATTAACCGTTTCAGACTAGACTTGTTCTACTGGCTCATTTGTGTTCTGAGTGTTGTTAACTTCTTGCACTATCTCTTCTGGGCAATGCGTTACAAGTACATATCAACTGGTGCCAGAAGCTGATCTAATGTACACTCATTAATAGAATGGACTTACATTTCTGATATAATGTTTATGTTTACCAAGATCTTATATTTTGTATAAGAAGTGTACATCCATTAGTATTTCTTTATCTTGGTCTAATTTCAAAAGCCACATTTTAACAGAATTGTAAATGTTATGTGGCTTGGTCTAAATTTAGCTAAAACAAAAAAAAGTAGCTGATAAATAAACGAAAAACGTTTACCACACATTATATTTATATTTTTTTATAAATACTATACACTTTGATGTCTTTAGATTTATGCCTCAGAAATAAATAATCTCATACTTTTTGTGTTGGTTATTGCTATGTATTTTGGGTTGGGTTGAATGAAGTAAAAAAATTGCCACTTTGTGTGTTGCTTATTGATATATTTAGTCGAAGCAAATAAAAATTTCAAAAAGCTAATGGCTTTAAATCACAAGTTCCAAAATCTACCCAACAAAGAGAATGGTTATATTTTGGGCCCAATCTAAAACTAAAACTTTACGCAGGATTTAAATCGTAATTAGTCGGCATCCTAATCGTTGTCACGTAGAAACCCCTATTTTGTGGGCGGGCACCCTCAGAATCTTTAAGCGGACTTGTGAAACTTTAGATGGACGAAACAAGCGAAATCTTGCACAACAATAGGATCGAAGATATTACTTGGTTTTGCTCTCTCTCAGATTCTGAACTGGTAATTTCTCTCTTCAGCAAAACAAAACCTTGATTAACGAATTGATGACTATTGATTTTCTATTGAAATCTGTTCTGCAGGATTTTCTCATCAGCTTAAAGAAGCTAGCGATTCAACGTACCAAAATAAGTGGTCACGAAGAACTAGCCGAGAAGTTTGCTCTTAAGATGTTCCGAGCTCTCGGTATGTTTTGTATTGTATATTTGTACGTACTGTTCTATTATAACATTCCAAGATTCTAAAAATATTAAACAACAATTAATCATGAAATATTGTTACTTTCTTGTTAGAAATCAGGGTAGTTCTATGAAGCTTTTCATCATTGACTGTATGAATATATATCGCAGGGCTTGTGCTAATGGAGTATGCACCAAACAGGGTACAAGATGATACTTCCTTAATTGATGCTCATCAAATCAGGCTTTTGGATAACTGCAATTTGTTGAGACCACACGTCAAGTATACTATAGACATTGAGGAGATTTTGACTGAGATCCGCAACAAGAACTCAGGAAGGAAGTTGCAGAAAAGGTTGGTTGGGAATCTAAACACTCTGTTTAGCACAAACTCCTTTTGTGCTAAATAATTTGTTTATGAGTAAGTTTGTGCTTTGAATGCGTAACATTGAACAGCAAGAGGAGGAAAGCGGGATGTTCAAACACGAGTGGATGCATTCGAGACACGTTTCTTGGGAAAGAAGACACACACACAGAGATATCACAGCACACACATTGAATTTGAACATACTCTCCTTGCATTACAAACCATGCTTATTTTAATGGTATTTATTTCAGGCAGGATTGGACCACAAAATTATGGTATTTTTTTTAAAGCACATAATTTTAAGCTTTCAAAAATTCTACAATTGGACAGCCAAAATCTTATAACAATAAAATCTATAATCATAGCAAAAAAACATACAACCATATTTTTAGGGTAAAAACGTAAAGTTAAAGCTAAATTCGCTTCCTCTTTTCACATCCAAACAATGTATTTATACTCTCTTCTTTTTCAAAATATAGAGGAATAAAGAACCTTGAAAGATGAAGTGTGAGGCAAGTCGAGAGAACCCATGTGGGAAGATCCTTGAGTTTGCGAGTTTGATTGTTCTTATTTACTAACGCACTTGTATGCGAGGAAAATGAGTCATGATGTCCACTACTATGATTGTTGAAAGGTGGGATTTTAAATAAATTTTGTTGTGCAAGGTGGGATTAAATAAATTAAATCATTCAGCGAATCCTTATCAGATTAGTCTTCCATTTATTTAATAATACAAAAATCTGAACATGACAAGTGTTCATCTAACTCTATTTCTCTTTAGAATCTTCAGCTTTATGCCATTCTTTTATTAATTTATTTATAAAAATTTAGACGTTGATACACGAGGTTTTTGTGTTCACCTAACTCCCTTTTTCTACAATCTTTATAGATATAAACCCAGTTGTCCCGAGCATTATTACCACCCATTATAAATTCCTCAACTGAGGAAGATTAGTTAACCAATTTATCAAAAAGAAAAAACGATCAGTAAAGCAAGACAACTTTTTTTTTAAAAAACCCAAGACAACTTGTTTTTTTTTAGATAACCAAAAAGTAAACATTTTAGTTTTTTTTTTGAACTTTGTAGAGAATATATATTGCAACATATATATCATGACTCTATGGAGATGTATTGGATTAGGAATTTCAGAAGATTTGGTGGTTCTTTTAAAATTTCCTGTTATTGAACTAATGATTTCTAAATGTCTTACCAACCTATGTTATTCAATCAAGACTTTCTAAAAAGTAAATCAAATCCCCTGTTAATGAAAATATTTTAAGTAGTGGATTTTAAATGATTCTGAGTGATTTTAAGTGGTTTTGGTGGGGATTTGTTAGTTAAAAATATAAAAAGTTAAATTCCATAGTTTTAGGTGGGATTTCATAGACTTTAATAATAAATCATAAGAAATTTCATAATTCATCCAAAATCATTTAAAATCTCATTAAAACTCAAATCATTTCAAATTCTCCCAAATTTCAGTTTCAATACACTATGTTTCTTTAAGATATGAGATGAAATAAATTCTTTACAAAATATATTTTTTTTTGTTTGATAAAATATCTTTATATATTTTATTGTTAGGAAAAATGTTGTTTGCACATTAATGAGAAAAATTGGTGAATAAAAAAAAAATTATAATCTACGACATAACCAATTTAATAGAACATCCATCCAACATATCTCTTCTTCTTCTCTCTCTAAAAAACTAGTTAGTGTCTGAAATATAATTTTTTTTAGGTTATTCATAGAACATCTGTCCAGCAAAAAAAAAAGCATAAAACTGTTTCTCATATAGCGATTTTAAACAAACACACAAAATAAGTGGGAAACAAGATAGTGATGTTACATAATTGGTTGTCCTATGCTCGTAACCCTGTTATCAATCGCATCATTTTGCCCCCTTTATAAGGTGTACTGGGGATGCAAACAGAAGGCCATTTTTGTCCTTTTGATTACACAAATGATTATCTGACAAATATGGGAAATATATTATCTTCACATGTGGTTATTGGGACAATTCTCTCAGTAAATAATCGCCACTCCACAAGAGGAAAAACAACATTCATATCTCACACTCACTCACTCACATTAAAAAGTTACATAAAAACTGACATAAACACAAATTAAGACATACTGTTGAACCAAACAAGACAAGTCATGGCTGGTTCTATATTTGTACTGTGAAACGGGTGCTTTCCATTATATTGTTGGCGCTATCGAGCTCAAAGCCTTCACGTCTATGGAATTCTTTGATCTGTATCACCAAGAAGATCCAAATTACGTACTGAGTAATAAAAGAATACACAACTAATGTATATTTTGTAAATTTCTTCCCATTACCTCATCACACGGCACATCTTTGAACTGTGGAAGAATTAGACGCTGAGTGAACTCAATGTAAGAAGCCGGGATTGTTTCAGTTACTCCGTCTGCGAATTCTACCGCAAGTTTCTCCGAGATGGACGATACTTGTAACAGTAGACCATCTTGACTCACTGAAATATATTTTCATTCCCAAATTAAATATAATAAATGGTTATGGAATAAA
Organism: Alliaria petiolata; assembly: GCA_020283515.1. Taxonomy (NCBI): domain Eukaryota; kingdom Viridiplantae; phylum Streptophyta; class Magnoliopsida; order Brassicales; family Brassicaceae; genus Alliaria; species Alliaria petiolata. Next base: position 72,014,640 of record JAHZTW010000002.1, on the reverse strand, counting down.
TCCATTATCATGAGGGGAATAAGTAAAACAAACCTTTGAGAATTCCCCCGTCACTGTTGAGTTTAAATCCCTTTTCTTCAAGATACTGTTTGATGTATGTGATGTCACTGAAACGGTGTTTGAATCGATGAACCGAAAAAGCAAGATGGTTCATGGTGTAGCCGTGGATAAGCGTCCATGCCGCAAACTCATTTTCTCTTCCGTTCATACATATGTACAATTTCAAAAATAAATTAGCTCAAGTTAACCATCAAAAGTGTTAACTAAAAGATATCTGATTATTGACTAGAAAGTTATTATAACATATACTTTGCAAGTTGCTTGAAGTCGGTCCATGTAGGCTTCTCCCATATTAAAGACCCCAAAGTACTAGAAAGAACCGCTTGCTTACCACCTTCTGGTTTCAAATACTTCCTTATTACCCCCTAATTAACCATATAAATTAGGAAGAAAAAAATAAAGCAAGAGATTAGATATCTCAAAACTCATAATAACAACATTATGCTTGTGATCATTAACTAGTATATATACCTGTGATTCAGGGCTTAGTTCGTCCACAAGAACCTCAGCTATAACGATTCGTGGCAAAGGGCCGTTGCCTAGACCGTGACCGTCACTAGGTACGTGAACATCCGGAGGAGAAAACCATAGAACTCGTGATTTTTTCATTGGAAAATCAAGCCCGCCTCCAATTTTATATCCGTAATCCATGAAAAAACTCGACAAGGAATTTATTCCATAACCATCGACCTAAAAACATACCCCCCCCAAAAAAATACAAAAATATCAATTTACACATTTTAGTTTCACCAAATCTTGAAGAGTATAAAAATTAGTAGTACCTTAAATGTCCTGAAAGTGAAGTGGTCGTAGCAAATCTTTTCGTTGCCCACCGTCTGAACCAGTTCCCATACCGTCTTTGCCGTCGGATTCTTCCTCAAATACGATTTCACTATACTTTCAAGCACATTCCGGAGAAATGTTTCACTTCCTCCCTGTTACATGGAAGTTATAGGGGATGCATTGTCGTAATGATAATTTTGTTTTTATAAATCAAGTTAGAGAAAGAACCTTGAACGATGAAGCGCCAGGCAAGTCAAGAGAACCCATGGGGGAAGATCCTTGATCTGTGTGTATCCCACAGCCTTGCTTGGTTTTTATATGAAAAAAATGCTTTTATTTTCATATAATAAATAAATAAACACTTACGAATTATCTCCACCATAAGAAAATAAAAGCATTTTTTCATATAAATTAACAAACCACGAGATTTTTACTCGAATCCTATGTACCACAACGACGTCGTAGTCGTCTTCCATTTTTTCGCCTTTTTGGTCAACTCTGTTTCTGTTAATTAACAAATTATTATTCTCTGGAACTCCGAAATATCTCTGTTGATACCTCTTTTCAATTTAACCACCTCTTTTCAATTCGAGGCTTTAACCTGTGGGCTTTGTTTGGGCTTGACATCCGATACCAACAATAACCCATTAATACAAATTGTCACTTAATAAAAGTACAAACAGAATAAAGATGTCTCGCAAACAGTGTCACATCACACATGATGATGCATAGAAAACACAGATAAACACATTTGACATACTGAAGCAAACAAGACAAGTCTTTAGACATGTGCTAGAAAACGGGTGCTTTCCATTACGTGGTTTGCGTTATCGAGTTCAAAGGCCTCGCGTCTATGATATTCTTTGATCTGCAACACAACGGCGGAAATGAACAAGAGTGTTTAATTAATACGAAAATGCAACTAATATGAATCGTTTTCTTTTTTACATTACCTCATCACTCGGCACATCCTTGAACTGCGGAAGAACCAGACGTTGAGTGAACTCAATGTACGATGCTGGGATTGTTTTAGTTACTCCATCTGCAAACTCAACCGCAAGCCTTTCCGAGATCGACGAGATTTGTAACAGTAAACCATCTTGACTAACTAAAACATTTAAACAAATAAACTAGGTTTAGACTTTTAGTATTTGTGGACCAAACAAATAAAAATAAAAAAAGAAGGAAAAACTGTAATTAAACCTTAAAAGGGCCACAACACAATTTTTAACACTTTACCGGGTCATAATGTATGTGGGGTCCGCCCTTATATATCCAAATTCATTTCAATTTAACAATGGATATAGAACAGAAAACATTCCAATGAAAAATGTCATAAGGTGAATGAGTAAAGGAAACCTTTGAGAACTCCTCCGTCACTGTTGAGTTTGAATCCATTTCCTTCAAGATACTGTTTGACGCATCTGATGTCGCTGAAACGGTGTTTGAGCCGATGAACCGCAAAAGCAAGATGGTTCATTGTGTAGCCGTGGATAAGCGTCCATGCCGCAAATTCGCTTTCTCTTCAACGGTCATACATACAATTCAACACAAAATTAGTTCTAACAATCAAATGTANCTTGTGATCATTAACTAGTATATATACCTGTGATTCAGGGCTTAGTTCGTCCACAAGAACCTCAGCTATAACGATTCGTGGCAAAGGGCCGTTGCCTAGACCGTGACCGTCACTAGGTACGTGAACATCCGGAGGAGAAAACCATAGAACTCGTGATTTTTTCATTGGAAAATCAAGCCCGCCTCCAATTTTATATCCGTAATCCATGAAAAAACTCGACAAGGAATTTATTCCATAACCATCGACCTAAAAACATACCCCCCCCAAAAAAATACAAAAATATCAATTTACACATTTTAGTTTCACCAAATCTTGAAGAGTATAAAAATTAGTAGTACCTTAAATGTCCTGAAAGTGAAGTGGTCGTAGCAAATCTTTTCGTTGCCCACCGTCTGAACCAGTTCCCATACCGTCTTTGCCGTCGGATTCTTCCTCAAATACGATTTCACTATACTTTCAAGCACATTCCGGAGAAATGTTTCACTTCCTCCCTGTTACATGGAAGTTATAGGGGATGCATTGTCGTAATGATAATTTTGTTTTTATAAATCAAGTTAGAGAAAGAACCTTGAACGATGAAGCGCCAGGCAAGTCAAGAGAACCCATGGGGGAAGATCCTTGATCTGTGTGTATCCCACAGCCTTGCTTGGTTTTTATATGAAAAAAATGCTTTTATTTTCATATAATAAATAAATAAACACTTACGAATTATCTCCACCATAAGAAAATAAAAGCATTTTTTCATATAAATTAACAAACCACGAGATTTTTACTCGAATCCTATGTACCACAACGACGTCGTAGTCGTCTTCCATTTTTTCGCCTTTTTGGTCAACTCTGTTTCTGTTAATTAACAAATTATTATTCTCTGGAACTCCGAAATATCTCTGTTGATACCTCTTTTCAATTTAACCACCTCTTTTCAATTCGAGGCTTTAACCTGTGGGCTTTGTTTGGGCTTGACATCCGATACCAACAATAACCCATTAATACAAATTGTCACTTAATAAAAGTACAAACAGAATAAAGATGTCTCGCAAACAGTGTCACATCACACATGATGATGCATAGAAAACACAGATAAACACATTTGACATACTGAAGCAAACAAGACAAGTCTTTAGACATGTGCTAGAAAACGGGTGCTTTCCATTACGTGGTTTGCGTTATCGAGTTCAAAGGCCTCGCGTCTATGATATTCTTTGATCTGCAACACAACGGCGGAAATGAACAAGAGTGTTTAATTAATACGAAAATGCAACTAATATGAATCGTTTTCTTTTTTACATTACCTCATCACTCGGCACATCCTTGAACTGCGGAAGAACCAGACGTTGAGTGAACTCAATGTACGATGCTGGGATTGTTTTAGTTACTCCATCTGCAAACTCAACCGCAAGCCTTTCCGAGATCGACGAGATTTGTAACAGTAAACCATCTTGACTAACTAAAACATTTAAACAAATAAACTAGGTTTAGTATTTGTGGACCAAGCAAATAAAAATAAAAAAAAGGAAGGAAAAACTGTAATTAAACCTTAAAAGGGCTACAACACAATTTTTAAAACTTTACCGGGTCATAATGTAAGTGGGGTCCGCCCTTATATATCCAAATTCATTTCAATTTAACAATGGATATAGAATAGAAAACATTCCAATGAAAAATGTCTTAAGGTGAACCTTTGAGAATTCCTCCGTCACTGTTGAGTTTGAATCCCTTTCCTTCAAGATACTGTTTGACGCATTTGATGTCGCTGAAACGGTGTTTGAGCCGATGAACCGCAAAAGCAAGATGGTTCATTGTGTAGCCGTGGATAAGCGTCCATGCCGCAAATTCGCTTTCTCTTCAACGGTCATACATACAATTCAACACAAAATTAGTTCTAACAATCAAATGTAAAGCAAAGATATATGATTATTGAGTAACAATCAAATTAGTTCTAAGTAAAAATATATGTTATATATGTATATACTTTGCAAGTTGCTTGAAGTCAGTCCAAAGTACTTGAAAGAACCGCTTGCTTACCACCTTCTGGTTTCAAATACTTCCTTATTATCTCCTATGTAATTAACAATAAAAGCGAAATTAGATATCTTAAAAGACTCATGATATTAATGACATTATGTTTTATACCTGTGATTCAAAGCTTAGTTCGTCCACAAGAACCTCATCTATAACTAGTCGTGGTAAAGGGCCGTTGGCTAGACCGTGACCGTCACTAGGGACGTGAACATCCGGAGGAGAAAACCAGAGAACACGTAGTTTCTTCTTTGGAAAGTCAAGCCCGCCTCCAATTTTATATCCATAATCCATGAAAAAAACTCGACAAGGAATCAATTCCGTAACCATCTACCTATAAACATACTCCAACATAAAAAAAGAAAAAAAAGAAAATCAATTTACACAATTAATTAGTTTCACCAAATCTTGAAGCCTAAAATTCGTATACCTTAAATGTTCTGAAAGTGAAGTGGTCGTAACAGATCTTCTCGTTGTCCACCGACTGAACTAGTTCCCATATCGTCTTTGCGGTCGGATTCTTCCTAAGATACGTCTTCAATATATTTTCTAACACATTCCTAAGGAATGTTTCGCTGCCTCCCTGTTACATCGAAATTATATGTACTATCATAATATTGAATTTCATTTGTTTTGTTTTGTTTTGTTTCTTCAAATAAATCAAGTTACAGAAAGAACCTTGAACGATGAAGCGAGAGGCAAGTCAAGAGAACCCATGCGGGAAGATCCTTGAGCTGTATATGAGAAACACAGCTTTGCCTGATTTTTCTTATATCTTGGTATATCATAAACTCGTAATGATTTTTCTTACCTAGGAAAGAGTGTTAAAGGATCACAGCATATCACTACATGATTACTAGCGGACAAGAATTGAATTTGACTATTGAGCCTGTGGGGAATCAAATCAAATCAAATCACTGAAAAATTTATCCTCACCAGATTCAAGAGTTTTTTTCATAGAAAAAAATGCATTTAATTCATAAAAAAATGCATACAAACCACAAGATTTTTAAACTAATCATATTTACCACAACGACATCGTTGTTGTTTCTGCTAATACCCCCAACGAATGACTTTAAATTTACCCTGAAATCCGAAATATCTGTTGCTACCTTGGTTTATCCTTTTCCCTTGTAATTTCCCTTAGTTTATTTTTATAGTACTACTTATATGTAAATACTAAATACACGGTCGCCAAGATTCCTCGGTTTCTCAACTTTTCTGATTATGATTCTCTTTTCGGTATGTAAGAGCATGTTCAAAGTATCTTAAAAAAAATATACTATTAGTTTTAAAATGATAAAAAATTCTAAACCAAACAAAACATGATATAGTTTTTTAAAAGTTTAGAACCGGTTCTTAAGTAAGACACTTAAAACTATTTTCAATGAACATCTAAAGAGAGTTTCTAAACATTAAAAATATTAGAAAAAATTAAAAAGTATGGGAGAGATTGAAAAAATCTTTAGAACGGTTTCTTAAATAGTAGTTTTTAGAACCATTCTAAAGAAAGTCTCTACACTTGTCAATTAATAACTGGTTTATACTTTTAATGTTTTAAAAATTAATTATGTAAATAAATAATAATATTATTATATTTGTTAGAAATTTTGGTAGAGTATGGAAGTGATAAGAAATTTTTTTTTTCTCTCTCCTAATTTTTGTTATTTTATTAATTTTTTATTAAGAACCTCCATTGAACATGTTAGTCCTGCAAATTTCGAGACGGATTTCCGGTTTTCATCCGTACCCGTTTAGAATTTTCCGTCATGTTTTCGTTCCCGTTCAAAAAATTCTCGTTCGGAACCATTTTTTTTTCAAACGGATATGAGAAGGGCTAAGAAAGGGAACAAAAATGAGATCGGGTCTCCGAACTTTCCGAATTTCCCAAATTTTCTCGAATTTTCTCAAAATTTTCCGAATTTTCCTGAATTTTCCCGATTTTTCCAAAATAATTACTCGTTTGGGAAAAGATTTTACGTAAGGAAATTTTTCAAACCCGTCTTGTTCCCGTCACATTCTTATGAATTCTTTTTTGGGAAATTTTCAAATTTTCCGTTCCTATCCCACACCCGTAAATTCCCGTCCATATTCCATGTTCAGCGCTAGAACATGCTATAACTTGTAAGTTGTAATTATCTTACCATGCGTCCCACTGACGACTTTTTTTTTGGAAAACCAAGAGCATTCCAATTCAAATTCTATTTTGTAAATTTATTTATTTTGCTTTCAAATTTGAAGTACAAGTTAAATTTTTTTTTATAAACTAGTCTTTTAATAATTTTGCTTGAAGAGTTATAAATAATGACTTTGAGTTTTTTTTAGTGATGCTTATAATTACTACAACAATCTAATCTATAATACTAACATGCAAATAGCTAGCATATATTTAATAGAAAATATAATGATAGAAACCGTAATAAATTTAAAAATATATAAAAATATTGAAACTAAAATATTATAAAATACGTTAATTGATTATGGGAAAAATAATCAAATAGTGATAATTAAATTAAAATCTATTTTATTATATTATTTTTATGTGGTTTAACTGTGTTTTTCTTTATATTATAATAATGGAGCTATAGATTTGATCGAGGAGAGTGATGGAGAGGAAGGCGGAAGGGGAAACAACAATTTTCTGTTTTTTTCTTTAATTGTTTTTATTTTATTTTTGTTTTAGGTTTGTTAAAAATAATAAAATAATGGTTAAAAATAATTTTCTTTATTAAGAAATATCATCATTTTTAAGGGGAAATGAATACTTTCGTTTTGAAACCAAGCACCACACTAAAGGAGTAATTTTTTTTTTTTGTCATCTGTATTATTAAAACAGAACTGAATTACAAAACCTGATGTCAATCTAATCAACACTAGGCCTGAGAATTTGGTTTATTACCCACGGGTTACGCCCCGTTTTTTTTAAAAAACAGGTTTTGTGGAGCAGATATTTTTAAAATGCGGAGCGGGTGCGGATGTATTAAAATTATTTTGCGGATTCGCGGATTACCCGCCAATTTTTTTTTTTAAATGTTAATTATTCAAAAAATTATAGACAAAATTATTAAAATTTTAAAATATTATGTAATATTTGTATAAATTCGCTAACAATTTTGTTTTTATAATTTTAAATATGTTGTATATTTATATTTTATCATGTTGGATTTTTTTTATTAGGTTTTTTTTTAAAAAATTATATAAAATATATTTTTTATTTTTATTTAAATATTAACGGGTTATCTGCAGGTATTTATAAATTCAAACGGAACAGATGCGGGTCAAAAAAATTTTGTTTAAAAATTTTGCAGGGCGATCGAAGCGGGTCTAAACAATTTAAAATCCGCTGCGGGGCGGGGCGGGTCCGATCCGCAACCCAGGCCTAATCAACACCAGCTACCAAGCCCACATCAGGAAACCAAAGCCTACATCGGAGAAACGAAGCCCACAAACGGGAGGCGAAGCCCATACGAAAGGAGACGAAGCCCATACAAGGGAAACCAAAGAAAATTTAACACTGAAGGGAAGAAGATCGAAACTGAAACAATCAGGAGTAATCCGAAAGGTAGAGGGGAAGATTTGAAGACACCAAGACTAGAGCCGGAACACCGGAACCACAAATTCAGGATTAAAAGACGAAAATGAGATTATTCATTCCAAATGAAAAGGCTTGCCACAGAAACAAACCCAACATCCAGAATATGTAAACCGAATTGATAATCCATCAAACGCCTTCACCGAAGCTGCAGAAAGGCCTCCAAACCACACCCAAAAGTCCTCAGCAACAAGACGGCTAGACCAAAGAGGAGGAAGCGAACGCCAAACAAAACGAGAACTGAGAAGGACGGAGAAAGAACTAGAGTTGAAGAAAATTCAGCAGCGACGACAGCGAAAGCACCTGTACCGCACCAAGCAGCTACACCGCACCGTCAAAAGAAAACGACCTCCAAGGTTCCAGAAATCTCCAATCTGGCGCCAGAAGCGATGCTGAACAAATCCGAAACTTCAAAGTAAACTACCGGCAGCACAACACCGACCGGAATTTCCTACTCCTCGACACAAAGCCCAACCACTTGCTGGTCATCCTGAAGGAACAGATCGGAAACGAAAGACAAATCCAAAAACGCCGAATCACAAAAAGAAACGGCCAGATCTGGAACCCGAACTAAAGAAAAAATTACAAACACCGAAAGAGAAGACAACAAACTAGAAACATAAAGAAAGAATAAAACTCCGATGCTGTCTAAGCCACCGGAGCCTTGACTGCGGCTAACCCTAGATCTCGTTTTTAGAGAGAGAAAGGTTCTTAATCATTTTGAAGGCACATATCTAGAGAAACTGATATACTAGTAATTTGAATAGTTGATTTAGTAATTTCTCATTAATATTCCGTCGTTTCATTTCATTTGTGCAAAAATAAAAATATTTATTTAGTGATTACTTGTGTCCGGTAAACATGAAATATTATGAATTAGAAGAAGAAAAAGAGTTTTTGAGGAACTTAAGAAGTGGTTTTGTAGTGGATGATTTGAATGTCCAAATCAAACCCAAGTTTATAACAAAATACACTTATAAATATAACTCACACAAATTATCATATGTGAAAAATGAAAAACTCCCAACAAAGTCCATTATTCATCGTTACTTTTTGTTCTTCACAGGGGGAAGAACAACAAAAAGACCTTGCACACAGATGGTCCAGATAACATACGAACATTTAAAGATACGCATATTTTGAGTCACATGGTGAGCCGAACAAGACAAGTCTGGTTCTATGCTTGTGCTGTGAAACGGGTGCTTTCCATTATGTGATAGGCGCTAGCCTGCTCGAGGCCCTCGCGCCTATGAAACTCTTTGATCTGCACATCACAACGGAAATGAAAGAAAGTTGCTTTTTAAAAAAAGTTATAACATATATACTTGGCAAGGTGATTGAAATCGGTGGATGTTGGCTTATCCCAAATTAAAGACCCCAAAATACTTGAAAGAACCGCTTGCTTACCACCTTGAGGTTTCAAATACTTCCTTATTATCTCCTAATCAACCATATATTAGGACCAACAAAAGAGATATTAGAAAATTTTAAAGACTCATAATGGCTAACATTAATACGTTTTTGTGATCATTCATACCTGTGATTCAGGGCTCAGTTCGTCCACAAGAAGCTCAGCTATAACAATTCGTGGTAAAGGGCCGTTGCCTAGACCGAGACCATCACCGGGGACGTGAACATCCGGAGGAGAAAGCCAGTGAACGTGCACCTTCTTCTTTGGAAAATCAAGTTTGCCTCCAATTGTATATCCATAATCCATGAAAAAACTCGACAAGGAATCTATTCCGTAGCCATCGACCTACGAAAAACAAATTTACACAGTGAGAACCGGCCCAAAGTGTTTTCGAAGTTAAAGCATATATATATTATTATTTTTTACACACTAAGACCAACTCCAACCCAGACACTTGAATGTCTTATACAAAGTTCTTAACAATAAAAGGGATTAAATTATTTTTTTTGGGTGTTTTAAACTTTAGAACATATCTAAATTAAAACACCTGTTCTTTGTTAAGAATGCACTGGTGGCAGTTCTTTATTGGATGACTTTAATATTATTCATCTATTTCTTTCCGTCTTTTTTTTTCCATCTCATGTAAACGAAACCAACAAGAAAATATTCATTTTTTTTTTCACCTCTCAACACTTTCATATTTTCAAATGTCCTCTTTTTCCAATGATCCTTACGATCAAACTTTCGATGAAAATTTTGATCAAGCTTTCGATGAAAAGTTTGATCAAGGTTTCGAGGAAACATTCGAAAAGCTCATTGCTATTCGCCAAAAGCCAACAAAATCAAAGAAAAAACGAGACTATATTGAAAAAAATCGCGAAGAAAGCTCGTTATATTTTTGAAAATGTATTATGTTTCAATATATTATATTTTTACTTAAATTTTTTTTTTAAGACACCCATCCAAAGTATCTCCATTGTATACTCAAAAACAACAAATTTTAACAAAGTGTCTTATATCCAAAATGTACACAAAATATTATTTTTTTATCATTAAGACACCACACTATGGTGTTACCATTGGGTTTACTCTAACAAACATGATAGTAAAGTAAAGAAAAGTCTCTTAAATTTATACCCTTAGATTCTTAATATATTTTGATGTTTAAAACACTAACTTGATGCCTAAAACACGAGTTTGTTAGAGCATGTGTAATGGTGGATTTTTAAAGAAGTATTTTAACATAAAAAATGAAAACAATTTAAAAAGTAGGAGAGAGAAGAGATGAGTTCTTAAAAGTTTCTAAAATCGTTCTTAAATTCTAACATTTAAGAACTACTCTCGGACATTTGTCATTTTAATTACTTCTCTTTATTTAAATGTTAAATTTTAATTATATATATTAAATAATATCAAAATATTATATTAAATAGTTAAGATACAATATTATATTAAATGGTTAAGATATTTTTTTAAGAGATCCATCATTGCACATGCTAGGACTTAGATCAGAGCCATGCATGCACACGATTAGTTTGACCAAATCTTGAAGATTGAATTAGTACCTTGAATGGCCTGAAAAAGAAATGGTCGTAGGAGATCTTTTCGTTGTCCACCGACTGAACTAGTTCTCATACGGTCTTCGCCATCGGATTCTTCCTCAAATACGTTTTCAGTATACCTTCGAGCACATCTCGGAGATATGTTTCACTTCCTCCCTGATTACAACATAATCATGAATTACAAAAATTGATTTGGTTCTTGTAAACAAAACAAAAAAAAAAGATAAAAAAGAGAAAGAACCTTAAAAGATGAAGCGTGGGGCAAGTCAAGAGAACCCATGTGGAAAGATCCTTTGAGCTGTGTGTGTGAGAAACACAGCTTTGCTTGATTGTTCATATATACTATTATTATAATTATTACAGTGTATCTCTATGATGTTAATTTTTGTCTGTACCATTAAATTACCATAATAAATGGTACAGAAAAAAATGTAAGAATATCACAAGGCAAGAGAACCCATGTGGAAATCAGCAAGGATCACAGTGAATCTCTATGACTAGTAGCGGACAATAATGAAATTGGATTTTATTGAGTTTAGTACTTTAGTGGGGAGCAGTTCAGTGGTGGTTGGCTCCAGCCGGGACTTTTTGTTTTTTGTTTAAAATACTTTCTTTAAAAGCATTTTCCATATAAATTAAGTTAATTAACAAACCACGAGAAACTTTATTCGAATCGTATCTACAACAACGACGTTGTAGTTGTCTTTTACTATTCGAAATATATGTTGCTACTTAAATTTAAATCTTTGTTTGAGTTGCAGTTTCCTGGAAATTATGCAATTTTGTCAATGCTAAGGTTATATATGTAAACACACCATCGTCGAGATTTCTCAGTTTCTCAACGTTTATGTGCCTAAAATTCTGTTCCTCTCGGTAATCTTCCTTTCTTGTTAATTGCTCTTCTTGTAAGAGTGAAATTCTAAATGACATAAAAGAAGAAAATCGGATGTTAGCACCTCCATCAATAAGTCTCTCATTTTGGGTATCTCATCTATTTTATATTAATTTAATTTAATGATAAAATTAATTTTAAATATAAAAAGATCGAACTAAGAGTATGAACAATGGTAAAACTCATTGAAGGTTCTTAGTAATTTTTTATTGTGGATTTAATCTAAGAATTCCTAAATTATTTTTTTCTCTATCAATGATAAAACTTTTGAGAAGGTTCTTAATAAAAAAAAATTATTTTGTTTTTATTTTATAAAAATTTTCGAAGTAAAAGAAGATTTTCGAAGTTACCTTTAATCTTGCTTTCGGCTGATCATCTCCGCTAATATGCAACCTTTTATTGTTCTTAACTCTAGGTTTTGGAACAATGTGTTGGTAAAACTAAATAAAATTAAGTTTTAAATATGAAAAGATTGAACTCATAAAATAATGATACACATGATCTGATGAGAAACGTTTCTAAAAATATCTTAAATGAGATGTCTCTCTCTCTTTCTTTATCAAGCCAACCGATGGAGAGAGATGGAGATGCTAAATGATCGATTTTATTAGATGTAGATTTTATGTGATGTAGATCCAAATATGTTACGTTATTCTTCTTGTTTCTCACCTCTCACATCACATGTGTTTTATAAAAGTTGCATCTCTCTTTATCATTGGATTTGATGATGTTTCAAGCAAATTGGCCAAATGTTTGGTACAATAGATCAGTCATCGTCAACAACGGTGGCTATCAAAATAAATTATTATACAAAACAAAACGAATCTCGAGGCGATGATAGGAAATTAACCTCAAAACATTTTGAACCCATATTTTTATTTTAACCTCAAACACTGAAACCATATTTTTATTTTAGGCTTTGAATGGAACACAGATCGATCAGATCAATTAAAAGTGCATATCAACAAAACTATTTGATCTGGTAAAAAAAAAAGGGATGAATTGGTTCTGCTTTTATTAAAAAAAGACAACCAAAAATTGATCTGCATGCAGATCTTTTATTTTTAAAACTGCATTAAAATAGCTGAACGGAGAATAAATGCAGATTGATCTGCAAAATAAATGTTCTGCTTTTGTTGTTACCATTCAAACCCTGCATTTTTGTATTATTGCCCACTTGCATCGCATGTCTAGATGTCTATATATATATATATATTATATAACAGAACACCCCCACATCAACTTTATTTCAATTGCTTCAAAGTCCAAAAGTGGACACACATTACAAGTCCATGTCAATAAACAAACTCCAAAAGTCCGAGGAAAAGCCTTCCAAATTGCAATCCAAAATATCATAGGACCCAACAAGTGTGCGGGCGAACAAACCAAGGCAACGAATAAATTATAATTTATGAGATTCACAGTGTAGCCTCCCAGCTAGGATATGGAATCGTTCCTTCGTTCTGATATGCTCCTATGGCAGAACTAGATTACTTGCTGGTTTGAATTCCTGCAAGTTATTACCACTGTAATGGCATATAGGTCTGTATTTTTGTCTAACTAGTACGAATTAATGAGATTTATACATTCCTATTTTTGCTGCTCTAGTTAAAACAAAATTTTGCCCACTTGGTAGAAATCCTCTTATATGTGACCAACCAAATAGAATATACTTTAAGCTATAGAGAGATATGCAATAATTTTGCAAGAGGGAGAGAGAGCTGCAACTCAAATCATGTCTTTTTATATATATATATTATAACATAACACTCACACATCAACTTTATTTCATTTGCTTCGAAGTCCAAAAGTGGACACATCACAAGTCCATGTCAATAAACAAACTCCAAAAGTTCAATTGCAATCCAAAATATCATAGGACCCAACAAGTGTGGGGGGGGGGGGGGGAGAACAAACCAAAGGCAACGAATAAATTATAAGAGAGCTTTCTACGGCTCACGAGACTATTTGTGTGTAAGTATAGAGTTTGTTGTTATATACAATCCCGCAAGCCAACCGCCATCAGGAAAACTTCCATGTCAACACCTGCATTCACATTTTCTTTGTCACGGCCTCTATATATATATATATACAGTAGAACCTCTATAAATTAATACTCGATTCATTAATACCTCGCTAAATTAATATTTTTTTGCAGTCCCAAAATTAGTTTTTCAACTAAATAATATATCTATAAATTAATAATCACTATAAATTAATAAATTTTTATAAAACCTCACGGTCCCAACGTTATTAATTTATAGAGGTTTTACTGTATATATATATATCAAACTCACAAGAGAGAGACGCAGAACAAGATTGTTTTTACAAAAGTGATCTAACCTTGATAACAATGGCCTCGACTTGCCAAAGCCCTTGGTCACACCAATTATTTTCGTTGTGGTTGCTCCCTGTGTGCTATCGATTTCAAGCAGTTCTTCAGCAAAGTTGTTCAGCCCCTGAAAAAAGATTTGACGATATCTTGTCAATCAGCAAAAAGAAGAAGCTTCCCTTTAACTCGTTGGAAACGTAATTTCAAGCTGACGTGTGAGTGTGACTTCTCAAATAAAAACACACCTTGGTTTCAACATCTGCAAGCAAATTACGAGCCCTCTGGTTTACAGGAAGCTGAAGCTGAAGCTGCTCCTGTAAGATTGGAGCTGATTAATTTGGTGATATAAACAACCATTCAATAAATTTGCACTCCGTAAAAGGAAAAAAAAAAAAAAAAGAATAGAACACTTTTGTGTGTTTTAACACAAAAATAGGGATATTAGTACAGAGAAATATAGGGATCAGATCGATTTAAGAGAAACCTTACCATATCAGGCAGTTTTGTGCTCTTGCCTCGAAAATAGTTATACAAGTTTTCCATGACAACATTTGTGACATCCTGCCACCAGAAACAGAATCAGCACTGAGTTACCAACTCGTGGGTGGTTCAATTAACGAAACCATGATTATGATTTGGTTTTCAGGCTAATGATGCCTGCTAATAAGACTTCATGTTGTTCACATCTGAAAGGGTGGAACATTAAAGATAAACATACCTGCTTGTATTCCAGCGAGTCCAACTTCCCATCCTGCCAAAAAAAGGTTAAATGCCAAAATAATTAGGAGAGATACTAAAAGGAAATGAAATGCTCGAAAGGAGAATTCTGATTCCTAATCTGATCTCAAATACAAAATCATTGACGGCTGCAATCGTTTTAGATCACGATGGATGCAGCAAAGCACATGCCAATGAGTGTGGACGAGAAAGAAACAACTAATGATCTTCACCATTGCTCGTATATGCCTTAACAAACTGAAACGAAGACTCACCAGTCCCGTAATCAAATTATGCAATGTCTCCACATTAATCTCAAGTGACTTGATATCCTCACGAGCCAAGCTGACCTGTTCAGCACAACCAAAAACCACATTTCGTTGGTCCAAGAATGTTCAACATACTAAAGATACATAACAATGAAAGGCAATCATTCTAGTACTACTAACTAAAGAGAAGGTAAAAATAATCGCAATTCATATACCTTGTTATTGATTTCCTTGGAGAGATCAATCTGCTTTTCTACCTTATCATCCATATTCTGAATCTTTTGCGTTAAATGCCTTTTCGCAGCCTGAAAATCAAACGATTAAGATCCGACTTTATCCCCGCAGCTTAATAATATATCACCAGAAACACCATATGTAAAATCAAGAAACAAACAAAATTGAAACTCACAGCGAGGGTCGCCGAAACTTGTTCCAGATTCTTTGTCAAGTTAGCCACGGCATTAGCCATGTTGGCTTTCGTCACGTACATAAGGTCAGTGAACGAGAGTCCCTAACCAGTAAACAAGCACAAACATATTTTTAGTTCCCTTGAATTACTTACAGCAATGAAACCTACTTTGACAAAAACCAGTGTAAACAAACAGGAGAAATCACAAGGAAAAAAAAAGATCGAAAAGTTAATCTCACCTTCCACCACATATAACCATATCCTAGAGCTCCCATTGCAGCAGCAGGAACAGCAAGGGCTTGTAAGTTTGCTGAAAACAAAAAAAACAAGAGAGGCTGATGAGTAGAAAAAAGATACTTCAACAGAGAGAAAAACAACACTAGGCTTGTTGAAACACATATAGGAGAGAAAAACAACACTAGGCTTGTTAAAACACATATCTAAGAAGAATTACAAATCCTGATCTTTACATACCACCAGAAACTCCATTCATGACAGTTATCTGCCTCGACGAAGCTAGCTGTCGAACCTCCATGGCCAAACGGTGAACCTTCAATTGGTCCCCAATGGATTAGAGATCAATAGCATTTCCTCCTCACCAACATTTTCAAATCCAATGGAAGAAATTAAAAAAAAAAACGGAAATGAGCAAAGTACCTGGGCAGCTATAGCATCAGAAACATCAGAATCTCCCTCAGATCCATCTCCAGATTTCTCCATACCCTTCACCAGAGCCTATCGAAAGAACAAATCGTGCCCAACAATAAGTCAACATTTTCATGGAGGAAGGATAAAACAAAGAGAGAGCATAAAACCAATTAATGTAGCAAGTACCTGCAATTCACCCAACAAATCCGACAATTTCCCGTTCTTCATCATGATCGTGCCTGTGTAACCTTATAATTCAACAAATCGGAAAACGTATCAGAACACACAGATCCCGCTAAGCAGTCGCGAAGAACGAAACAGTCAAAATCAAACGAGCTCGAGTCCAGATGAGCAGAGGGAAAGCGAGTTACACACACCTGCTCCGGCTAAGAGGACGATCCTCGATAAGCCAACTCCGGCCTGCATCGCCATAGCTCCGACTGTTTTACACCGCCGCCGACTTGTCGAAAATTGAATTGAATTTAGGTATTAAGAAAGGAGCAACTGATGTTTTTCCTTTTTGCTTGCTTGCTTATTGCATTTTTTTTTTCTTTAATTATTTTTTTTTTGGGTGAGAGAGATACGTGTTGCTACCGGTTTACTTCAATACGACGTCGTCTCGAGGTCAAACTCAACCTCCTCAACTCGCGGCGAGAAAACCCGTATTGTCGTGGTCCCCCTCGAACATCACCAATGATGTATCGCCACGTGGCACGAGATGTTTTCCTTCCCTCCTATGTTTCGTTTATTGTATAGAATGATTTGCATTTGTCGACATAATGAGTATAATTCTTGTAAGAGACAAGTTATAATAGCAATGTATCCGAATTTGGCAGATAAAAATGGATCAAAAATGCTTGAATACTCGTTGATGATATCTATGATAAACTTAAACAAAATAGTGGTTTAAATGTGGGTCATGGTAGAGCTCAAGAGCGTGACCATCTATCCATTTTATGGCTCATAATCCTCCTTTTCTTGTTAGCCTTGTTCTTCGAAGCTAGCTTGAGTTTCCTCTTTGCGTTTCTCTCAGGGTTTATCACCGCCATTAGCTTCTCCTCTCGTTTCCTCTTCTCCCTCTTCATTTTCAAACTCTCTTTGATTTCTCCGTAAACTTGCACAAACATTTGGCTCCCTAAGCTCTCGTCTCTTACACTGTCTCTCACCTCTTCCGCTAGCTGTTTCAGCTCATCCGAGATGACTTCCCCTGTAAACCCTTGGCAGACTTTGTACAACGGAAGCAGGATTCTGAAGGCGTACAGGCGACACTCTTGTTGGTTCAGCTGTGAGGCAAAGTCTTTATAGACTTTGAACACTACACTCGTCTGAAGAGAGCCCACCTCAAACGCAATCTTCCCCATTCTCTTGAGCAAACCTCCGATCAATACCTTTCTCACGTCATCTTCAGCACGTCTCCCTGAGGTAAGAGCCAGAAAAGTAGACTTTCCTTTCCCTGGATCAAGGTTCTCAAAGGCTTTGAGGAACACCACTTGCTCGTCGTTGTCGAGACTTGACCAGAACTCATGGTCTGATCGTCCAATCAGAGAATGAAGACGAGAGACTGCACAGACAATGTTTTTTGTAATGATATCAACGTTGTTCTCTTTGTCGTCGCCTGTGCTGGGTTGCTCCTTCAAGTGCTCTAACTGGACGCAAAGAGAAACAGCCACCATGAACAAGCTACTTGGCTTCTCTAGAAGAGATTCAGCTACTGTTTCCTGAGATTTTTCAGTTTTCTTCCTACTTGATCCCTCAAAATAATGCTTCAGGAGGCGGCATGATATACTTCTCAACCATTCGCGTGGGTGCAATAACAACTTAAACACCATTTTCCAAATACCCTGAAAAAGAAAAAGAAATGATGCTCCAATCAGAACAAAACTGTGTGTATATATATAACAGAGCTTTTAACAGGCAATGAATAACAATAATCATACAAACCGAGTGCATTACCTCTAAATCTGTACTCAAAGTTAAATCAGGAAACTGCTTGAGCATCTTCTCTATCATAACCAGAGAGTAGTATGCTTCTTTCCAGAAAGGAGGAACACTTCCTTCCTCAACAGTATTTGGCAACTGTACAGCAGACTCCAAAATCGTTTTAGCCTCATGCAATAACCTATTGCGGATATGCTCCGGAAATCTATCCTCCTTGGCTTCAATGAACAATCCCAGTACCTGCACAGGCATCCAAACAAAAAAACCAAGCTTTGTGACGACGTTACAAGCCATGAATTTCCAATAAGAAGCAATGTGAAGTTATATGTTAAGTTCCTGCGTCCTACTGATCTGGTAATCTAACTATTGTCAATAAGAACATGCACCCTCAGAGCAATTTTATACCTGTGCTGCTTTAGCCTGTGACTTCTCCGGCTTATACCAATCCAGACAGAGCTCAAGACTTGAAAGATAATTACTCATGCGACCTATCACAAGTTTTATCGCATCGCAAATCTTGGGCAGCAATTCTTTATCTGTTTCTGTTGCCAAACGATGAAAAAGCACAGGAAACAAGCTCTGAGACAGCTGGTCAAGAACTGACTGCTTGCCGAGATCAGGGTTTGAGAGTTTCTTGATGAGCTCTTGAAGAGCTTCAAGAACTGAATGTCTTCCAGTTGAATGCTCATATCTGGAGGAGGAGGAGGAAAAAAATCAGTTACTATTTGAGAAAAATGAATAAGAGACCTAATTTCACAAAGCTTAGTGCGTATACATACCTCAGATTGTTCAGCAGAACGTTGAAATATCGTTCTAGGAGTTCCTCATCATGGACCAAAAACTCTACAAGTATCTCTCTGCAAATCTTGCGGGTTGATTCACCTTGATCTGTTATCATCAACTTTGAAACCTGATCTGCGATATCATATATCTTCGGGACTTGACGCTTCTTCTTTTTCACAATGGCCTTGAGAAGTGAAAGAGAAGCAACGGACGAATCCGATTCCAGATCAACAAAGATAGGGAACTGAATCAACATTTTCAACTGCTCAGATGATAAACTGAGATTTTCATTGCCGATAAGAGCTTTTAATAGCTTAAGGCATGACACCACAAGAGGACTCTTGGAACTCACTGCTGACTGTGCGATGTTCAACACTACGGTTTTCACTTTTCCTGCTTCAGACTTGAATGAAGGCAGTTTCAACCTCAACAGTGCAGTGAAACATCTAACAGATGAAGATACAACGTCTTCATACTTGGAGCTCAAGCAACCGACAAGTAGTTTGACAAACGGATCCAACCTCGACACCAGCTCTTCATTAGTATTGTTTGGTTGGATTTTCTTCAGCCTGCTGTGCAATAAGTCCAGAGCAAACACGGTTATAAGATGTGGACATGAATTGGAACCAGCAGCACTCTCTTGCACACGTCTCGATTTCCTTTTCTTTTTCGATGGTTGAGAAGACGCTTGATCTCCAAGACCAATCTTGTTGTTAATACCATCATCAACACGGTCATAAATAAAACAGAAAATATCTTCTTGATCAACAGATGGATTGCCTTCAATACCAGCCACAATATGCTTTAACATCTCCTCCAGTTTTGATTTTAAATTTGAAGTCATGGTCCTCTGAAGCTGAGCTGTGACTAGAGAAAGTAACTTCAACGAATGGCTTCTGAACGTTACGTTTTCAGCAAGCAATCTTAGAGTATCAAGTGACTTGCGTGTTCTCGTTTCTTTCTTCTCCTTCTTCCTCGATAAAGGTTTTGTATCCGTTTTCTGTTCATCAACGTCTCCAAGGATATCGGCTTCAACCACATGAAGGAGATCTTCCAAACAATGATCCAACTTCCCACCCGTAGGATTGGGCAGGCACTTGGATAAGATGTGATTAACAGTGTATCCCAGCACATGCACCTCAGATCCTTTCGTTAACAGAGAAACTAGTTTTCTAACGAAAAGTTGCAAGTAATTTTCCAGCCCAAGCTCCTCCAAACAAGCAGCAAGAGCCTTTCTTGCTTCATCACGTGTTTTATCCACCGGGTTCCTCAAAAAATTGGAAACTTTACAGATGATAGAATCTATATTTGAGTCCATTATCTCTTTCGGGAGTAGCTTTAGAACCTTCACCGCAGCCACATAGCCGTTGACATGAACACTATCAGATTCAGAATCCATCAGCTTCTGTATCTTGGGGAACAAGGTTTTATGGAGGCAAACCCTAACGTCCTCCTGTTCGTAACCATCTTCTGCAAAATGAAACTTGTCCAAAATCGAGCAGACGAGATTCACCAGACGCTTCCTCTTCCCGGTATGCTTCTTCATCTCATGGAAACACCGATTCAATAGAGCGTAGTACGAGTTCCAACTCATATGAGCAGACACGGATGCAAGGGCTTCTGCACATGCATCATGGACATTTTGACCTTTACTATTTTGACCTTTTCTATCTTGTCCATCAAGAAACATGTTGAAAAAGACAGAGACCAAAAGTTTTCTCACTACGCCCTGCAACCCCAACAGCAATTGTTCATAAGTCCATTGAAAGTACAAAATTAGTATTCAAAGAATCTAAGAGACGCAAATAGATCACCTCAGGTACACTGCTATCTTTGATCACCTTCGCGAAACGTTTAATCGCCTTTGCTTTACGTTGTGCCTACAAGACATTCAAAAGAAATAAGTCACTGTAAGGTTTTTCTATCATCTTTAATAAGCTATAAGCTACTTCATCCTCACCACAAATACAAACTGTGACAGAAGGAGTCATATAATAAAAATGACTTACCTGAATGCTAAAGACGTTTTTAAAGAAATCAACTTCATCGTTCTCAGAGCATAAAGGTCTGAATGCAGCAAGATTCCCTGAATCTGGAAGTTCAATCACCATTTTGCGTATCAAAAGAATCTCCTCCTGCAGCAGAATTATTCGTTTCTTAAGAATCTTTAATGCGACGAAGAGAGCCACGAGTATCCATCTTAGAAAAGGGTCACTGTACCTTTCCACTAGAAATTCCTCTGTTTACTGCATCTCCAATGTGTTTCAGAATAAACTTATTCATAATCCACAACACACGATCTCCTGTCCATCTTGAAACAGATCTTGAAACCTCTTTGCCAATGTCAGAGCGAGCTGAAACCTCTTGCCAAAGTATCGAAGCTGAAAACTCAATGAAAGTGCACAAGAGGTTACGTGCGCAATACTTTAACGTAACTTCTCCTGATGAAATGTTGTATAAACTCTGCGAGAGAATGATCATCATGTGCTGCTCCGAGGATTTGTGGAAGAAATCCGCATCAATCTTCCCGTAAGCATCAATTATCTTTTCATAGTCAAGGTCATCAACTTCCATGGGTGAGGTTGCATTCATATCGCTGACGCATTTCGCCTGTAAGATTGCGCAACCAATACAGTTTGTTAAAATCTCAAATGCAAAAACAAAAACAAAAAGGACATATGATTACTTACCACACGATCCAGAGAAAAGTCAATTTTTGCAAGGGATTCAAGAAGATCACAAATGCATAATCTAACGCCAAGATCAGCGTCAACAAGCAGAGGAGAGACTGTATCTATAATTTTGCTGGTACTCTCACTCCCAAGCAACGATGTGATGTCCTGAATGGCTAGCAAAGCCTCACGATGAATATCTGCAAAAAACGATAACACAGTCACACACACACACGAAACATGAATATCATATAACTTTTAACCAAGAGATGAAATTAGTAAACCTATATACCAGAATATTTCACACGTTTATCCAAGAAAGACAGCAAGACATCCAAATACTTCATAACATGAGATTCATCTCGGATGTGCTTCGACAATAGTTTAAGAATCTTAATCTCTCTTTCTCCATGATACTTGAATGATTTCCTGATCATAATTAACACTTTTTTCTTTAGAAAAGGAAAAAAAAAAAAGACGAAAGTAACCAAAGTCTGTTAATTTACGAGAAGCCTTACCTTTTCAAAATATCTTCACGGAAAAGAGAATGCAAGCTGTTAATCAGTGCCTCTATATATGGATTCAAGAATCCTTTGATCATATGGTCATCGTCATCGTCATCATCCAAGTCATTCTCAAGACTGAGCAGATTCTTTATGAAACTCAAGGCAGAGGACTTTATAGCTTCTGAAGCTGTGGTGACTGTTAGAATTGAGAAAATGTCTGGAACAAGAGACTCTTCTCGACACAAGAAGGTGACGAGATTGCGGCTTTTACTTATTGACAAGAAGCATGAGAACAATGAGCTTGGTTTCTCACTGCTCGAACCCTCCTGCTTAAAACTCTTGATTAACGGATTCACCGCTGAAAAGAAGAGGTCCCAGAACTCAGAGCCAAGATCACAATCCTCGTACTTTTCAAGAACACGAGCTATAATCTTCAGACAAAAGGATCTCAGCTCTTTAAACTGCTTTAAAGCAGCCTACACACAGAAAAAAAAACAAAAACAAGTGTCAGACAAAAAACTAACGAATAGGCGGAAAAACAATGTTTTGTTATGGATAGATAATCCTAAACAACACCAATAACCATTTTACCTGGTCGTGATTCGTTGAGACAATCTCTTTATCAATGCTGTTTTCTTCATCGATGTTTGGAGCATAGTTTACCAATAGCCGGACAACACATCCCATCAGAAAGTCTAGAAATGGTCGGACATGGAATACATCAAAGACTTCAAGTACATGTTGTATGACATGAAGAAAACCAGATTTCTGCTTCCATGATAAGGTCGAGATAGTATCGACGTTGAAGTATTTCGGGAAATTCGACTTTTGGAAATAATCAAGAGAGCATTTGCCTGAGCTCCAAAACAAGTCCGTTGTTTCCTCTGATATGATGTTCAAAGGCTTCATCAACAAGGCAAAGAACAGGGCAAGTTCATTAACATCCAGCTGAGATATAACGCCAAGAACCGCCTCCCTGTGACGAATACTTGTATGCTGAAAAANAATCTGCTGCTGTATTCAGTTCCTGCATTTAACCAACCGAATGAACCAAATTTAATCTCTCTGAAATTTAATCTGCTGCTGTATTCAGTTCCCATCGTAAATGAACTTCTTGCAGATAATGAGACAGAGTGACTATAGCTGAATTTTCTTTAGAGTTCTTAAGATGAAACCAGCATATCAAGTAGGATACAACACTACAAGACCTGTCTCTTATACACATCTAGATGTGTATAAGAGACAGGCATAAGGTATGTACCTTACGCGAAGCTGAGTTCTTTAGATTCCTAACTTTTGGCATAAGGATCCTGATTACAAGAGAAATGAAATGAGATCTGTGAGCTTCTTCAATGTCCCTAGAGAAGTTCCAGGTCGCGAGCTCTTCTCTCAGTTCTTTTGGTTTGATCAGATTCTCCAAACGCTTGCGGTGTGGGAGTAAATAGTCATTCCACAACACAAGGCATTCTAGGACACTCATTTGTATCTCAGCATCATTATCGTCCAAGAACCTGTTCTGCAAAACGTCGTTTACAAACTGACTAAAACGAGACGACCTCGGATTCTTCATCAGCTTCAGCAAAGTCAACCATTGTGTAAACAACCCTTTCCACTCCTCTCCTTTACAAGCTTCGCTATTAAAGAATCCGACCCTGAAAATTAGAAGAGAGAAAGACTTGATGATGATGACAACAGATGAACTAAGTTAATCCTTAGAGAACAAAAGATACAGAGACATGATTTACCTCAAAGGATCTTCGATCTTGTATCCCATAAATTTCAATAACAAAGGGAGAATGTCAGAGGCTTGAGACTGAGCAACAGTGGGAACTTTTTGTAAGGTCTTGAGCAACAGAGATACTACTTCTCCAGTACCTGTAGATTGAAAAGAAAGACATCATGATTGTAAAGAAGAAAAGAAAGAATAATATAGAGATGCAAAATATTGGCAAATTATATATATGTAAAGAACATATTATAGTTTTTTTACTTGAAATAGCGAAAAACCTACCAGTATGCTTCTGTGAAATGCTGTAGTTTTCATTCTTGCTATGATTGTGGACTGCTTCAAAATTTAGTTGGCACTGACCTAAATAACGAACAAAATCATTCCACACCGCTCCTGTGTGCTTCTTCATAAGAACCGCAAGGCACTGAGATGCTGGCTCCCATATTCTGGAAAATCGATTATGAAATATTCCTATAATTCCATTGAATACAAGAGGCACATATGCCTCATGCATCCTGCCATCAGAGAGATCCGTTTGTATGCTAGTAATCGATCTGCACGACTCCATTTCAGTCGATACTGTGAGAAGAGACTCTTCGACTGTTTTCAATAACTGAAGAACCTGTGGAAATTTGAAAGAATTGTATTAGTCATTTAGTTGTGACACGATAGAGCGCAGACGTAACCATCATATAGTTGCTACTCACATTCGCTTTAGGAAGAGACTTGTGAACCACGTTAGTTTTCAGTTTCTTTTTAGGAGGATGCTCTTCAACAAATTGATTACAAGACAGAGTCTCGAAATGGCACAGGATCCTTAGAGTCAGAAGACGGATGTCTTTGTTTGGGTGACGCAAGTTTTCAGAAAAGATGTTGAAAGCATCTTCGGCCTTATCTGCTTCAAGTTCTGGATATGCATTAGGGCTACCATCATTTGCTAATACAGGCCTGCGAATTACAATGGATCAGTGTTTACCATCACAGAGTCATCAATCAAAAACATGGAGAAATAACTGAATAACCACAAACAAAAAAAACATACAAATACTCACCTGTCCACAAAATCCAAATAGTCAGCCACAGCAGACAGCACTTGTACACATGACTTGTACTGTTTAGCAAGAAACAAAGCTTCCTCTACATCACTGTGGTTGATCCTTACAGGAGAACAGAGTTTGTGACATGACTTCAAAGCAGTACCAAGTAAGCTCTGCCACATCAACTCTGGATCACTAGAAGTGTTTACTGAAAAAAAAGTTATGATGACTTGTAAAAAACCAAGACCATGATCAAGAACATGATTATAAAGTTGATGTGGCATGGACAAAAACTTACAAACTGAGGCTGCCAAGTGCTGTTTGAGAGTATTCTTAAAGCAAATCAGTAATGATGAATCCACTTTAAAATAGGGAAAACAATTGACAGCTCCACAAACAGCAGCAAACTCAGCCTCATCGATTTGAGCTAATCCTGCATTCTCTATAGTCGTTTGAGTTTTCTTGATTTTCTCTTCCAAGAACTCATGAATTCTCTCGACTGTTCCATCTATGATCTTCACCCTGTCGTGAATTATTTTCTGCTTCTTACAAAATGATAGTAACAGAGGAATAACCTCCTCCGTAGACCCAAAAATCATATTGTTGATCCAACTGCAACACATAAAGTCAGTCATTAAGACATAAAAGATTAGGCAATTTTTTTAAAGAGGTAATGAAAAAAGAGTCTTGCCTTAATATATAACTTGTAAAGGCTTTCACTATTAATTCATCCTTCTCTATAAACTCCCGCAAAAAACTCAGCAAACTGCAAAGACTGCATGATCAATCATATGGGAAAAAAAAAAAAAGAATATAGATGACTTGTATTACAAGATACCTTGAACTTTTCAACGAAAAAATGGGGGACCATTGCTTCGCAATGGATTCCATTTCATTGACATCACTGGGTCTATCAATGGTGCATAACATCAGTGCCAGAACTTTATCGAGAATATCAGAGGAATCCACCAAATTTGGCACAATCTGGTTCAGGAGTCCAACCAAACATGGGTAATCTGTCACGCATTGACAAGGAATTAAAATTGGCAAATACGATCATGCAAAATGTATGTTTTCATAAGAACTCACCATAAACCTTGAGACCTTTCTCAACCCTAACAGCTGAAGTAAGCACAGTCAAGAGCCGGGTCAAATGAGCTGATTTCTTGTTTTTGATTGATTCTTCTGTTTCTTTATACAAGCAGTTCCACATAACACTTAACTCTTCTGCTTTAAAATCCTCGCATAGTCTTTGCAAAGCTGAACTCACAGCTTCTAATGTACTACCAGAACCTGCAATGGGATACGATACCATGATCAAAACACACTAGACTTTTAGATAAAATATTCTAACAAATGCTTAGAAAAGAGGACTTGCCCTGAGTAAGATTATCCCAAAAGGACAATGTTGAATCTTTCAGCAAGAAGCTCAAAACCTGCCCAGCTTTGGAATGGAGACTCACAGAGGTACCCCTCATAACATGATACAGTAGACTAACTCCTCCACAACTTTTCAGTGGATCTGCAACTTCAGAAAGGATACTCTTGATCCCTGTAATGTTCATGAGAGAAGAATCAACTGGACTGTCCCTAACATAGACATGTAAAACAAAAAGAACTGAAAAATCAATTCATCACCTATTTTGAGTTGCTCATCACGTGCAGTCCTCAACAAAAAGGACATCGAAGGTGACATAAGTTTGTTGATACACTCTTCGGGGTAATACCTCAGCACCAATGTATCCCTACATCAAATAAAAAAATGGTATTAAAAAAACGGATTTCACCAACCAAAATGACCTAATCATAAACATTTAGTCGATGTAATTCTGTACTTACCCTGTCTCTTATACACATCTAGATGTGTATAAGAGACAGACGTAACAGTTTTTCTATCATCTTTCCTAAGCTATAAGCTACTTCATCCTCTCACCACAACACAAATACAAACTGTGACAGAAGGAGTCAATATAATAAAAATGACTTACCTGAATGCTAAAGACGTTTTTAAAGAAATCAACTTCATCGTTTTCAGAGCATAAAGGTCTGAATGCAGCAAGATTCCCTGAATCTGGAAGTTCCGTCACCATTTTGCGTATCAAAATAATCTCCTCCTGCAGCAGAATTATTCGTTTCTTAAGAATCTCTAATGCAGAAGAAGAGAGCCACGAGTATCCATCTTAGAAAAGGGGGTCACTGTACCTTTCCACTAGAAATTCCTCGGTTTACTGCATCTCCAATGTGTTTCAGAATAAACTTATTCATAATCCACAACACACGATCTCCTGTCCAGCTTGAAACAGATCTTGAAACCTCTTTGCCAATGTCAGAGCGAGCTGAAGCCTCTTGCCAAAGTATCGAGGCTGAAAACTCAATGAAAGTGCACAAGAGGTTACGTGCGCAATACTTTAACGTAACTTCTCCTGATGAAATGTTGTATAAACTCTGTGAGAGAATGATCATCATGTGCTGCTCCGAGGATTTGTTAAAGAAATCCGCATCAATCTTCCCGTAAGCATCAATTATCTTTTCATAGTCAAGGTCATCAACTTCCATGGGTGAAGTTGCATTCATATCGCTGACGCATTTCGCCTGTAAGATTGCGCAACCAATAGTTTGTTAAAATCTCAAATGCAAAAACAAAAACAAAAACAAAAAGGAGATATGATTACTTACCACACGATCCAGTGATAAGTCGATTTTTGCAAGGGATTCAAGAAGATCACAAATGCATAATCTAACGTCAAGATCAGCGTCAACAAGCAGAGGAGAGACTGTATCTATAATTTTGCTAGTACTCTCACTCCCAAGCAACGATGTGATGTCCTGAATGGCTAGCAAAGCCTCACGATGAATATCTGCAAAAAACAATAAGAAAGTCAAGTCACACACAAACAAGAGACGTGAATATTATATAATTGTTACCAAGAAAAGAAACGAGTAACCGTATATACCAGAATCTTTCACACGTTTATCCAAGAAAGAAAGCAAGACATCCAAATACTTCATAACATGAGATTCATTTCGGATGTGCTTCGACAATAGTTTAAGAATCTTAATCTCTCTTTCTCCATGATACTGGAATGATTTCCTGATCATAATTAACACTTTCTCTTTAGAAGAAAAAAAAATGATAATAACCAAAGTCTGTTTACTCACAAGAAGCCTTACCTTTTCAAAATATCTTCACGGAAAAGAGAATGCAAGCTGTTAATCAGTGCCTCTATATATGGATCCAAGAATCCTTTGATCATATGGTCATCGTCATCGTCCAAGTCATTCTCAAGACTGAGCAGATTCTTTATGAAACTCAAGGCAGAGGACTTTATAGCTTCTGAAGCTGTGGTGACTGTTAGAATTGAGAAAATGTCTGGAACAAGAGACTCTTCTCGACACAAGAAGGTGACGAGATTGCGGCTTTTACTTATTGACAAGAAGCATGAGAACAATGAGCTTGGTTTCTCACTGCTCGAACCCTCCTGCTTAAAACTCTTGATTAACGGATTCACCGCTGAAAAGAAGAGGTCCCAGAACTCAGAGCCAAGATCACAATCCTCGTACTTTTCAAGAACACGAGCTATAATCTTCAGACAAAAGGATCTCAGCTCTTTAAACTGCTTTAAAGCAGCCTACACACAGAAAAAAAAACAAAAACAAGTGTCAGACAAAAAACTAACGAATAGGCGGAAAAACAATGTTTTGTTATGGATAGATAATCCTAAACAACACCAATAACCATTTTACCTGGTCGTGATTCGTTGAGACAATCTCTTTATCAATGCTGTTTTCTTCATCGATGTTTGGAGCATAGTTTACCAATAGCCGGACAACACATCCCATCAGAAAGTCTAGAAATGGTCGGACATGGAATACATCAAAGACTTCAAGTACATGTTGTATGACATGAAGAAAACCAGATTTCTGCTTCCATGATAAGGTCGAGATAGTATCGACGTTGAAGTATTTCGGGAAATTCGACTTTTGGAAATAATCAAGAGAGCATTTGCCTGAGCTCCAAAACAAGTCCGTTGTTTCCTCTGATATGATGTTCAAAGGCTTCATCAACAAGGCAAAGAACAGGGCAAGTTCATTAACATCCAGCTGAGATATAACGCCAAGAACCGCCTCCCTGTGACGAATACTTGTATGCTGAAAAACAAAAACAAAAACAAAATTAGGATCTAGATGAAGTAAACTAAAAAGAAAGTTATATGTAATATAAATTTACCTTACGCGAAGCTGAGTTCTTTAGATTCCTAACTTTTGGCATAAGGATCCTGATTACAAGAGAAATGAAATGAGATCTGTGAGCTTCTTCAATGTCCCTAGAGAAGTTCCAGGTCGCGAGCTCTTCTCTTAGTTCTTTTGGTCTGATCAAATTCTCCAAACGCTTGCGGTGTGGGAGTAAGTAGTCATTCCACAACACAAGGCATTCTAGGACACTCATTTGTATCTCAGCATCATTATCGTCCAAGAACCTGGTTAAAACATTTCCATAAGAACAAGAACACAATGCAGATAGAGATGTCAATGAAATTGTCTTACTCCCAAGATATTTCAAGAAAATAAATTGGCGCCAAACCTGTTCTGCAAAATGTCGTTTACAAATTGACTAAAACGAGACGATCTCGGATTCTTCATCAACTTCAGCAAAGTCAACCATTGTGTAAACAACCCCTTCCACTCCTCTCCTTTACAAGCTTCGCCATTAAATAATCCGACCCTGAAAAATAGAGAGAAAGACTTGATGATGAAGACAACAGAAGAACTAAATTACTCTTTGAGAACAAAAGATATAGAGGCATGATTTACCTCAAAGGATCTTCGCTCTTGTATCCCATAAATTTCAATAACAAAGGGAGAATATCAGAGGCTCGAGACTGAGCAACAGTGGGAACTTTTTGTAAGGTCTTGAGTAACAGAGATACTACTTCTCCAGTATCTGTAGATTGAAAAGACAAACATCAGAACTGTAAAGAAGAGAAGAAAGAAATAATATAGAGATGCAAAATATTGGCAAATGATATATGGAAAGAACAAATAATAGTTTCTTTTTTACTGAAAATAGCGGAAAAACCCTACCAGTATGCTTCTGTGAAATGCTGTAGTTTTCATTCTCGCTATGATTGTGGAATGCTTCAAAATTTAGTTGGCACTGACCTAAATAACGAACAAAATCATTCCACACCGCTCCTGTGTGCTTCTTCATAAGAACCGCAAGGCACTGAGATGCTGGCTCCCATATTCTGGAAAATCGATTATGAAATATTCCTATAATTCCATTGAATACAAGAGGCACATATGCCTCATGCATCCTGCCATCAGAGAGATCCGTTTGTATGCTAGTAATCGATCTGCACGACTCCATTTCAGTCGATACTGTGAGAAGAGACTCTTCGACTGTTTTCAATAACTGAAGAACCTGTGGAAATTTGAAAGAATTGTATTAGTCATTTAGTTGTGACACGATAGAGCGCAGACGTAACCATCATATAGTTGCTACTCACATTCGCTTTAGGAAGAGACTTGTGAACCACGTTAGTTTTCAGTTTCTTTTTAGGAGGATGCTCTTCAACAAATTGATTACAAGACAGAGTCTCGAAATGGCACAGGATCCTTAGAGTCAGAAGACGGATGTCTTTGTTTGGGTGACGCAAGTTTTCAGAAAAGATGTTGAAAGCATCTTCGGCCTTATCTGCTTCAAGTTCTGGATATGCATTAGGGCTACCATCATTTGCTAATACAGGCCTGCGAATTACAATGGATCAGTGTTTACCATCACAGAGTCATCAATCAAAAACATGGAGAAATAACTGAATAACCACAAACAAAAAAAACATACAAATACTCACCTGTCCACAAAATCCAAATAGTCAGCCACAGCAGACAGCACTTGTACACATGACTTGTACTGTTTAGCAAGAAACAAAGCTTCCTCTACATCACTGTGGTTGATCCTTACAGGAGAACAGAGTTTGTGACATGACTTCAAAGCAGTACCAAGTAAGCTCTGCCACATCAACTCTGGATCACTAGAAGTGTTTACTGAAAAAAAAGTTATGATGACTTGTAAAAAACCAAGACCATGATCAAGAACATGATTATAAAGTTGATGTGGCATGGACAAAAACTTACAAACTGAGGCTGCCAAGTGCTGTTTGAGAGTATTCTTAAAGCAAATCAGTAATGATGAATCCACTTTAAAATAGGGAAAACAATTGACAGCTCCACAAACAGCAGCAAACTCAGCCTCATCGATTTGACCTAATCCGGTATTCTCTATATTCGTTTGACTTTTCTTGATTTTCTCTTCCAAGAACTCATGAATTCTCTCGAATGATCCATCTATGATCTTCAGCCTTTCGTGACTTGTTTGCTGCTTCTTACAAAATGATAGTAACAGAGGAATAACCTCCTCCGTAGACCCAAAAATCATATTGTTGATCCAACTGCAAGACATAAAGTCAGTCACTAAAGAGATAAAAGAGTAGGCAGATTTTTTAAAGAGGTAAATGAAAAAGAGTCTTGCCTTAATATATTACTTGTAAAGGCTTTCACTATTAATTCATCCTTCTCCATCAACTCCCGCAAAAAACTCAGCAAACTGCAAAGATTGCATGATTAATCATATGGGAAATAAAATAAAAAAGAATATAGATGACTTGTATTACAAGATACCTTGAACTTTTCAACGAAAAAATGGGGGACCATTGCTTCGCAATGGATTCCATTTCATTGACATCACTGGGTCTGTCAATGGTGCATAACATCAGTGCCAGTACTTTATCGAGAATATCAGAGGAATCCACCAAAGTTGGCACAATCTGGTTCAGGAGTCCAACCAAACATGGGTAATCTGTCACACATTGACAAGGAATTAAAATTGGCCCACACGATCATGCAAAATGTGTGTTTTTAAAAGAAATAGCTCACCATAAACCTTGAGACCTTTCTCAACCCTAACAGCTGAAGTAAGCACAGTCAAGAGCCGGGTCAAATGAGCTGAGTTCTTGTTTTTGATTGATTCTTCTGTTTCTTTATACAAGCAGTTCCACATAACACTTAACTCTTTTGCTTTAAAATCCTCGCATAGTCTTTGCAAAGCTGAACTCACAGCTTCTACTGTACTACCAGAACCTGCAATGGGATACGATACCATGTTTAAAACACACTAGACTTTTTAGATAAAATATTCTAACATATGCTTAGAAAAGAGGACTTGCCCTGAGGAAGGTTATCACAAAAGGACAATATTGGTTCTTTCAGCAAGAACCTCAAAACCTGCCCAGCTTTGGAATGGAGACTCACAGAGGTACCCCTCATAACATGATACAGTAGACTGACTCCTCCACATCTTTTCAGTGGATCTGCAACTTCAGAAAGGATTTTCTTGATCCCTGTAAAATGTTCATGAGAGAAGAATCAACTGGGCTGTCCCTAAAATAGACATGCAAACCAAAAAGAACTGAAAAATCAATTCATCACCTATTTGGAGTTGCTCATCACGTGCAGTCCTCAACAAAAATGACATCGAAGGTGACATAAGTTTGTTGATACACTCTTCGGGGTAATACCTCAGCTCCAATGTATCCCTACATCAAAGAACAAAATGGTATTAAAAAAAAACGGATTTCACCAACCAAAATGACCTAATCATAAACATTTCGTCGATGTAATTCTGTACTTACCTGAGAATACCTTCGATGTCGCATATGAGATACTTCTGCAGGTCCCTCACTATGCACGACCATGCTAACATTATCTGCATGAAAGGAAAGGACCAAATTTCAGATAGATAAAAATTTTAAGTATTTTCATGAGTGTAAAATATGTTATACAAGAGCAAAAACCTGCTCAATAATCTCTGGCTCTTTCTGACCACCATTTTCCAGGAGAGACACTAAGGATTTAACAAACCGTGGAAGGAAGCTGGAAAAGAAATATACAAAATCAACTGGTTAGACAACAAGGGAAGCTCGGGTCACTCTCTCGTATACATGTGAGACAACAGAGAACATAAATTCAAGTAATTGACCTGTTCTGGCCATATGATCAATGTATTCAAATGCAAGAGAAGGAGGGGAAACACAAAATTTTATATAACATTTTGTAAGCAATGCATTATGGGTGGTAACTAAATAAGTTCACGGATGTGAAAAAAACTAGATTTTCCAGTGTTCCATGAAGTACTCTGTTTCCACTAAGTTATATCATTACATTACTCTGTTCTCACTTTTCAGAGTATACTAGGCACAATGTTTGGAATAAGGCTGCAAACACTGACTGTGAACTTTAGAGTTATTATTTCAAAAACCACAAAAAGAGTATTGTGCAGCTGAAAAGAATAAAAAAGTATACTCACGGAATAAAGTCCTCCAAGAGATCTCTTGATAAAGCAGCAATCAACCTGAGCAACAAAAAAAAATCTTTATAATTCTACACAGAAAAAAATTATACAAGTGCATGCTCTCAGAAAATGGAAAAGTGAAAAAAAAAAGTTAGCAACCACAATCTTAGCTCCTTCCACGAAATTAAAGAATTGAGTGGGAAGATAGCAAAACCTGAGAAAGGCTTCCAGAGAGAATCTTGCTTTCAATTGTAATCCAGAGACAAGTTTTGAGAAGATCAATTCTTTTTGCGAGATAACCAACGGCAGAGTCTGAACAAAGGGCAACATTTCTTCATAAAATGAAATTAAATCTGCTGCTGTATTCAGTTCCTGCATTTAACCAACCAAATGAACCAAAATTAATCTCTCTCTGAAATTTAATCTGCTGCTGTATTCAATTCCCATCGTAAATGAACTTCTTGCAGATAATGAGACAGAGTGACTATAGCTGAATTTTCTTTAGAGTCTTAACATGAAACCAGCATATCAAGTAGGATACAACACTACAAGACAAGAAGACTACAAGACAAGAAGACTACAAGACAAGAAGAAGAAGAAGAAAGAAACTATAAGGTAACATGATCAAGAACATACCCTCAATTCCACGAGGCAATCCATGAGAAACGTGGAACCCTGTGAAGGATCATCCTTCACCTTATCCAGGCTCCTAAAGACATTGAGGACTTTGTTTTCAATGTCATTCGTTCTCTCAAGGAGATTCTTGAACTGCATATCCAAAAGTAACGGAAATCATAATTAGAGAGCACCAAAGAAGATAAACTCAAAACACTTGTCAGAGAATTTTCAGAAGCGGTAAATACAAGAAGCAAAACGAGGAGAAGACGAACCACAAATCTCTTCCTTCCCTGGGAGTTGTTGAGCGACTTGACAGCTCGAGAATCAGCCGGAGTCGCCATGATCACGGCCCGAAACTGTTAGGGTTTCGACGACGATTCGGATCCCGAGGTCTCTCTCTGCGTTTCCTAAAACACCAAGACGTCAGAATTAAATCCAGACTCAACAATTTACTTAATTTTTAATACGAAGATGCTGTACTTTGGGATCGACACAGACCTATGGAAAAGAAAACAACACACACAGAAGGATGCGAAAGCGAGGTTGTTCTAAAGAAGAAATTTGAAGAAGCTGGCTTTTGCCTTGGGATGAGTTTGAGAAAGAGAGAGAGAGAGAAAGCTGCCGCGCAGAGGTTGAGAGGACAACAAGGGTTTAGTCCTTTATTTTTCTCGAAATTTATGTTGGGTTTTACCGAGTTTTTTATTTACTTATTAAGGGGTTTAGCGAGTTTTTTATTTACTTATTATTCTCGAAATTTATGTTGTAATTAGTTCTTTTAATCTCCTTTTGTTTACCTATATTTGTGATTTTGCCAAATGTTTATTATCTCTGATTATGATGTATATTTGAGCATAAATACATTTTTACATAAAAGCTCAAGTCATCCTTTTGTGATGTTATATTTGCATAGACATGTATGTGATTGGAGCAAATCGACATTGATGTTAACGAATCATGACTCAAACATTATGCTTATGTTCTTATCAATTATTTCTCGTTTTTTCCATCGCAAACTCTCTCTCCATCTCGCAAGAAGTATATCCCATTCTTGTTAGTTATTATCTTTCTCCTTCTCTTTTAAACTATCCTCTTATACACATCTAGATCATCTCGCAAGAAGTATATCCCATTCTTGTTAGTTATTATCTTTCTCCTTCTCTTTTAAACTATCCATCACTGTTGTTATTCTCTCTTTCTTCTCTCGCTAAAACTCTCTCTCTCTCATTTTTGATCTCCAAAAAAGAGCGACTAAAATTAGCTTCTTTATACGTCGAGTAACTCGACTGCACTTGAAAAAAATTTAAAAATATAAACAACAAAAAGGACCTTTGTTTCATATAAAAAAAAAAATTTTAAAATAACAAATTTTTCCTTTATCAAGTATATGCAATTCTGCCTAATTCTGATGATGTGTTAATTTCTAGATGTGGAACTTTTAGATATGTTTTTAATGTTTTTTCCTAACTTTTCTAGATGGACTTGAAACTCGATGCATGTATCTTTGATTTCTTGACAATAACTCTTTTTGAATCAAGTTCAACTTTAAGAGAAGACAACTTTTATGAATCCTTGAGCCTAACTCTTATTCGAAACTCGAAAGGCAACACACACACTGTGCTATATTGCCTTTAGTCTTCATTTATCCAGTCTGTTCAAGCTCTCTTCATTCCGTTTTCCACCCATATCAAGAGAACTAAGTGTTTATTGAAATTCTGTAAATTTAAAATTTACATGGAAACTACTAATTTCTTGTTGAACAACTGTCATCATTTTTTTTTACAAAAATTCCATGATCTCTCCCAAACCGCGTTAATACGCCATCCACTCATCCACTTTTCATAATCTGAACCCACCATTAAATCCGATTTACAATCGATAACAATGTTTTCTTTTTAAAAAATAATCAACACCAATTTAATGGAAAACAGAACCAAAAAATCCATAACAAACATTATGCTTATGTTCTTATCAATTATTTCTCGTTTTTTCCATCGCAAACTCTCTCTCCATCTCGCAAGAAGTATATCCCATTCTTGTTAGTTATTATCTTTCTCCTTCTCTTTTAAACTATCCATCACTGTTGTTATTCTCTCTTTCTCCTCTCGCTAAAACTCTCTCTCTCTCATTTTTGATCTCCAAAAAAGAGCGACTAAAATTAGCCTCTTTATACGTCGAGTAACTCGACTGCACTTGAAAAAAAATTAAAAATATAAACAACAAAAAGGACCTTTGTTTCATATAAAAAAAAAAAAATTTAAAATAACAAATTTTTCCTTTATCAAGTATATGCAATTCTGCCTAATTCTGATGATGTGTTAATTTCTAGATGTGGAACTTTTAGATATGTTTTTAATGTTTTTTCCTAACTTTTCTAGATGGACTTGAAACTCGATGCATGTATCTTTGATTTCTTGACAATAACTCTTTTTGAATCAAGTTCAACTTTAAGAGAAGACAACTTTTATGAATCCTTGAGCCTAACTCTTATTCGAAACTCGAAAGGCAACACACACACTGTGCTATATTGCCTTTAGTCTTCATTTATCCAGTCTGTTCAAGCTTTCTTCATTCCGTTTTCCACCCATATCAAGAGAACTAAGTGTTTATTGAAATTCTGTAAATTTAAAATTTACATGGAAACTACTAATTTCTTGTTGAACAACTGTCATCATTTTTTTTTACAAAAATTCCATGATCTCTCCCAAACCGCGTTAATACGCCATCCACTCATCCACTTTTCATAATCTGAACCCACCATTAAATCCGATTTACAATCGATAACAATGTCTTCTTTTTAAAAAATAATCAACACCAATTTAATGGAAAACAGAACCAAAAAATCCATAACAAATAATGAAACAAACAGCTTGATAAAAACAAAGCTCAGCTAGGAATATAATTCTCGAAAGCAAAGGTATACCATACGGCCTCAATTCACAGCCCATACGCCCCGCATATGACACCTTCAAACCATTAGAATGAATGAGAAATAATAGCAATGAACAGCAGACCATAATCTTAAAAAGAAGAGAGAGGTCGAACAACATTTAGGAAGAACATTAATGTTGGAGGGACGATTAGTCCTAAAGCCCCGGCGATGAGAAAAGGAACTACCCAGAATCTCTTGTCCTTAACTATCGTCTTCGCATTGAAGCTCGCTATCAAACCCTTTCGTGTTAGATCTTCTTCAAAGCTACTGCCTCATTGGTCACTTTGTCATGTGCCTTATCAACTACACCGTAAGTTCCTTCAACGATCTTTTCAATTTTCTCGTACTGCATTAATATGAGCATTATAAACTGAATTTGTCAAAGAATAACCAGCGACAGTGAATTTGAGGGCTGTATAGACGGAAAAAGAAGCTCAAGGTCTTGATCGGATTCTGGAAATCAAAGTCCTGGATTATTAGAGAAAAGATACGTAATAGATCAAAATTTAAGGAAAATAAGCATGCCAAAACAAAAAGATCAATGCTACTTCGATTATATTTATATATATAAAAAGATGAAAAAGAGATATCAAAAGGAAAATAAAGTCTTCTTTACCGTGTTCGTATTATGATTTTTCTTTTTCTTCATATACATCACCATCCCCATCTTCATAGTGATCGATCTTTGTGTCTTCTTTTCCATCATATTCATCGTCAGCCCCATCTTCGTCTTCATGTTTGTCTGACTCTTGTAGATTAAAGATTTTAATTAACTACATATTTGGATTCCATAATCAGTCATTCTAAATAGATTTAGTTCTGATTGTTATAGCCAGAAATACTAACAAATAAATTTCTACTATTTACCAACACGTTTGCCCAACAAACGTTGGTTTTGACACACTTCTTCTCTTTCCCGAGCCTTTTCTACCGTAACAATATTCTTCACAATTCTATGCGGTTCTTCTTTCATGTAGTTTCGTGAAATTCTCGAATCCTCACGGTTTCTATCCGTAAATGAAGTTCCGGTTACGAAGTATTTTTTTGATGGTGAAAGAATTTATCAGCCATCATGTAACTGCAAGAAAGTTTTATCCGTAAATGAAATTCTCGAATCCTCACGGTTTCTATCCGTAAATGAAGTCCCGAAACCAAGAAAGTTTTAGAGTTAGATTTTTAGATTGTAGCATCGGCATTCGCCAAAAAGGTTTCCATTGCCCAATGGATAAGGCTTTGGTCTTTAATTCGCACTAGGTGATCGGTCCGCACATTGTGCGGACTATAAAATATTTTACATGTTTAATATATAATTAATATTGTATATTAAAGTTGATCAATTCGTACATATTAATTATGTATTAACAATAACATTATATGAATATTTAATAATAAAAAATAACGATAAATCAAATAAAAAATGTTATATATTTCAATAGAAATTGATGATAAAAAAGCTATTATTCAAGATTTTAAAATACTTCTTTAGATAAAAAGTGTAAATATGAGCGGATAGATGGTTAGCCTGCACATTCGTGCGTACCAACCACCTCACCGCTCTTAGGACATATAGAGATTAAAAAAAAATATAAATTGTTTCATAACTAAAATTAAAATTAGACTGTAATCGAGGTTAACAAAATGCATGCAATGCAAGACAAGTTTGCATGCGACTTTGACTTTTGCAAAATTAATATTTATATCCACATGCATATTTTAGGAAAAACTTAAGTATGTGTTAAAAAAAAATAACAAAGTATATGTTTTGTAATATATATATTATAATGTATGGTTGAATTTTTAAAAGAAATAAACACGTATATTTATGCATGTAAGTATGAGTTAAAAATAAGTGAATTGCAATACTTAGGTGTTGTTTAGTTTTTTTATATTTTCCGCAAACGTTATGTTTTTACACGATGCAGTTTTTGGCTTTTAAGAACAATCACGAAAACTGTTTCTATCGTTTTTTATTTAATCAAAATTTCTTATTTTCAGCATTTTATGATATATGGTTTTAAACTAAAATTTATATTAAATATTAACAAAAATTACCAAAAAAAATTTAAAAATTTAAAATTTTATATTTGACTTTATCATGAAAATATATATAGTACATTGGATAATCTATTAGTAATTTTAATTTTCAATAAAATTTATAATAAGTATTTGTTATAAATTTGTTAAATCATATTTTATTAAATTCTCCGGTAGCTCTCCGCTCCTCTCTTGATGAATAAAATATATTTCTTATGGTTGGCAACTTGGCATGCACGCATGTGTTCATTATAAAATTTGAGCCGCACATACGTTTATTAAAAAACAAAATTAAGATTTTAAATGATTCCGTAAAACAAATCACGAGACTGTTATTGAAAAACAAAACTGTAGAGATTTATTTTTATTTTTACTACTTCTTATTTTTTATCCGGTTACATTTCATTTTAATTCTTATCACAAATTCTCAATATACAATAGACTGTATATGAGTATGATATAAACTTTTTATTTATTTAAAAAAGATTAAGAGATAAAAATGGTATAACGTATTTACTATTGGATAATATATTATTATTTTTATATAAAAGTATAATATATATTGGTTGTAAAAATTTTGTAATTATATTTTATGCAATTTATTATGAATATATGTAAAAACAAATTGACATCATAGTAATTATTATTTTTTGTTAATTTAAATTTGCTATTTTAATGTTATAATCTAGTATATTCATGTTTTGATTTTATAATTTTTAATTTTAACTCAACCAATCAAAACATTTCGTTTATTTTAGAAAATTTGACATGTCACATTTACATGTCATCTTTGAAAGACACTAACTTTCATTGTGGAAGTGACAAACAGCTTTTTTAACAAAAGTGACTTCTCAAATAATATGTAGTAGGATTTCACAACATTAAAATTTAAATATTTACACAAACCACCAAAATGCTCTTGAATTAGGTTATGTTAAATCAAAAAATGAGGGTGCAGTTTCCATTGTCTGATTTTCTATTAACGTTTTTCTTGATTTGTTGCAGGTGGCTTGCAGTTGGGCCCAAACTATTCTTCTTTCGTGTTATACGCTCATCCCCCCCTCAAACTGATGGTGGGAGACGTCACAACATTCAATTTGGAACGGAGTTGTTGAAAAGCATGTCGAGGGAGAGACTTGGTGAAGATGTCAGCTAGTTGCAATGCAGCTGGGATGTGCTGTATTTCAAGAACACCGAGAGCCACTCTTTCACGCATATAATGATAATCAACCTCGATATGTTTTGATCGACTGTGGAACACTGGATTGGCAGAGAGATGGACCGCCGAGAGATTGTCACACATCTGAGAATAGCCGGGTTGGATTGTGATATTCCAAGATCACCGAGAACAGAGGATATCCACGTTAGCTCTGAAGCAGCGTTTGCAATAGCTCTGTATTCGGCCTCCGTTGAAGATCGAGAAACTGTTGGTTGCTGTTTTGCAGACCAGGAGAGGAAGTTGGATCCTAGCAAAGCACATAAACCTCCTGTGGACCGGCGTGTGTCGTGACATCCGGCCCAATTACTGTCGCTATAAGCAATCAAAGACAGGTTGCTGTTTTGGTGGAGTTGTAAGCCCATAGTAGAGGTACCACGAAGATACCGGAGAACTCGTTTCAGCAGATTATAGTCTGATACTGTGGGAGAGTGCATCCTCTGACAAATGAAGTTCACAGCGAACTGTATGTCAGGACGAGTTATGGTGAAGTACTGAAGTTAACTGACAAGGCTGCGAAAGTAGCGTGGTTCAGAGAACAATTGTTTGTCCTGAAACACTTGATTAAGACGCAGTGGAAGAGGAGTGTGGACTGAATTGCAATTTGACATATGAGCATGATGGAGGATTTCTTCAATGTACTTGTTTTGACAGAGAAACAATCCTTGAGAAGATCCATGTGCTTGGTTACCCAAGAAGTAGTGTAAATTTCCCAAATCCTTCATTGAGAATCGGGTATTGAGTTCTGCAATCAATGACTGAAAAAGTGAAGAGTTAGAACCGGTGAGCAATATATCATCCACATATAGCAGTAG
Organism: Alliaria petiolata; assembly: GCA_020283515.1. NCBI lineage: Eukaryota > Viridiplantae > Streptophyta > Magnoliopsida > Brassicales > Brassicaceae > Alliaria > Alliaria petiolata. The sequence goes on along the minus strand of JAHZTW010000002.1, from coordinate 71,973,743 downwards.
AACCAGGGTATCCTCATCATGATGATATACGAAGAGAGAGGGATCTGCCTTGCTACAGGTAAATCCGTATTCAAGAAGAAAGTTACTGAATTTATCAAACCATGCCTTTGGAGCTTGTTTTAATCCGTAAAGAGCTTTCTTGAGGGAGCATATATGATTTGGGAGAGCAAGATCTTCAAAACCTGGTGGCTGAACCATGTAAACTTGCTCTTGAAGATCACCATGGAGGAAGGCGTTTTTTCACATCCAATTGTGTGATGCTCTAATTTTTCGTGGTTGCAACGGCTAAAACGGTTCTAATTGTCGAAGTTCGAACCACCGGACTGTAGGTTTCAACAAAGTCCACTCCCTCTTCTTGATCAAAACCCTTAGCTACAAGTCTGGCCTTGAGCTTATTGAGAGTACCATCTGCATTGAGTTTAACAGTAAAAACCCAACGACAACCAAGAATATTCATATCAGTTGTTGCAGGTGTTAAGGTCCAAGTCTTATTTTGATAAATCGAATCAAGTTCATCAATCATTGCTTGTCGCCAACCAGGATGTGCCAGAGCTTCAGCTACTGTCTTTGGTAGTGAGAGGATAGTCTTGCTAGTAACAAGAGCATACCGAAGATTTGGCTTTATAATCTCTAACTGTGACCTTGTAGTCATTGGATGAGCATGTCCTGCTGATGAGGATGATGAAGCTTCAGTTGATGCAGGTAGAGGAGCTTCTTATGGTATAGGCTCATTGATCTCCGAAGCTGCAGGTGTAGGCTCAAAAACTGCAGGTTCAGAATCAGGAACTGCAGGTCGTGGAGAGTCAATACCTTCTTGTGGATATTCTGCAATGTCGCGAGGGATTGATGGGAGATAGTGTGGTGATGAAGACGAACTTGTACCATCCTGCCATTCTTTGAGAAGACCAGTCTTGTGTTGCTGAACGTGATGCTTGTATTTGTTGTTGAATGGGAAACATAATTCATTAAATATCACATAGCGACATATATATACTCGACCGGTTGGGGGATAAAGACAACGGTAGCTTTTATATTGAGCATGATACCCCAAGAACACGCATTAAAGTGAACGAGGTTCAAACTTATGTTGAGCATACGGACGTAGACATGGATAACACGCAAAGCCAAAGACTCGGAGAAAATAATAATCTGGCATTTTCTTGAATAACACTTCAGAAGGACTTTTCTGACCCATAGTAGTAGATGGGATCATATTGCTTATGAAATTTGCAGAATAAAAAGCTTCAACCCAATATTTCAATGGAGTTTGACTCTGAAATAGCATGGACAACCCGAGCTCTGTTAAATGTCGATGCTTTCGCTCGGCAAGACCATTTTGCTGAGGCGTATACGGGCACGAGATTAAATGACCAATACCGTGACTTAGTAGATGATTCCTGAATCTGGTGCTCATAAATCTCCACCTCCATCACTTTGAAAGACTTTTATTTTCTTATTAGACTGGTTTTCAACTCGTTTTTGAAAGCCTATGAATATGTCACAAAAATCAGACTTTGCCTTTAGAGGAACCATCCAAGAATACCGAGAGAAGTTGTCAATAAACACAGCATAGTACTTGAATCCTTGGACTGATACAACCGGAGAAGGACCCCAAAGATCACAATGTATTCGATCTATTGGTTCCTTGACAGTAGATTCAGAAATAAAAAAGGGGAGTTGAGAACTCTTTCCCAACTGACACGGTTCACAAATGAGCGATGAATTGCTCTTATTGACTACTATCGCCTTGCGTGACTTGAGAAGTTGAAGAATGTTGAAGTTTGTATGTCCGAGGCGTTGATGCCAGATCATATCACTAGCAGCAGACTGTCGATTTGAAAAGAAAGCCACAAACTCCTTGTTCTCCAACACATAAAGACCTTCACGACGTGGCCCCTTTGTCACCACTTTCTGAGTATTGAGGTCGATCACATAGACAGCATTAGCATCAAAAAATACCCCACAAGGGTAGTCTTCACATAGCTTTGATATAGATAGTAACGATTTCTGCATTGATGGAGAGACAAGAACATCATTAAGAGGAAGACTACATGTTGTCGTGGTGAGAGTGGTGGAACCGACATGAGTAATGGGAAGGTTGAGAAAAACCTCTACCACGAGTTGAAAAAACCACCACGGGTTGAAAAACCACGACCTCTGCTGCTAAAGCGAGAGTAAGAGTTTCCACGAGCTCGTTGGGCTTGGTTATAGTAGATAGATCTTTGAGTTTGAAACGCCAGATTCGGAGTAACATTCGAAGCAACTTCATAGGACTTGAGACGCGCATCAAAACCAGAGACCTCAAAGATGACATCGTTGAGCGTTGGTGTAGGAAGGTGTGTCATAGAACTTTGAACGACTGTGGTTATTGAGTCATATTCACGACCCAAGCTATTGATAAAGGAGAATATCTTCATGGACTAATCTATTGGCCTTCCAATGGAGCTGAGCTTGTCACAGACAGCACGAAACTCACGACAGTAAGTGAAGAGATCTTTGCCTCGCTTAGACATTAGTTGGAGGGTGCGACGGAGCTCGAACTCTCTCGCTACTGAACTTTTGTTGTAGTTATGAGCAAGAGAAATCCAAACATCCTTTGATGTAGCCAAGCAGTGAACAATACCGAGAACTTCTTCCGTAAGAGTTTTGAAGATCCAAGAGATGACAAGCTGATCTGTGCAGATCCATGCCTCAAATTGTGGATTTGGCGTCTAAATCACGACGTTATCGACGGTGGCGGTTGTGTGTTCTGCCGGTTGAGCAATTTGGCCAGTAACAAAGCCTAGCAGCTTCTGACTACGAAGAAGAGACTCCATTTGAGTTTTCCAGAGGAGATAGTTACTGTCATTCAACTTGATTGTGACAGAACTAGAGACATGAACGTTAGAAGGAAAAGGATAAGGATCGATTCTCTCAGCCATTACAGCACCTGTGAGGGTTTATGAGAGCTCTGATACCATGAAAATTAAACAAAGAAACTGTTTTAAACTGAAAAACTTTTGTACTTTCTTCACCACCCTTTGTCAATTAGCCGAGTACATATTTATACAATTTTGGAATATCTAGACCTAAGACAAGGTCACGTTACAAGTGTCAAACATTCATGAACTTGTCTAATGTCTCGGGGTAGAGGAGAATCATAGCACGAGGGTATGGGTCATAGCATGAGGGTGTAGTTTCCATTGTCTGATTTTCTATTAACGTTTTTCTTGATTTGTTGCAGTTGGCTTGCAGGTGGGCCCAAACTATTCTTCTTTCGTGCTATACGCTCACAGCCCTTCAGCAATTCGCAATATCTGCTTGGTCTGAAGCTTCTTGTTCTTTAAGATCAGTTCATGGAGTGACCCGCCTTCCATCTGCTTTGACACAACGCATAATCTGTGGTTCTCATCGATGCAAACGCCATAAAATTGCAGAATGCTCTTGTCTCCAAAAGTCATCAGCTCCAAGAAATCTTTTGGGATTTCAAACTCATATGATTTCCCCTTATCACAACCTTTTAGTTTCTCGATTCCCATCTTTTTTCCTCGGAAAATTCCTTTGAAAGAATTTGATCCAATCTGATCACCGAACTCAAAACTATCGGAATTCAGTAGCCACTTTCCAATCTCATTGCCACCTGATTGGATGGTCTGCCATTCATCTAAAGTGAGACCAATCGCTTCATCTTCACATTCATCTAAAGTGAGACCAATCGCTTCATCTTCACATTCATTCGAATAATTGCTACGTATCTCCACTTCAATATCGATCTCTCCATATTTTAGGAAGATAAGAGTTTTGAGAGATTCTGCGACATCGGGATCGATCTCACAATACGAACCACGTTTATAAGTGGCCAAAAAAATCTATAATTTTATATCTAGAAGAAGAACCATTACGATGGCTAGAAGACACAATATGCATCTAAAATAAACTCTAAGCCATAAAACCTTGATGGAGAAAATAACCTAGACATGACATCAGTATTTATACAATACACGATTTAGGGTTCCGGTTAAAACTCTGGATATTTTTTTTATGTGACCATCATAAAGCCTATCTATCTATGTATATAAAAAACACCAAAGCCCAAAAGATAAATAAAAAATCGACGATTATAGTAAAAACCAAACCGTATATATCATCGGATCGCACGGTTTAACCGAAAAAATATTAAACTTAGCTGTAACCCATAAACAATTAAATAATATATCAAACAAATAATTAGGATATTTCATTAAGGGTAATTATGTAATATTTAGTCAGATTGAATGAGAGAGCTTCATTCACCAAAATCACTTCGCAAATATAGATATAGATAGATAGATAAAAACTTATTGATTTGATGATGCTTTAAGAAAATTGGTATATGCTTGGGAATGTCTCAAATATTGTGGATCAATATTTATACCTCCAAAAGAATGTGGGCGTAAATTTATATTATCGATGCTATATGTACATTAATGACTTTAAAATAATAGAATTTGTAATCTAACATTTTCAATATGCAAGTAAAACATACATTTAGTTACTAAGACACGAAAACGCTATATATCGACCTGTAAATCTTTCGTTCAAATTCTAAACATTATATATATACTTTTGCGGTAACCCGTGGATTCAGTGGGATATACCGGTAGTTTACTAAAACGAAACAAGAGAATAAAAAGTCCTATTTTAAGAGAAAAAAAGAGATATTTAAGCATCCGAGAGATCCTTGCAGCCTTTCTACATTAGAGCATCGTGAGACGTCTCTTCCCATTTTTTTATTAATAATTTTTTTTTTATAAATCGAATTTCCAAAAAAAATAAAAAATTAATTTGATCAATCACGTTATGACATGTGTCTAGAGACTGAGAAGAACCGATTCTTGAAACTCTTTGGGAAGAGTCGATTCTGTTCTCTCTCACTGTCACATCATTATTTTTAATTTTTTTTCTTTTTCTTTTTTTCGTTTAAGAACCGCTCGTATCACCATTACAGATGCCCTTGTGCTACCAATATCAACTTCTTAGTCAACGTTGCTCTCCTGCATATTTAAATAGAGTTAATATTAAAGCTTATATTTATATGCTACTGATGTAAATAAACTAAAAGAACCAACCAACCTGTTTCTTGGAATGATCAAACCAGCGTAGAATATGTTAATATCATACTCCACCATAATCTTCTCAGCCTTGGCACGGTAAGGATTCTTCTCCTCTGCCGTCATGTTTTCCCATTCTTCCAGCTTTTCGCCAATCAAAACATCAGCAGGTTTGGTCCTGTCAGTTTTGGCCTCGGTCTCGTATGTGTTAAGGAACTCCTCCCTTAAGACAACAAGACTCAACATATTTGTTCAGCTTGTCGATTCTACTCTCAAGATAAATGATAAATTACGATTATAATTGTTCAGCTTGTCGATTCTAATATCTCTAATATCTTCTCTTGTCTTTCAACGAATAATTTTGTTTTGGCTGAACAAAAATTGCACATGGATAAAAACACAATTAAAATCTGTAAAAGGTTGATGAGTTAGATGATGAACAATGTTTAACATAATTAGTGAGCCTATTGAAATGCATTTGAAACTTTTGCTCTTTCTTATAAAAACCTTACGATGCTTATCATGCTTTATGCTTCTATTTCAGGTAGAATATGAGATTATGGTGGTTGTTGCTCATCTATTTGCCAGAGTTAAAATGGTTAGTCTATCAGTTGTTTTCATTGTTTTTCCAATATGTATCTACCAATAAGGCTAAAAATAGTTGGTTGGTTAGATGATAATTTTTAGAAAGAAAAAAAATGACAAAAATGGAAACTTGAGGTAAAACAAATACTGAGAACAAAACATGAACTCATAAGAGCAAAGAGTTTTGTCCTCGGCTTTTTCCACCTTCACATAAATCTTCATGAACTGCTCCCTTCGAATCATAAAGTTAACAAAAGTGTTATTATACAATCAACCAAAGAATTAGCAAATGACCAAATCCAAAACAAATTTTAAATTGGCCGATTACAAGTAAAGGGTGTATGTTGTTACAATTGCTTTTATTTTTTCCAGACAAGTAATTGTTGTTCAGTTAACAACCACTGTTACTTTCGAAAAACCCATGTGGAGAAAAAAAAACTATCGAGGTGTGGTGAAATGTTTCCCTACTTAACTATAGCTTATAAATTTCTTTTTTTTATATAATATCTTACTTTTATTAAATAGTAAACGGAAAATACAAATAGTTAACAAACCACTGGTAAACAATTGAATATTAATGAATGTTCAGGAATCCACTTACATAGGCAGCAGCTTTATCTTCAGTAGGAGCATCAGCAGGCATAACCAATTCACCAGGAATTTCCCCTTCAGCAGCTGGAGGGACAATCCCCTTCAGCAGCTGAAGGGGCAATCTCTATACACAACAAGAAAGCAGCAGCACTAACTCAAAACTACTATCAACTACTACAAATAGAGAGCAAACAACAAGAAAACTACCGCAGGATCTTCAGGCTGGTCAGCAGCATAAATAACAAGACCCGGATTTAGTTTCCCCAACAGCCAGTAGAAGAGTGTGTACAGAAACTCAAGTAATGAGTAGCCAATCTGCAAACATAAAAAACAAAATACATCACGCAAGAGGACATAAACATAAAACAAACCAAAGTCATACTGTCATCGAAGGCAAGCTGTAAACACATGATTAGCATGAGCTCTCCGAGATCCCAAAAATGCATCAAGCAAGAGGATATAAACATAAAACAAACCAAAGTCATACTGCCATCGAAACAAAGAGAGAAGCCTCTAAACCAAAAAGGAACAACAGCTAAGAAACATAGGTAAAAACACTCTCATTATCAAAGAACATATGTTATTAGCACCAAAATCAGCAGCAACAGCACGTCAAACATTTAAAAGATTAGCTTGTGAATCTTCGATCTCAAATATTCAAGATTAGCATGTGAATAATCTTGAACAACTAAAAATAACTACAACAGAGCACACAACAAGAAAAGATTTACCTCTCAAGATAAAAGATAAATTACGATTAAAATAAAAGATATAACTCTCAATATTATGGATAAATTACGATTATAATTGTTCAGATTGTCGATCCTAATATCTCTAATATCTTCTCTTGTCTTTCACGAATAATTTTGTTTTCGCTGAACAAAAATTTCACATGGATAAAAACACAATTAAAATCTGTAAAAGGTTGATGAGTTAGATGATGAACAATGTTTAACATAATAATCTTGTTATTCGTGAGCCTATTGAAATGCATTTGAAACTTTTGCTCTTTCTTATGAAAACCTTATGATGCTTTATGCTCTATTTCAGGTAGAAGATGAGATTATGGTTGTTGTTGCTCATCTATTTGCTAGAGCTAAAATGGTTAGTCTATCAGTTGTTTTCATTTGTTTTTCCAATATGTATCTACCAATAAGGCTAAAAATAGTTTGTTGGTTTGATGATAAATTTTAGGAAGAAAAAAACAAATAACAAAAAGGGAAACCTAAGGTAAAACAAATACCGAGAACAAAACACGAACTCATAAGAGCAAGAGTTCTGTCCTTGACTTTTTCCACCTTCACATAAATTGTCATGAACTGCTCCCTTCGAATCATCAAGTTAACAAAAGTATACAATCAACCAAAGAATTAGCAAAGAACCAAATACAAAACAAAAGTTAAACGGGACGATTACAAGTAAAGGGTGTATGTTGTTACAATTGCTTTTATTTTTTCGGACAAGTAATTGTTGTTCAGCTAACAACTACTGTTACTTTCGGAAAACCCATATGTGGAGAAAAAAAAACTATCGAGGTGTGGTGAAATGTTTCTCTACTTCTAGTTAAAGTTTTTTTTTTTTTAATAATATCTGACTTTTATTAATTAGTAAACGGAAAATACAAATAGTTAACAAACCACACTGATGGACAATTATACAACATACAAGAATCAACAAATTCATATGATGTCGTAACCAAAAGATCTGCTGCCTAATTCTTCTCTCTGTTACTTGGTCCAAGTAGCAAAGAGGGATATCTTTGACTAAATTTATAAATTTCATCTGACTTTTTGTTGATTTTTTATGTTCTTGCCTCACAAAATTTTATTCTTATATTGTTAATTTATTAATTGATTTGGTAATTAATATTTGTATTGTTAATAAATTATCCACACACAAAAGTAGGATTTCTACGTTTTTTTATATTATCTTTGATAGTTTATATACGTACACTAGAATAGGACCCGCATATATGCGGATTTTTAATAAAATATTTTAAATGTGTAAAAATAAATTGAAAACAAAACTAGATAATTTGTAAAGAAAAATAATCTCAAATATATATATGTTTTTATAATTTTATATGAATTATGATTATATCTAATGCTTTATCTATTTATATATATATATTTATTCTAAAATTTTGACAAATTAATTATCCTATTTTTATAATAATGAGATTTATCATAATTAAAATATAGATTAGTATCTGCGTATACGCAGTTTTATAATAATAAATTTAAAACCCATTAAAATAATGTTTTTTTAAAAAATAGTAAACAAAATCAGATCACTACTGAAAATATATATATGAAAAACATAAAATCGAATCCTAAGAGTTATTTAATTATTTTTCTTCTCATTTTTTCAATTAAAGTATTCAAAACACATAATCTGTTGCGTACCCTATTAACCCTACTTCTCATATAATTCACACATTTTATCAACTATTTTTTTATGTTCCGCTTGTGTATGCAGTTCGAGTCTTTCGAGTATATTAACGATTTCTTCCATTAACTCTCTTCAAGCAAATAAAGTCTCTCTTTCTCTTCACATTTATCTTACGTATATGATATATCTGCTCTCTAGAGAAGTTATGCTTCTCAAGACTCGCATCAAAAGACTCTCTACATGATTCTTGATATCCTCCTCCTAATTGAGATTATCATCGTCTAATGCGATATCATTAACATCTTTTACTCGCATCAAAATACTCTCTACATGATTCTTTCTTGATATCATCTTCCTCGTTGAGCTCATCATCGTCTAATGTCATATCATTAGCATCTAAAATTTTATTTTAATTAAAATATATCCTAATTAATCTAATATATTTTTTGTTTTTATTTTCCTTTTCTTAAATTGAAATATGTTTTATTTTCCTTTTCTAAAATTGAAATATATCCTAGTTAATTTTATTTTACTTTTTTAATCTAAATCGATAGTTGATATATTTTTTTAAAATAATATTTTATCGAGACACCTGTCAAAATCTAAATCGATAAACTTTAAAAAATCTTTTTTTCTTTAAAAATAATATTTTACCGAGACACGTGTCAAAATCTAAATCAATAAACTTGACACGTGTTGAAATCTTATTGAATAACTTGCCACTTGTCACGTGTCACGCTCATATTAATTACTAACTTGGACGTTTATTTTTTTTATAGTAAAATTGAAATATATTATTTACTTTCGTTTTTGTTTATTTTTCTTAATTGAAATATATCTTTTAATTTTTCTTTTTACTTTAATAAGATTATTTCTGTTTTTAAAATAATAGCATTTTCTTTTTTTAAGGATAAGTATATTTTTATTTCTAATAATATTTTAATCAAAACACGTGTCGAAATCTTATTGATTAACTTGACACGTATCGCGATTATATGAATTACTAATTTTGACGCATCCTACTTTATATAATAAGATATTTTTAGGGCCGGCCCTGGGCTAAAGCCCATAAAGCAAGGGTTTTAGGAACCAAATATTAACAACATTTTAAGGCCACCTATTTTTGAGAAATTAAGCTAAAACTTGAACCTTTTTGTATTGACCGATTATTAAATTAAATAAAACAATTAACGGAAAATTACTATAAGCATATAAAACACAAAACAGAATCTCTACGTGTTTATATCCTTTCTATCTTGTGAAAAGCCGTAGGGACTTTTTCAAAATTCTTATTCTCCGTACTCTTTCAGTTGACCCCAATTTGTGTCTATATCCAACTATCCTCTATCCTCTATGATCTCCCTCTATCTCTTATCTCACTACAACATTGGGGTTTAACCTCATAGACTTTAACTATATATAGAGACGTAACTACTTCCATCCTCTCAACCCTTTTATCAACCTATCGTACTCACATTTCCACCCATATGTACATGCAATGTTAATGTATATAGATATACATCAAAATTATTGGTCGGATACTCGGATGTATCCTAGAGTTCCTATGAGCACTTCATTGGGAATATAATTTTTATGATGATTACCCACTAAATTAAAGTGTTTGGGGGAAAACTTGGTTTTATCAGTTTATTGGGATTTAGTTTCCAGATTTTTCTCACCTTCTACATATTTATTGTACTTCTTATGGAAATAATGCATTAGAGTATAGGGCAATATCTAACTTATAAAGTATAAACAATGCCTTTAAATTCTTATCAATTTTGGTCAATCGATCCGGAGTTTTTCGCAGTTCCATTGCCATTAATTAATGATCCGGTTCGGTTACACTTTAGAAACTTTTTCTTGACCGAAGAAACTTTAGAAACTTATCTTTATGTTTTCTTATGTCCGACTTCTATAATAGTTTTATATTCTTTAATTTATATTTAATATTCTCCGATTCGAGCCCATATTATTCTCCAATCTCAGAGGCTACACATGTGTTAGTGAGAACAAACAGAATACAACATACATGTACGATGCATGGAACAAGATTGGACTACTAATGAAATGGACGTTATCTAATGATCTCATAATCAACTTATATCTTGGAAAACCGATCAGCTTTGCGACTTTTTTACCAAAACTGAAATATATTTGCTATTTAGCAATAGCCAAAACGAATCACCTTATAAATACAATTTGGTTTAATTTTTTCAGGTAATGTTATTTTTTTTTCACTCTTAGTAGTGGATTATATGTACAATGATATAAATAAGAAAATGTAGAACGATTGAATGGTAAAAATAAAAGGAAATATTTACAGTAAATCTATCATCACAAGTTAAACCACACCATTCGAAAGACAAAACTCATGAACACATTTGGAATAGTCAGAGAGCTAACTAATTCTTTAACAAACAAAAAAGAGCTCACTAATTTTAGGAAAAAAATACATAAAACCGGTGCAACAGTCACCACTTCAACGCCAGAATGGCCCCAAGAGTCCCCCCAAACACTTCAGTGCTATACACAAAAAATCGATCAAACATTTAAGAAGATAAATGTGGTTTTTGAGTATTAGCAATGAAGCGTTAAAGGGAACTCATGGGAACATTTGACTCTCTTCTTCTAGCCCTGTCCTAATTTACAACACACAAAGGCATGCCTTATTTATATATCAGTGCAAGGTTCTCCAATTCTTCATTTTTCCAATGAGAATTCTTTTAATGGGACCAATAATCATATATTCGAATCACTCTATTAAAGAACGGGTGGAAATTTGAAAGATGAATGGAGTCGAAATTTTGGCCTAGTTAGATATTTCATATTTGACAGAATATTTAACTATTTTTTCCAACAATTTGCTTGAAATATTTGAAAGGACAGAAGTATTCTGAACATGGACTCTTCCTCTGATATGTCTTTTCTCCCTCATTTTTTATTGCCACTCATCACATAAATGTTCTTAGCAATATTCCTAACATTAGATTGTGGATAGGTAATATTCCTAACATTAGCAATAGTTCAGACCATTAATTCTCCTATTGCGGATAGGTAATAGATTGTGGGATTGTTAGAATTTTATATTGAACAAATATTTATAATATTGTATAGACCATAAAGAAAGTGGTATAATATCGTATAGACTTTATTTCTTCTTGTGTTTGCATACATATCTTATATGTATGCTAAAGTTAATATTTCAATATATTTTATAATAAACATTATTTTAAAATTATACATGCAAATTTTGTTATAAGATTTTTTTTTTTATGTGTGTTTTGATGATACATTTTTCCTTTTTCAAAATTAGAATATTTATTTGTGTTTACAGTATTAGAAAGATATTAGAAAATAATTAAAATGTGGTATTGCCTTTAAATTTTAGCTAGTAAACAGATATATGCCTTCGGAGTCAGAGATATTTTCAATGCAACTTTAGCCATAGACCCATAGTTTTCAAACGATAAGTATATCGGAGTCCTCTAAATATTGTAAGAGATTAGCCTGACTTTCCAAGATTTGTTAATTATAAATAAGTGTATATTATTTATACTATTCAAGGCAAATTGTCAGTTGATCGTTTGTGACATCATCTGTTTGACTTTCAACTATTCAAGGCAATATATTTGGTGCATATCATATCATGCGATTCGCCACATACGTCATACGTGCCTAGTTCGTTTTTCTTTTTGTTAGCTAGTTAGTTTATAAAGTTTGATTATTAAGAAAAAAAGTGTGATATATTTCATCGTTTCTTTAATCAGCACAGGACAAATCGTCATTATATCAGCAAAACTCATGGATTTTGTTGTAGTGATGATTTGATTACAACATCACTAAGCTTTCCCCATATTAGAATATAATAGATTAAAATAACTAAATTAAAACTTCAAGAGCAGGAGAATGTAGTGAGGACAAGCAAGAACCGGGATGGGCACTGTAACAAGCATATAGTTTATAAAACACATCCTTTCTATCTTGTGAAAAGACGTGAGGACTTTCTTTAAAAATTCGTATTCTTTTTACTCTTTCCTTTATCCCCAATTTGCGTCTACATTCAAAATGCTTGCACTGCCCATCATCTATCATTTTTCTCTCTCTCTATCTCTGTCTCAATATTTCGGATTATCCTCAAACCTTATACAGAAACGTAACTACTCCCATTTTCTCAAACCTTATATATGTATCAACCTCTTAGACTCATATTTCCACCCATATGTACATGCAAATATGCATGCTAATGTTTATAAACATGACTCATAACTCATAACTCTTGGTCGGATGTCTCCTAGAGTTCCTCTGAGCACTTCATTGGGAATACACTGAAGTGTTTTTTATTGTGATTATCCACTGAAGTGTTTGGGGGAACTCCCGGACCCATTCTACAAATTTGAACATGTCAAGACGAGGCTTCAGATGGTGCACATTTCCGGCTAAAACATACTTTTCCGATGTTTAAGGTTTTAATTTTTGTTTAAACAGCTTATACTTTTTTACACAAGCACATAGAAAAAATGAGTTTAAACGACTCATATTTTTGCTACGAATTTAAGTCGTTTTATTCTTGTGTAGGAATGATCCTCCAAAGAGAGATGATTATACTTGCTTGACAAACACTCTCTTAAGGTATAGATTTTCATTCTTTCTACCTTGCTTGACATACATACTTCTTCGATAACTTTCTTGTATCTGGAAGACACGTTTTTACCAGCCTTGATACTCATAAGGTTGGGGCTTTTGGTAAGATCATCCAAGGCTATAAAGATGGAAATATCTCGTTTAATGAGATGCAATATGAGGTATTTTTGGTTTGAATAGAGAGAACCTTGACAGATTTTTGTTATCTTTCTGGTCATTGATTGTCTATACTACCACGAGGAGTTCTCCACCTCATATCCACGACACATCCTCCAGATATATATAGTCTAAACCCCCGCCTGAATAATCTTAGAGATTTGCCAGTAGGATACTTGCTGATGCATGGTCTGATAGCCTCAAGAATTTCAGTCTAACAACTGCATAGTCTTTGAATTGGACAACTCATCCTTATCTTTAGAACTTTAGAGCTACTATAAAAGTAGCAAGAAAATCCTTCGAAATTAGACTTGTCCATGTTTAATTTTAGTCAATATTAGACATCTTTCAAGACATCCTTAGAAAGCGAAGGTGTTTTTTCTCTCAGCCCTTTGCCTCTTATATTTTTCATGGTTGGAGGAAAACAAAAACAAAATCGGACTGTAGTATTTACGTTGGTCCTTTGGATTAATTCACATTATGACTCAAGCAACACTCAGTCACTCACTATGACTTTGTAAGCACTAATCTTAGTTCAAATTGCTCATGTGAAAATCATGTACCAACGAAAAAGGGAAAATGAACATTTAAATCCTCAACTTTCAAATTTGAACCATTCAAAGCTCCACCTTTCACCTGATCAATTTAAATAACAAACTTTTTCGTTACCGATTTTTAAATCACGAATTTATGTTGACTCAATCATATTAGGCACGACGTTAACTTCACTAACGGATCGACTTAACGCCGTCCAATCCCGTCTGTTAGTGAAATTGACGTCATACCTAATATGGACAAGTCAACATAAGTTCGTAATTTAAACAATAGTCAACGTAAAAATTTGTTATTTAAACCGCCCAAACGAAATATTGTGCTTTTAGTGACCAAAATTTAAAAGTTTGACATTTAAATGGCATTTTCCCATCAAACCAATATTTTTAATTTCTTCGAATTACGTGATATTATGTGATTGCTAATCAAAGTAAACCAAAACTAATTTTAGAAGATATTTAAACATAAACTAATTTTAGGAAATAGAAGTTATCCGTCAGTAGAAAAATGTCATTTAAATGCCGAACTTTCAAATTTTAGATATTCTAAACACCACTATTTCTGATGAAAGAGTATCTCAAAGCTTCTATTTCTGATGAAAGAGTATCTCAAACCCAAGATTTTACAATGTGAAAGATTAAGGATCTCAAGCTTTTTGTGGCCTATGATTAGCAATAAAACTCTTGTATTGCTGATGAAAGAGCATCTTAAACACAACATATTGAGGTTCTTGAGGTAATATACGATTTGTTTAGCAGTGTAATTTTTCAAACAAAATCCAAATAATTCAAGCTGGTGAGAGTACTATAGTTTTCTCCCACATCTTGAAACTCGAATGTCCCAGTGAAACTGTAATCATGATCGATGAATGATCAGTGTTTTAAGATTTTTTCATTTACTGAACACTAACCGAAATGAATCCTTTTTATGATAACACCAGCGAGGTAGAACAAGTTTCTCGAAGTTTCTCAACTTTTGTATGTAGATTTAGGGTTTCCTAAGATTTACATATTGTTAGATAATCATGAGATGTGGTTAAATTGATGTTTTAAAAACTAAACCCAATTTTTTGTGTAATGTAAATTTAATTTATGTTTAAATATCTTCTAAATTTAGTTTTGGTTTACTTGGATTAGCAATCACGTAATATTACGAAATCCGAAGAAATTGAAAATATTGGTTGGACGGGAAAAATGCCATTTAAATGTTAAACTTTTAAAATTTGGCCATTAAAAGCACCACGTTTCGCGTGGACGATTTAAATAACAAATTTTTACGTTGACTATTGTTTAAATCACGAACTTACGTTGACTTAACCATATTAGGCACGACGTTAATTTTCCTACCAGACGGGATTAGACGGCGTTAAGTCGATCCGTTAGTGAAGTTAACGTCGTGCCTAATATGGCCGAGTCAATAAAAGATCGTGATTTAAAGTCCGATCAACAAAAAAATTTGTTATTTAAATAAATCAGGTGAAAGATGGGGTTTTAAATAGTTTAAATTTGAAAGTTGAGAATTTAAATGTCCATTTTCCAAAAAAAAGTGATAGTCATTGTATATATGCTTACAATTTAACATTTATTTTAAACGTCTTTGAACATTTCCAATTGAAATTTAATTTATGTTCGTAGTGGAGTAAAAATTAGGAGAGTCCATGTTGTAAAATAAATATATTGAAATAACTTAATAATGATAATTTTAATAAAATCTACATGCAGTAATAAATTTTCATAGAATTGTCTCTAGATATTTCTATGATATGATGTCACCCAACAATTTGAACCAGTCTTGTAGAAAAGATATTTTTATTTGTTTGCGGTATTGTTTTTCTTACTATATACTGTATATGAAACTATATTGGTGAGCTCAAATATATAACCAATTATAACTAAATGAAATCATTATATGATAGCTTGAGTAATTAAACATATAGATTAGTAGTAACTAGTAATTATTAACAATCGTCTGAAGAGACAGTTCTTCCGTTAACGATTGCACGTGGGGAATAGAAGCCATGCAATCGATGAGACTTCCGAAGTGCACATTTCCGGCTAAATCCATCTTACATACTTTTTCGATGTTTAAGGTTTTAATTTTTTGTTTAAATGGCTTTTACATTTTCACACTACGTACATAGAAAAATGTTTTTAAACGACTCAATTTTTTGCTACGAATTTGATACTTGTGTAGAAATGATCCTCCAAAGAGACATGATTAATTAAATTACTTGACAAACATTCTATTGTATAACAGAGGGATGCAGAGAATTTTATCACGAATCTTAAGGTATAGATTTTCATTCTTTCTATCTTGCTTGACATGCTTCTTGCAGCTTTGCTAACTTTCTTGTATCAGATTGTAGAGCTGATACAACATGATGATCAAGACTCAAGAGCTACTCATGGAGCCTTCACACTTTCTCGGTTGAGCCAATCATTCACCATTGTATTCGTGGGATAAGTTTGAAATTAGTTAATCACGGTTACGATGAGAGTTTATTGGTTTCACTTTCGGTTTAATTTGTTCAAGATTTAAATAATGATATACGTAATCAGTTTAAATTGTGTTTGATTAGGCATTAGTTAACTAGTAGCATTTCATAGACTTGTTAAAAACAAATGTAAATGACTCTGTACAAAATTGAGATGGACTTATCTCTTTGACGTGAAAAAATAGCAAAATACGATGAGAATTGAGATACAACACAGAATTAATCATCTGTCAGTGTCTACGCCTTTTTGATATCTTCTGCTTCCGTAAACCTGAGCCAACACACACAAAAATTAAAAATAACTCAGCTTACAGATATGTTTCTCGAAAGGCAATGAGAGTAAGTACAAACTCGCTCTTTTTCACGTGGATCTAAGTCTTTGAGAGCCTTATTTATTGCAGATACTATCATCTTTCTTTATCTGTTATAACAAATTTACATACAATGATACAACATTTAGAGATTAGTTGAAAATTTCGCTCATAACAACCAGAAATCGAGTGCAACAAAAAAAAACAAAACTCTGAGTCGTCTTCTTTTTGAATAATGATTTGGTTGAAGTAGACGATACTCTTTTGTCAAACGTATTCGAGGCGCACATTACCTATCTTGTGGAGAGAGAGAGAGAGAGAGAGAGAGAGAGAGAGAGAGAGAGAGAGAGAGAGAGAGATGAGAGAGATGAAATTCCTTAACTCATTTCGATACGATTCTATATTTCTCCAATTCCCTAAGCCCCGTTTACGTCCAGGTTCAGACTTCATGCACTCTCCTCACATCTTATTACCCCCTCTATTATAAATACAGGCCACTCTTCCACTCTTTTCTCAAACTCTAATTCTCTAAAGACAAGTTTGAGTTTAATCTTTAATTCCTTCTTAGTTACAAATACATCTATATAAAGTTTGTAATATCTCCAAGAAAATATATATAATTACAATGAACTATTACCACGATCAAATCTTCTCAAGAGTTCCTTCGAACACTTCATTGAGAAACGTTATTCGGTCAATAATTGTTTTTTTACTGAAGTGTTTGGAGGAACTCTAGATGATATTTGGTGATTTGAAGCTATATTTCAGACGACATTGTCTAATAAGGTAAGTCCCTATTCTATTTATTTTCCAAGTTCGACTTTAGTCATATCAATATTTGAATAAATTGTATTTAGTAATTTTTAAAATCACACACAATCATTACAATAAATTGTATTTTAAGATGGAAATTTCCGTTAAATTTTTTAGTGTTTTGGTTACAAAATTTGATTTGAGATGAGTTTTCATTAAAACAAAAAGCCGCGAATTATCGTTGCAAAATTTAGAATATCTCAAATATGAAGGTAAATTTTGCTACGAAGATAATTCCGTCCCTAAATTTGGAAGGATTTAGAACGGATTTATGAGCCTTTTGGATATGATATATATGACTTCTAAGTTCATATAAATACGTCCCTCACTATGTTAGAATTAAAATATTAGATTTAAAACACAAAACTCATACTAGGCTGGCATGCATTCATCTAGCAACAACATATTTTCAGAACTAGCTAGTCTAAAAAATCTAAGTTAAGAAATAAAAAGAGAATAATATTACTTTACTAAAATAATATACGGAAAGTAAAAAACGCACACATTAATACCCTTTTCAAAAACAAAAGTACATACACTCAGAAACCATAAACTATTTTCGGTTGCTACTTCACTTGACAGTTGACTTGACACGTGGACTTTTCCGACGAGCTAGCACCGGAGAAACACCCGGAGCTCTAATTCTCCGTTTCTCCGACATGACGGGAGAGGAAGAAGATGTAAATGTCATGACCGAGTTTGAAGTAGAACTCGACTTCCACGTCATCTCTAGCTCTTGAAGAGTAGATAACACAGCAGACATCATTGGCCTCAACTTAGCCTCTTGGTTAAGACATTGCAACGCAGTATTAGCAGCCAAACAAGCTCCTTTGTGAGGATACTGTCCTTCAAGCTTTGTGTCCATTATCCTAAACACTTTCCTTCTATCTCCTAAGTAAGGTATTGCCCAATCCACCAGATTTCGTTCCACTCCTACTTTCGTTTTGTCTACGGTCGGACGTCCCGACAGTAACTCGAGTAAGACCACACCTAAGCTGTATACATCGCTTTTGGTTGTTATTCGACCCGTGGCGACGTATTCAGGTGCTGCATAGCCTTGAGTTCCCATCACTTGGGTTGATACGTGTGTTCTGTCTCCTGTTGGTCCTTCTTTTGCCAATCCAAAATCAGACATCTTTGCGTTGAACTCCTGCTTAAGGATTGGGCATATTATATAGAACAAAAAAAACCTCTTAAACCTAAAATCTAATATAGTTTAAGATAGAAATTTGACAACCAAACATTAAAAAAATTGTGAATTCAATCGTATCGAATCAAGTAGAATATTGGAGGCCTTGAAGTCTCGATATATGACTTGAGCATCGTGAAGGAAAGCAAGCCCTCTCGCCGCACTAATCGCCACTTTCATCCTTGTTTTCCACGGAATCGGCTCTGCCCCACCTACACAATGTAACCAGACTTCGATTTCAACATCATATTTTCTAATTAAATTTGTTGAGTTTGTACAGAAATTGGGGCCACTAAGTTCTATAAGTATGTTTTACAACATCAAATATAAATTTAATATGAAATTTTCAAAAGGACTCCAAGATCATTTGAGACAATAGATCTGACTTGTGGGACAAGTTTACTTACGTCTAAAGAGATGATTCTCTAAGCTTCCCTTTGGCATGTACTCGTATACCAAAAGCCGAATGTGATCACCCTTCAAGCAATATCCAATGAGTTTCACAAGATTCATATGGTGAAGCCTCCCCAAATAGTTAACCTCCGCCTGTAAAAATCAACAACTCCTTTTAAATTTCGATTTTGGCTTCAATGGCTAAAACTAGTTCATAAAAAAAGGAGAGCTGATGAGCAATACCAACCACTCCTTGTGGCCTTGAGGCGCATCTGGTTTAAGCTTCTTGACAGCAACGACCATGCCTGATCCTGGTTTTGAAGGCGATAAAGTGATTTCGTCGACCCATCCTTTGTAGACATAACCGAAACCGCCTTCACCGATAACACTATCGGGTCTGAAATTCCTAGTGGCTGTCTTTAGCTCGTTAAACGTAAAGGCCTTTAGTGTGGGAGATGCTAAGAGCTCTCCTTCACTCCTCGGTGTTGGAAGAGACGTGGAACTCCTGTCATCGTTGTAAGATGATGATGGTATTGTTAGGCTTGAAAACCGAGACGATTGGCTCGGTTTGGCATAGATTCTTGAGGATCCTGATGACCAACAGTTTCTCTAATCAAAGACGTCTCAACTCAGTTGATCAAGACTCGTAATTAACGACAAGAAATAACAAATGATTTAGAATTTGAGAGAGGAGAGAAGAGGTGTCTTGTTACATACCACGATAAGGACTTTCCCTGCTATCTACTTTTGAAGAAGAACCAAAGCAATTGCCCATTAGAGAGAATCAGAGAAAGAAAAAAAACTTTCATGCGAAAAAATAAACTGAAATCCTGTCTGCTGAAGCAACTATGTGAGGCTATAAATCTTGATGAAGGCAGAAAGGTAAAACAACAGAGGGCAAATGGGAAGAAAAAACAGAGGACAGAGACAGGGTAATGTGAAAGGAAACAGAGGATATTAGTAAAAGAAAAAAATACATAAAAGACAAAAGGGAAAGAATTGAGATGGTCTTTGTAATTGAAGTTGGTCAAACAGAAACAAACGTGTGCACCACTCATTGTTGATCTTGTCTACATCAACTTATCCAAAATATATATTTTTACTCAAGTTTAGCTCCTAAAATTTGATTTTTGTAATATGGTATATAATGTTTGACGAATCAATCTTTACATTGGGCTGGATATTGTTCATAGATAGATTAGATTAACATTGTTTTAAATACGAAGACATTTCTACAAACTCTGATTTCGTATGAGAGTAAATTGATCTAAACAAGATTTGTTTAAATAGGGTCATAGAATAAATTTTGGTTCAAAATAGGTTGAAAGAGCTACACTTTAAAACCATAAATCCACTCACTATCAAATTGCTTCCAGTTACGAGTTTATGAATCTTAACACACATATCAGAACAGAAAAGACAGTTATGATTTTAATTAGACATTTCTCGAATTATAATGATTGACAAACAAATTTTAGTTAGAATACTCAAAACTATTTATCACCAAACAAATTTTTACTCATAAACTATATTTTTGTAAATAACAAATAATGCATAAAATAATTTTAAATACTAGGTACAAAATAAGTAAGAAGTCAAAACTGAATTAAACTAAATCATTAATGAGACTTGGGATGTAATTATTGACAATACCAAAAAGTACGTGCCGTTTTCTTTAAGAACGCGTTGTTTCTTTGCACCCAGCCTAGCTTGTACTAGTAAACTTGTAGTGGTCAGCGAAACAGAAGCTTCACCAAAACCATATACGTTGTACAACTTTATTTCTTGTATTTCACGTTGTATTTTTTAATATGTAACCAACTAAAGCCGAGTGATTGAAAAAAACTAACACGTGAAAAATGCATTTTTTGGGGCTTTAATTGAAATGGAAACATGCGTCTACGACTACGAGGGGAATAGACGTGTAAGGTCGGTCCTCTTTCTAATAACGTACTGGTATTAAATAACAATCATAATATAAGATCACGCAGCATCATAAATTCAATCTATTGTTTTCTATGCCTTGAAAGTTAGGAGTGTTCGTTCAGTTACAAAAAAAAAAAAAAAAATGTTCGGAGTGTAGATTGGGCTCTAATAAGCCCAATCCATTATTTTTTTTTTTTTTTTCCCCTCAAAATTAGCGTACAATTCAAAACTACATTGGTTCAAACTTTAAAATGTCTTCTTTTCAATTCAATTTTCACTCGAGAGTCTAAAATCGTTGTCTTAGACTAAAATGACCAACCTATTTCAAGCTCAGAATTTTGGACCACATCCCTGATTTTTTAAAGGTCAAACCGCACTGCACTAGCAGAGATGTTCATATCCAGGATTTATGACCATTTAAAAAAAAAAAAAAAAACTACAAAGATGGTCTAAACCTATATATTATTTTCAAACCGAAAATGTCAATATTCATAATTTTTAATAATGCAAAAAAAAAAAAAAAAATTCCCTAATAGCCCTATTAATATTGGATTGGCCCTATATGTGTAGTTGATTCCCGACACGCTCATTAGTGAATTTTGGTAAGTGACATCAAATTTATGACAAATGTATAGTATTTGTCAATCAGAGAATTATGTGTCATAACTTTATAGATAAAAATAGTTAAATAAATATTTCTATCACTATTTAAAATATTTTTTGAAGCATTTACATACTGATCATATGCATGCAAATTTTTTGAAGCATTTACATACTGATCATTTACATATTTCTATCCAATTTTTTTTTACTCTAAATGGTTTTGTGGAGATTTCATGAACTCGCAAAATGAGAAGACTCGTCGCGAAAGTCGGTTTCTAAAGTCCAACTTGGTCCCGGCATGTGTGTCGTTGCGAAAAGTCGGTTTATAATTTCGACCATTGACAAAAGAAAAATACTATTTTTTTGTTCACTAAGAAAAATACTATGAAAGTGCGTTGCAATGTGAAATGGCAACGAATGATCATTCGCCAACTCTTTAAAAAAAGTCCCAAACATCGAACCTATCCTCATGTCATTGCTAGTCACATGCACCCCAATGCCTAGGCGCCTAGCTACATTAATTTACAGAAAAGTATGCAAAATTTACAAGAAACGATCCTTGTTGCGAAATAAAATGAGAGAAAATCAAAACAGATATGTTATTAATCAACTATATACACATAGCACACTGAATATATATTTATATATATATATATATATATATGCTTTCCCAATGATCGTCCTGGTCATGTTTTCTTTTAAAAACATTCTAAAATCTGCTACAATATACTAAAGGAAGTCGTAGTCGATTTGTTAATTAGTCGGTATCCTTTTTTGACACTCTTCCTCTATTTCCTTTCTCACAGAGAAATAGTATTGATCACTTAATACACTGTTTTTAAAACACTACAAAAAATTGTATAGTTGCATATCTTAAACACAAATCTAGATTTCAATCTGAAATCACAGATTATTAAACAATTATCATGATAACTATGGGTATTACCATCACGAACCACTAAATTATATACACTGTTTATAATTTTCTAGGCATCAATACATTACCAAATTATGTGTAAATTGTCACTGCAGATTATAGTTAACGAATGAAATATACCATTCCATCCAATAACTAATTAAATACTTTCCCTTGTTCTACTTATGATAAAAACATATGATATATATATATATATATATTTTTTTTTAAATTATTGTACTCTTTACCTTGTTCTACTTTATGTAGTTTCTGACCGGCTTGTCCAATGGAAACGAGTACTTAATTAGAGAACTAAACCTTCATGCACATGGCCACATACACTACTTTACAGGTGTTCTTAATTTGGTTAAAGTCATAAAAAAATATAGTATGTTTAATTTAAATAATTTTGTTCTTAGAGGAGTGTAAATACGTGTTGGCATATGTAGAACTATCACTAAAAATGCCGAAATAAATAAATTTGCGTACTAGAGAATATTATAAGATCTTTGCAGTGAAGCTGAAAATATTAGATTAAGAAAATGCAGATGATCCCATGAAGATTCTTGAATTAACTAATCCATATTGGCGCATTTAACTAGCTTGATCTCCCTCGGCATTTAGTTGTCAACGTTTAAATACGAAGATAATCCTCTTGGCTTTCAGATTCTGTCGCTTTCTTGTTCCCCAATCAATATTTTAACACATCCTGTAATCTATAATCATTAATGAAATTCTAGACGCGAATTAAACGATCGTTTTGTTTTGACAGCAACAAATTAAACTCTAATCACATTTTACATTTTCCACAACTTTTTTTATGCCATGCAATTCCAATTTAGCTCGTATTTTCCATATATAGCTGTAGGACTTGTCATTGTTAATTGTTTTTTTTTTTCAAAAGGATTTGTCATTGTTAATATGTACTATGAACTTGTACTTAATATTGCTATTTTACTATTTTAGTCATTGTTAACACTATGAAATTATACTTAATACGACTATTTTACTTGGAAAACTTATAGGAGTATCGTTACAAATACCATAAATTTATGTATTCAATACCGAATTTCTCTTGTTTTGAAAACGTTTTCCCATATATTAATCGTTCGATTTTTCGTTCACGGATCGTCTTTAAATCATAGAATCAAATATATACATGTTTTCTTGAAAATGCTTTATTTTGAAAATAAGTAATTTTGGAGTCCTGAAGGTTTAGAAGAAAAATAAAATAAAAAAAACAGAGTCGTCGGGCAGTGTCAGTGTAGGTGAAAGAGTAAAAAAGTGTTGGGTCCATTTACAGAAAAGAGAATGACCACTTTCCCAACCCTATTTGTCTGCATCCTCTCCTCGGAATCTGTATGCTCATACTTTTCTACTTTTACTCTTTCCACACCTTTTTTAATAACAGTACCACTTTATAGGAGTATATTTCTACAGTTTCAATCAAAATGATGTGTTAATGTTACAAAAATAATAACCATCAACGTACGGAAAATATTATACTATAATTTAAGATCAAGTCCTTTCTCTTTTGTGTTTTTTACCAGATAGACTGATTTATGACATATGCATAATTTGTTTCATGGAAAAGTCTTTTTCGGTAGGTTTTTTTAAAAACTTTTTTTTTATAATTTCCTTAGCGTTTCTGGATATGAGTTGTCCGATATACAGCCACATGGTTCAGACTTTTTTAGTGTCTAATCATTGGCCCCACATGATTGATTATTAATTTATAATACGATGAATATTTGAATATTGCCCCATTTTCTTACATCTCCTTACCCAAAAAAACTAGTGTGGTATTTTGCTTATTTGGTGTAATTATATGGATTCTTGAAACATCAATGGGTTCGTTTGACAACTTAAAAAAAAAACGAAAATTTGGAATTTGATATAACAAAAAAAAAGGTCGACCACATTCAATTGTAATGTTGCTGGTCAAGCCATGGCCAAAAACCAGACTGGTCATCCATTCCACAGAACATGTTGCTGATAATGTTCTCTTCTTTCACCATTCTCTGTTCTGACGACGAATTCTGAAAAAACTGCATCGTTGTAGTTGGCGGTGAAGACGTCGGATGGCCTCCGACGAATTGGCTGTTGATCTCCGGCGGTCTGATGTCACCGGAGATGTTCTCGCTTCTGTTGCTACATGAACCTTCTGTTTCTTTGTTCAGATTGATTGATTCTATTGGTTCTCTGTTTTTCAATGCCATTACCTGCAAAAAAAGATTCCATTTTTTTATGAAATTCGAAACTGAGAGAACAAACAAAACAGAGCAGAGCATTGAATCTAGATGAAGAAACAGAGTACTGTTACAATGTGCTGAGAATTTCCATCTAACCCGAAAATAAAAAAAGATTCAATTTTTATGAAATTCGAAATTTGAAAAGAAAGATGTTTTTTTTTTTACCTGAGCCTGAAGCTTTTGATTTTGAGTTTGAAGGGTCTCGTTCTCGTCTTTGAGACTCTCGAATTCACGCTTGAGCGCATCGTAGTCTCTCTCGAGCTGTTTGGTTTTGGATCGAGCCCTTCTGTTTTGGAACCAAATTGCGATTTGTCTAGGTTGCAATCCCAAGGCACGAGCCAGCTCTAGTTTTCGATCTGATTCGAGTTTGTTACCAAGCTCGAAGTTCTTCTCTAGCGTCTTCAATTGCTCCATGTTCAATCTCCTCTTCTTCTCTCCCATCTTAGATCCATCGTCCGAGAGTTCTTCATCTCCGTTCATCTCTAAACTACAAAACCCTTCTACGTTCGGCATTGGAGATCTCTTACCAAGAAACCCTGAAAACCAGAGCAGATCGTGAGAAACTGAGAGAAGTAAAAAAAATAAATGAAAATGGTTGTTACTGTGAGGCACCATGGAAGTCTTGAGGTAGAGTGCAAGAAGGAAGAAGAGAATGGGGATGATCTTCTTCTTCTTCTTGGTGATGGTTTTGGAGACTGAAATTTGCAGGGAAGAAAGCTAAGCCATTATTACAAGACATCTCTCCTGTTGAGTCTTACTCTTTGATCGTTTCTTCTTTCTCCACCTTGCCTCGGTCCAGAGTAGAGAACCCAGAACCTGAAACGTTAGTGATGACTCGAAAAATCCAAAGATTGAAAAAGGAGAAGAAGGCTGCTGGTGAAATGAATCGGGTCACGCTATACACCACTTATAGGCTAATAGCTAGGCTAGCAATATGGTTTTATATTTCTTTATTATTATAAGAGTATATACAATGGGAGACAAGACTCGAAGCCCAGAGAGAGAGAGGAGAGATGATATTGTAGTTAGTTTTTCGAGGGGTGGATATGGGATTGTAGTTAATTTGGAAAATTCATTCGGTAAGTTTACTACTACTATATGTATCGGACTTCTAAAAATAACTCATCCTTGTTCTTGAATTCTATAATGAATTTTTCAACCATGCATTAATCATTATAATAAGATATTTATTTATTTTGAATATATTTTATGTTGGATATATGCGTAAAATCATTAATTCATTTTGGACTAAAGATTAGTCTATTCCCATATTCTAGAGCATCTCCATCAGAAAATTCTGAAAAAAATATCTCAACATTAAAATATTAAAAAAAAGCGAGAGAGAGAAGTGAAAAAAATTCTCAAATGAAAACCTTCGAGATACTTTTGAGAACTTCTCATGATATTTTTTTTTTGATATATTGGTTCAAAGTTTTTTTAAAATTAAAATTTAATCATAAAATGTAATGATTATATTAAATTTATAATAATTTACAATCTTGAGAATATATACTCGTGATTATATATGTCAATCGAGTAATATTATAGAAAATTTATTTTAAATATAATGTATACCCGACTTGAAAGGTTACCGATATATCATATATGTTTCTTGAGCACTTTTCTATTATAGAATACTTAATTATCTCCGAACCCTAAAATTTTTTTACTTAAATTATTTTATCTCTAGAGCTTAGATCTCCATCAATGAGAACTTTTTTTGGTGTTCTTAAACAAACAAAAAAATTATTATTATTTTAATATAATTACTTTTGATATAATTATTAAAATTGTAAATATATATTCGTTACTAGTTTGGTATCGTTGAGGAGTTCTCTCATAACCTTTCAATCTAAAAATATACTTATTTTTGTATTTATCGTTGGTTTCCAAATGGTTGGTGGAATCCAGTTTACTATGGAAACCAACAGCTGTAAAAGATAAAATAAATTATTTTGTAGGGCTTGTGCGTAGAACATACCTTGCAGTCTAGCTAAAAGCCTAAAAGTAAAAATTACTAGAATATTTTAAAATTAATGTTTAGTAGAATTTTAGTTTCTATGTTGTGATTTTGTCGTCAAGACGTATATGCGAGAACCCTTTGCATGGTGATTCTCACTAGTCTATGACTCTATGACATGATTAGACTTATTTTATAAAACGAACATGACCTTTTCAGCTTTTCTCTATGGTAAATAGACTTTCGGGTGATCAAGAGTTGTGCTTCGACACAAGGCCCATTTATATGCGAGGCCAGTTTCTTTTTCTTTTTTTCTCAGATCAAAGTTATGAAGCTTTTTTTCTATTATATTTAGGTTGGTTTGATGGTAAAATATTTTAAGAAAGGCCGAACTACCGTATAATTATTTTTTGAGTGAAACTGGTGTGTAACAGAAACAAAACAGGTTGAAAACAAGCTTGGGTAAGAGAACTCCAGGAGAACTCTCGACAAGTTCGGTTTTAGACTTAGGCTATGCGATATCGAGTATTTGTTTGGAATACAATTAAAATCGAACAATTACGGCTCCGGTTGTTCTTTACGTTTAGCTTTGCGTTTTTTATGTTATGATAATTATATTGAAGCATAAACGCAAATATATAAATGCAAACATGAAAGAATTTGACTAATCTCCATTCACCGATATCAACAAAAAAATGTTGATACTGAATCAAAAATCTGCGGCTTGTGATTCGGAAGTCGAGCTTTCCCTTAACTCTCGGAAATATAAAAACGTTTTATCCGTATTTTTCTGACTTTTGTTCCTCCTCATTCTCCACTCTCCACTCTCCAGTGGCTACTATAGTCAGAAAAAATTTTCAAACTTTTGTACGATACTTAGATTTCCCTTAACTCTCGGAAATATAAAAACGTTTTAAAAAGGCATTTTCTGACTATCTAAATTTACGAATAAATCCCAACAACAAAAGAAGCCTTGAGAGGAATTGGGCCAAAATTCCTTTTTAACATCATTGGGCCAACAAGGCTCATTAGTCTATGATTTTAGGGTTGATTCGTTAAGGTTAGGTGTTCCGGAGTTTTTTTAGGTGGGTTCCTTGTGAAATTCATGAAAACTCAAAACCAACAGATTTGTCGATAAAATACAAATTACAATGTAAAATTATTATAATATTTTGAAACAAGGAAATTTTTGAAAGATTATCATTAAAAACGTGTTACCATTTAGCAGTATCATCTCATGAACGTGTATCACATTATCACATTTTTTTTCAAGCGATTTTAACTTTTCTTTGTGCTTTTGAATTCTTCTAAAAATATGCACACCACACCAGCACGTAGTCTTTTGTTCTCATAAAAAATAAAAATCAGTGACAAACAAAATGAATAGAAAAGGAGATCCTATGCATGCATTATGCATATGACTATCTTTAACGAAAAAAATATATGCATGATTATATTTAATTTTCAATATTTTCCGCCTGTATTGTATATATCAAAATATATATATTAACTTTTTGCATTCCATATATTTTCTTTTTGTATGAATTTGAAAATGCTTTTCGTATATCAGCGAGATATGAAATTCATTTAGTAAAGTTTCAAAGCATGCAATCGTATAGATCATTGACAGATAGTAATATATTCATGTTTATATGATAAAATAATTTATCTTAAATATACCACGCTATTACCGTAGTTATCGAGTCAATAGGTGTTATAAATTTATAATACACGACGAAGATGACGCATTAATGATCACATGCAAGAGGATTAAAATAAGGTGGCACGACCATACCATACACCATAGATAATATTTAAAATCAGGTAATCCAAACTAAACGACCTCGAAAACATCGAGGTCTTCGTCGGTTTCTATCATATTTTAAACAATTTAAATTCAATCACAACTTCTCCACGTTTTTATATTGTATATACATACTTCCAACTCGAACTATATTTATTTGCATGAAAAATCAAACACACGCATATATATCTAAAACGAAAACTTATTACAGTTGATCATTAGTAAAAAAAAGGAAACGAACTGTGTCATTAATCATATATATTAGAGGATCTCATGATACACAGGCTACTATACAGCCAGGTCTGGACCCTCGCATACAATTAAGATGCATACATACATACATAAACCATATATTATATAAAATATATGAGTTGGCCTAACAATGACCCGAAACCCTAGCTATATATCATATAATATATGAAGTTGAAGGAAACAAATACTCATAATAAGAAGATAAATTTTGTGGCGGAAATCGATGATTAATGGTTCTCAGATTAATTAACGAGAATTTTTAATAATTAAGCAAGCTCCTAATGATGGCTGCTTCGGCGCTGTTGTCGTCCGTCGAAGCCAAGAGTTCCGACAAACGGTCACTGAGATCATCAACCTCTCTGTGTAAGTTCCTGATGTAGTTGCAAGTCTCTTGTAGTACCTTAGATGCTGACACCTGTCCATTTATTACAAAAAAAAAATATTACTATTAATTAAAGTACAAAATACCGATCATTTAGATCCTCACAAAGAGTACATGACAACATGTGCGACTGCTTTGTTATCCTATATAACAATTTCATATATATCTCCAAAAATTAATAAGTAGAAAGAAATTCTCATGATTGCCACTTCAATGTGCACAACGGTATAAACGGCCACTATTTATTAAATCATATTCCTCATCTATATATAGAATTATGGTGAGTATATAGCTAGGTAGAGATAATGAGGAGACATGTAGTTAAGGTACGTGGAAGTAGGAAGGGAACAAACTGAGTCCCACACCACCAACTTGTGAATTTAAATGCGTAAAAAACATTCAAGGAACAAAAAAGGTATATGCATAAATGAGGCTGTGAATTAATGTTACTTTATCTACGGATAGATAATTGTAGGCCACATGTATTTACACTACACGCCGTTGGATTTCACCATGCATATTAATTAGTTATATACTATATGGTTCCAATTCATTTGAACTTTCTAAGTCCATGTGCTAACTAAAAAATATAAATCACTAATCCGCACAAAACAAGGAACATATGTATGTATGTACTTGCGAGAAAGATAGATTTTAAAATGGGTTTCTGAAGTATATACCTTGTCAGAACGACGGCGGCGGAGTTCAGGGATGAGGTGTTGGAGCTTAGAAACAAGATCAGAAATCTGATCGTCAGAGATTCTTGAGCTCCCTGACTGACTTGAACGTGATGATCTTCTGCTCGACATCTTCTTTCTTAAGATATTATTGTCTTCGTTGGTTTGTATAGAGAGAGAGAGAGAGGGAGAGAGGAATGCAGGAAGGATAAGTAGTTAATGTGTCAGAGAGAGAGAGAGAGAGAAAATGAGAGTGGAGAAGAAGAAGATTGTGTTGAAGAGGGAGGAGCAAAGTGGATGTGTTTTTATAATGCAAATTTATGAAGAGAGAGAATATGAAGAAGAAGAGGAAGA